>CAKMXK010000015.1:1200000-1762232 GCA_928724755.1 Sporisorium exsertum | reverse complement strand
CATAGTGGATCTGAGTCACAGTATCAGAAACAATCAGCTTCCAAAGCTGGATTGGGCTGCTTACCAAAAGCTCTCAACCAATGCATAGCTCTGACCGGCAACCAATGGCAAGGCAAGTCACCACACCGAAGCTCCATTGTGGATGCAGTGGAGCATCAACATGGTGAAGGAGGTTGATGTGATGTGAAAATCACAAAAAAGATCATCCGACCATCTGGTCTACTCTTTGGCTGGGTTGCATCCCCCAGTCCCCAGCCCGCGTCCAGGCCGGGGGGAGGGCAGGCAGTCCTGGCAACCCACCTGCTTACCTGGCCACCAGGCTGCCAGTAAGGTATCAAGGACAGCCGGCTTTCCCGGAACCCCCACTTACCAAAGGGGCCCCTTGGGCAGGAAGAAAAAGGGGAGCATTGGTGCTGATGAGGCCGTCTATATATCCTTTTTTGGGTCTCTGGCGCCAGCGCTGGATAGAACACAGTGGAAACAAATGGAATTGTGGCTGTGCGTGTGGCTGTGCTGCAGCTGTGCATGTGGCTGTGCTGTGGAAGTTTCCAGAACCTTCCAGAACTTTCCGGAAAGGAGCAGAAACCAATGGAGCCTGATGGAAGGTCATGGAAGGTTCTGGAAGGTTCCGGAAGGTCACAGAAACTGCCGGAAGGCGGTGGAAGCGTGGCTGTGCACATGGCTGTGCTGCGGCTGTGCTGTGGCTGCGCACGTGGCTGTGCTTCAGAAGGTTCCACAGCTTTCTAGATGCTTCCACGGTGGCAAAAAAAGCGAATTTTGACACTGGCGCTGAGGGAGGCTAAAGGTATATATACAGGCCCTTTCTCCACCTTCCTCCCCCTTTCCCTTGTCGCTTTTTCAGCGTGTGTGCATATCCCTGAGCCTCAGTCTGCCTCAAGAAACTTTCACGGTGAGTTGACGTGTTGTAAGACGACTGGTGCTGTCTCTTGACTTAGGTGACTAGTCCCTATACAGAGCTCCTGCCCAGCGTCTTGTCTCCTGTATTCTCTGCTAGGCGTGGCTTGGCCAACCACACCTAGTGGAGATTGGGGGATCACCTCTGGTGCAACACTCAAGAAGTCAACAAAAAGAAACTTCAAGAACAATCCTCAAGAACAACAACAACCTCAAGACCTCAAGACAACCTCAAGAACGACGACCTCAAGATCAAGAATCAACCCTAGGCTCACCACACACACGGATCAAGCATCCTCCAACCTTTCACCATGTCTTCATCATCATCATCATCATCTCATGCTGCCATCCTCCATGCAGCAGAGATGAATGTTCCCCCACATGATGTTGATGCCTTCAACGTCTCCCTCTTCCCTCAAGATCTCCTCAAGCTCTACCACCCGGAGCTGACCCTGCAACTTGTCAGCCATGCACCCAACCCCATCATCCAGGACAACCCCTACTTCAAGAACTGGATCTACATTGCCCAGGCAGCCGGCCTCTTCAAGATTGCCCCTGACCTCAAGCAACCTCTCCTCAAGATCATGGCTGACACCCATCTTGTCATCAAGCCATCCACCTACCCCCTGGCCCTCATCAAAGGCAAGCAGTCCATTGCCGTTGGTCAGCTTGTGGACCACCTCATCAAGATTGGCTGCAACACAGTGCGCCTCCAAGTCTATGGGCAGAAACGCCGCCTTTTCAACCTCAAGGCCAACATGGGCAACCTCCACCACCCACTTGCCCACCTCAACACCTTTGACCTTGGCTACATGCATGATGATGGCCGCATCAACCTGGTCCAGCCTGTGCGTTACAACAACCCAGCCATGACACTCTACCCCATGCTCCTCCCCATTGGCATGGGCTATGGATCTGTCCACATGGACATTCCTCTTGGCCCCATCACGTACCAGGTCAAGGCATACCCCCGTCTGGTGCACTGCATCAAGGCAGAGTCAGGCAACCAGGCTCTGTGGGCACCAGACACAGTCAGGGGGGCTAGGACCAGGCACACCAACCTCAAGAAGCAGGTTGCTGCCATGGACACCACTGCCCGCTCGAGGATGGGTGGACTCCGACTTGAGGTCACTGTCACTGCACCAACACTGATCCATGCCAAGGACATCATCACGCAGACCCCGCTGCTCAACCTGGATGCCTACCTGTACGACAGGCTGGAGATCATGCAGCCCTTCCAGCTCCGGGTGATCTCCATCACCAAGGCAGACTATGTGGCCAACCTCAAGCACATGCTGGCCAAGGCAGAGGCACTCAGGGCCTTCAGCGGTGACAACCTGGCCAGGCTGCGTCCCCACAAGAAGCAGATCATTGTTGATCTCTTCAATGCCCTGGGCTGGAACACTGGCCGGATGAAGGTGACTGCCTTCAATGCTGCAGATGCCTGGTGGCTCGATGATGTGGAGGAGGTGTCAGCACCAGCTCCACAGGCAGAGCCAGAGCAGCCAGCCCTCTCTCTGGACCACATCAAGGGTGTGCCAGCCATGAAGGCACTCTTCCTGGCCATCAGGCAGCAGCTGCCCTGCCACATCTGCCCTGACCCCGGATACACCTTCATCTGGGACGGCCATGTCAAGCAGTTCCGCCTGAAGTGCACTCAGTGTGGCTCCAAGCTCAACCAGGGCCAAGCCAGGAACTACATCCTCCAGCTGGTGGCATCAGATGAGCTGGAGTTGCCTGAGGAGTACCAGCCTCTGGCCCCAGAGAGGTCACCAACACCAGCTGATGGGCTGCCAGACATGGAGCGGGTGCCCACCCCAGATGCTCCTGCTGCCACCACCACCATGCAGCTGCGTCCCAGGGCCCCAGTGGAGCATTCTCCATCCTTGGAGGTGGTGGTGGAGCTGCCATGGACTCCCATGCTGGAGTGCCACTTCCCTCTGCCAGCCATGGTGGCAGTGCCAGGCCTGCCAGGTGTCAGGCGGTCAACTTCCATTGCCAAGGATGGCAACTGCCTGTTCAGGGCTCTCAGCCAGCATGTCTATGCCACCCAGGACATGCACATGGAGGCCAGGGCAAAGGCAGTGGAGTGGCTGCGGGGCAGACCACACTTGGTGGCTGCTTATGCAGTGGAGGGAGCTGGCCACCTTGGGGCCAACACCTGGCTCACTGAGATGGCCAAGATGGGCACCTGGGGAGACGAGCTGGCCATCCTGGGCCTGGCAGAGGCCTATGGTGAAAGCCTGTGGGTCTACTCTGACCAGCATGGCCAGCACTCCACCTACCCAGGTGGAGCCAGTGGGCCATACCTGGGGCTCATCCACCTGGGCGGCAACCACTATGAGATCCTGAGCCTCTGATGTGTCTGACCTGACTGTATGTACATAGTATAACACAAAAAACCCAAAAAAAACCACCCTGTAAATAGCCAAAATACTGTGTGTGACATAGTGTGAGGGGCCACCATGTCGGTGAGACCCAGAGTCACCATAGCTCAGCAACCAGGTACACACTGACTCTGAAACTTGGAATCTATCTTCTCCTAGCATGTATGGACACATTATACTAAGCCAGCAGGAGAATTGGAGGGGGTCCATTTTCCCACTTTCAAAGGGGGGACCATTGGAGCTCAAGCCAAAATCTCAAAAAATGTAAAGTTGGCCATCACTCCACAACCACTTGGCACCCTTCCCTGATACTTTCAGGTCCTTCTATTGACCCCATTTGAAGGTGAGTTTAGTATGGGAGCAATCCTGAAAAATCACTTTTTTCTCGGCCCGACTCGACCCAGGCCAAACTTGGGCTGGCCATACCGGCAAATAATATTATGCTACCAGCATAGGGTTGGATAAGTAAACATGCCTATTTTGGGTAGATAAACAACTTTTATTAAGCAACCCTACTCTGTTTAAAAACCAGACCCCCTTGTAAGATTTCGAACTCCTGAGTGGCACGGTCGACTCAGCTCGCGGCGACACGCAGCAGGGATCAGAGCGGAGAAGACAGTGACTTGGATAAAACCCATCGACATGTACAAAGACAAACATTGGTGACATGAGAACAAGCAAGAAAAAAGCGGCATCACAGCTTGGATGCTCTGTGGGAGCGATCGTTTTTTGTGGGTCGGAAGTTGGGAGGCGGGTTGTGCAAGTAGGGCTGATGGGACTGGTGGTGACCTGTGGGCGCGGTTGCAAAGTAAGGGTGCGAAATGTTGGCAAAGGGGCCCTGTGCGGATGCTGGCGCCGCGGATGCGTAAGGTGGGTAGTTGACCGGCAGTGCGGTTGGCGTGGGCAACGATGCCGAGGGCAGCAACTGGGGTTGAAGATGCGAGTGATCGATGTCCAAGAAATGGTTGATGTCACTGGCTACACGTTCGGGGTACTGCCAGATGAAGCCGGTGCCCACGTCTTCGTACAGGTTCAAGGCGGGTTTGGGCAATCTGCACACAAGCTCCCAACTCCTGCTGGCGGGGATAAGCGAGTTGTTGATGCCATTCATCACGAGCACAGGTACGTTGATCTTGGCCATCGGATCGGTGTAGGCGCCTCCGCGTTGCTGCGGCAGCATCTCCCAGCTTCTCCATGCTAGACGCTGACATCGAAGCGGGCCAAGCTCTCGACGGTCTTCGAGCAAACCGATAAAGGGCGCTTCGGAAGGCAATTTGGAGCGGTACTGTGCGAAAGTGTTGATGCGCTCCCAATGCTCTTCGAGCGCCTGCTGACCCACGGGCGATTCGGTGAAGAAGGTGTGTTTGAGCGCCTGCTTGACCTCTTCGGGCTTGGTGCCGTCGTTGAGCGAGAGGCGCGATGCGTTCATCAAATTCCAGTCGTCACGCGGCCAGGCGATCGACATGGAACTGCGCGAACACTCTTCGTAGAGGCGCGCCGAGATGGCTGGGCCCGTGGTGCCTGCTGCGACAATCTTGCGCACGCGCATGGTTGCAGGACTCGGGTACAGAGCCGTGAGCAATGCAGCTGCACCGCCCATGGCCAAGCCGAGCACGTCATATTTGGCCATCCTGAGCGAATCGGCTATCGCGACGGCGTGCTTGGCCCACTTGTAGAACGAGCCCATGTAGGGACGCGTATCGCGGTTCAAGACGGACCTTCTGCAGTGACAAGGATCAAAGATGACCAGAGGACGTGCTTTGAGCAAATGGGCGAGGAAGAGAGGGTCCCACATGTCCATGGCTGCGCGAAAGTCGCAGTGAAGCAGCAGCGGCACCTCGGCTCGCCTGGGCGGCTTGGGGAAGAATGCGGACGAAGTGGCAGCTCCATTCTCGGCAGCAATCTGTTGGAAGATGTCAACGTCAACGTTGAGCCAGCGATAGGCGATCTTGGCGCCAGATCCAATGTAGATGAAAGTGGTCGGCGTTGTCTGTACCACTTTGAGACAGTGACGCAGAAAAGGGTCCGCGACCTCTGTGAACAGCTCCGTCATCGTTGTCACCGTTGCCGAAAGTGTGAATTGTCGTTGTAGCGGTCAAGGTGATCGTTGTGAGAAGGATGGACAGTGTGATGAGATGAAAGCCTGTCTTATGCTTTTGCGGTGTGCCTGACTCAAAGCGCAATCGACACTCGAACGCCCGTTGGAAAGCAGGATCAAGTAGCCGGCGACAACAGCAGCAACAGGGTTGTCGCTTGTCACGCATCTCCCACGCGGAGACAAAAAGGATGAGCGAGGCAACAACGGCAGCAGCAGCTCTGTCAGGCTCTGTGCATGCATGTCTTTGAATTCTGCGGCGAGTTTTTCCGAAACACACACATGGGAGCGAGTTGGACCCTCGTTCCCATTCCTCTTTGAAGCAGCGAGGGCAAACCGCAACCGCAACCACAATTCTGCCTCGCCAGTCTGTGCGTTGAGGGAGCGCGCAGTCCAAGCTCTATTGATGCGGTGGAATGTGCTTTTCCGTGGGTAAGCCGCTTCTTCACCCTCCGCCGCTCTCAAGCGATGCGACGCTAGGCTCTCGACACCATGATCAGCCAGTCGACCGGGTCTCAATCCAGTCGCCTGCGTGAGGCTGACCGTTCATCATCCACCACAGCTCCGGGAATACTGCTCGAAGACCGTTTTATCTAGACCATCAGCCAGTCATGAATCGATGGACGGGATGAGTCTTTGTTGCCCCTCATCCATCCATGCCTCCGACCTTCTCAATGGAGACCCTCGTTTTTCTTTTTTTATCCATCCGAGGACCCTGAGCTGGGCAAATCTAAAAGCTTTCGTTCTCTTCTTTGACTTGCGATCCAGCCATCTGCCCAGAGCTTTTCGGCGGACAACTGCTCTTTTTTTCCCGACTCGAAAATCGAGCTTTAGCTTTAGCATTTCGGCCGGCAACCTTCCCCGAGTTCATTGCTGATCGTTCTTCCCGATGGAGACTCAACTCGATTCGCGGCTTATGCACGTCTGAGCCTCCACCAACCAACCCATCTTGATCTTTTTCGCCTCTCCTAGCTTCGACTGCGCAAAACCACCATCAAAACGAGACTGCTGCGACCTGCGTGCACTCTCTGTCCTCATATCGATTACCGGTCATGAGACCCGGTGCGATCAAGCAGAGGGATGTAGCACCCGTACAGACATTTGCCAAGGCCGCGACCAAATGCTCAGCAGAGGTGAGTCGTTTTCCATCGCCACAAGCTTTCCAAACATCGTCGCCAGGATCGTTACTGATCAAAATGCGTGTGATCTTGCTCTTTGACACTGCGGCAGGCACGCACCTACGGTCAATGTGTCACGGCCAACTATGAGAACATCGAGCGCAACATGTGTCAAAAGGAGTTTCTCGCCTTTAAAGCATGCGTGCAGCAAAAGGTGAGCTTCAGATACATAGGCGTGACTTGTCACCCGTTACTTTCGAATAGCAAGATCTCGCTGCAAGCGTCAAAGCGACACCTGCCTTTAGATGTCGGCTGACCGTCTTTGCCGCATCGGCCTCCTCGCATTTCTCAAATGTCCCTTGCTGACGCTGTTCTGCTCGATCATCGTCACCCTCTTCACAGCTCGGTCGTAGATGGTGAAGATCGGCGTCTCCCAATTGCACACTACACATGGAAACATGATCGCTCTGTTGTCATGGTATCGCCGCAACCGCTCGAACTCGGCCTGCAGTGTCTGATGTCTATGCCTACGCTATTAACTCGTGTGACGATTGGAATGTTTGAGTTGAACGAAATGGCGTTCATGTCAAAGCAAACGCTCCAGCGTCGGTCAATTCTGTCTTTTCTTTGACAGCCGAAATGAAGTCGGCCACCGCTCCACAACACACTTGGCGCGCAGCGGGGGGGGGCTCGGCAAGACAAGAACCTCCAGATCGACGGCTCGGTCATCATGCGTGTCTAGGCGTTTGCTCTGCTTCTTGTTGAGGTAGAGATCTCGTATTGAGCGTTTGTTCGCTGTGCTCACAGCCGAGTGGTTTTCTCCGACAGACCGATCACTGTCTTGATGTCGGCTCTCAACATGGAAAAGAAACTCAACGAGCTCAAGTGCGAACTCGTGCATGCTCGAGCGACAGACCCGCCTAAGTGGTTGGAGAAGCTGCTGGAGAGCATGCCCGGTCTTCCAACCGACGCCGTACCGCACAATCCCAGGCTTGCCCATCTTCAAGGCGTGATTGCGGTAGCAGCATTTCATCCTGCCATCGAAGCGTGTCTTCACCTCATAAATGTGAGTAGGCGATAGGCACTTTGCTCAGTGGGATTATAAGGTGAGGCGGCTCGCTGACGGGCTACACTCTTTTAATACGTTCTCTTGCTTCTGCTAACAAAGAGCGATTTGTATTCAGCGCACTTTCTGGTTCGAAAGACCCAGGGTGGCAGCCGTTACTTGGACTGGTTGCGTGCCGTACTGCACAAGCTCGAAGGCGACTTTCGGAACGCCAAGATGTGGTACACTGATCCCGGAAACACCAATGCGGTGGCGAAAAACGACGACGACGACAAGTCGAGCGGAGACGCAGAGAAAGAAGGCAAACTTTCTGCCTTTGCCAGGTTCCATGAGTTCTGCTTTATGACCGCTTCCAACGGAGGCAAGAGGAGCAAGAAGGACGCCAAGAGACTAAATCTGGACAGGTGCGATGACCTTCCACGAAGTCTTCAGTTGACAGCACACGTGCATACTGACCTTGTATTTCTCACCTCTCTCGCTCTCAAAGCAGCTTTTTCGAACGCCATCAGCGACGACTGGGTGAAGGGCGGAATGGACAAGCACCACAGCGCCACAACGCTGGCAGAAGACAAGATCAAGCTCTCACAATCGGCTTTCGGTCTGGAAGACTTGCAGCTGCTCTACCGTCAGCTAGAAGCAAGGAAAAGCTCTCAGAACACCGTTAGATGCTTGACGCAGCTCGAGCTGGTCTGGATGCTCGGAGCCATGGTGCAAGACTTTGGCTGGCGCGAGTACACTCTGGTCGACACGGTCGAAGCGCTAGAAATTGAGTCGACACCGGCACAACAAAGTGTGGACGAGGCACGCAAGGACAAGGCGCCTAACATGGTGCTGGATCCGGGACGGGGTCAGAGGAAGTTCTGAAGCAGACATTGTGTGCCTCGATGTACAAGCAGCGTCGGTCTTTGTAACATAGCTCGAATGCGACCGCATCCTGCGCTTCGCGGGGCAAGAGGCGAACATGCAGCGCCTTTTGCCAGCGATTGAAGGATTGCCATTGTCTTGGTTCACCGTGCGGGGGGTGGAAGCGCAGTGACCTTGTGCGTGTGTGTCTGTTCGAGAGGCGCAAAGGGAGCATCGCAGTCGAAGCAAGGGTACACCAATCTCGACGACGTCTCGTCTCGACCCGGCAAACACGGTCGGAAGAACATGATGGTAGGCGGACCGAGCACAGATCAACTCAACTTTCCTGACACCTGTTCCGCGGTACCAAAAATGCGGCAAAGTTGCACCGAGAAGTTACCCCGCGAATGAGCAGCCATGTCCGGAAATCTGTTCCTATATATCGACCTATGTCTTTGGGCCATCTCTACTCGCAGACCTTTGCTTCGTAGACATTAATCGCTCTACTAACGTGGAAGACACCCAAAGCCCGGCATGTCACAGTCGCACTCGCTCCGGTTTGATCCCGAATTTCTGCAAGCTGCTGGTCCTGTGCTAGCGGCGCTTGCACAACAGCCGCAGCCACAGCTGCACGACGTTAAAACGCACCGAATCCGACTTGACGCTGTTATGCGTGGCCTCGGCGAGCATGCGCCAAAACAGCCGGTAACGATGACTACGCACAAGATCAATACGCGCGACGGCGCCACCATTGAGGTGTTACAAGCGTCGCCCGGGCAGCCACAGGCGACTGGCGGGGCTGTTTTGCACATCCATGGCGGTGGCATGGTCTCCGGCTCTGCAGCTGCCTTTGCCGCTTCTGGGCTTATGGCTTCAACCGCTGTCACGAGCGGAGCGTCCTTGTTCAGCGTTGAGTATCGTCTTGCGCCAGAGCACCAGCTGGACGGATTGGTGAATGACTGCTACGATGCATTGCAATGGCTTTCGTCTAATGCTGCCTCGCTCGGGGTCGACAACAAGAGAATTGGTCTACTCGGCGAATCTGCTGGAGGCGGCATCGCAGCGGGAGTAGCCTTGCAAGCTCGTGACAAGGCTCTGTCGCCGCCGCTGCGCAAACAGGTGCTCATTTATCCGATGCTCGACGACCGCAACCTGGAGGCGGATGAGCGGCTAGTGCCCACTGCGGTGTGGAGTTACGTCAACAACTTGACTGGCTGGTCGGGATTGCTGGGTAAAGGCGTGCCAGGCACGGACAAAGTCGGCGAGCTGGTCAAGTATGCTGTTCCAGCTGGGTGCACGACCTTTCTGGCTTGCCCGACCCCTACATTGACGTCGGACAGCTCGACATTTTCCTTGAGGAGGATCTGGAATACGCCCGAAGGCTGCACAAGGCCGGTGTGCAAGTCGACTTGAACGTTGGCTTACCCCATGGCTGGGAGCTTTTCGGCGGCCAGAACACCGAAACCAGCAAGAGAATCCTGGCCGAAAGGAGCCGTGCTCTGAGGAGCATTTAGAAGTGATGCAACGGCAAAACCCGTTCTCAGCAACACTGTGACGCCTTCGTCACCACTGCGACAGTCTTGCTCCTCTAAATGTCATCTCAGTCAGCCTCGATCATCCTGTCGGAAGCGATCCGAGAGCTTCACAGACGAGTTGACGGAACCGTGCGAGGGCGCTGTGGAATGGATGCAACGCGACATGTCGGTATTGCCGTAGTGTGTTGGGCTTTCCGATCCAGGTCGATCACCATGCGGCCGATCCGCCTCATCAAGGGTCAAAACCTCTTTGGAATAGACGGAGAAAGGGTTCCAACCGCGCCTTGCAGGAACTAAGACAGGTCTGTGCGTCAGTGATTGACAAGATCAACTCTTGTTTGTGATAGTGACATTTTCTTCTTCTACGGGCAGCGGGCGCTCTCTCGGACGCCTCGACATCAGCTCAGCTTGTGAGGCGCACAGCTCGCTTTGGTTGCAACAACCAACGTGCGAGAGTGAGTGCCTTGATCGCTTCTTTTCGTTTCATCGACTCTTCCAGACCCTCTCGAAACGATCCGATCTTCTCGCCCGTCCTGTCGAGTAGTTGTGCCGTCAAACACATCAAAGCGCAAATCTCTACCACCGTATCAACCCAAATTGGTTGTGAGCTCAACCCCGTGGGATGAAAGCGGCTCCAACGTTGTTGCTACATCTAAATGGAAACACCTTGCTCGCATCTCGTCGCCTTACGCTTCTGCAAGAGGGTCGCTTCTCATGAGTCCTCCTTGACACTCACCGTGAACCTGCGAACGACATTTGCGCGTACCAGCTATCTCTCCAATAGTCGTCTGATGGCAATCATGCTGAGCAGCTGCTGTTGGCTCCTTCGAAAGCGGGGGGAGGCTTCAGGACCAGCTCATAAGCTATAAAGAGGACGAGCGTTGAAGGAGAAAGCATCGCCCTCCCAACACATTCAATCACATCTCTCACACGACAAACATACTACCTCGAACCCCGCTCACATTCTTCACTCGCTCCCCCTTCCAGAAACTCCTGTCTCAAATCACTTCAACGATGAGGTTCTCCATCGCTCCACCCGCTTCTTTCCTCTTCCTCGCCTCGATGGCGGCTGCCACCACCTTGAACAAGGTCAAGACGGATATTATTGCCATCGACATTTCCGTCAACAACCTCTACGAAAAGACGCATGTACAGACGCTCAACTACGCCTCGGGCATTGCCATCCGCGAAGCTGCAGGCGATCTCACCTCTAAGATCCAGACCGGTGCCGAATGCGTCCGACACCTCAGCGAGCCGGTCACGGACAAGGATGCCGAACTCATTGTCTGGACGCTCAACAAGACCGAGAGCAAGGTCGCGCTCGTGGTCGACGATATGATCAGGCTCAAGCCCGAGTTCCAGAGGCTTGGTGTTGTTGGCATTGCTGCCTCGAGTGTCACCGCGTTCCAAACCGAGACCAAGGCGTTCGCCGAACAGCTCGTCAAGCTGGCTCCTTCCCACGAGCACAGTGCTGCCATCACGCTCGCCGACAGCTTCAACGCTGACCTCAAGAAATGCCATGAGGCCTTCAACTCGCCTGGTTCGACCGCAATCAGTCTTGGAAAAGAGGCCGCTCCTGTCTCGGGTAGTTCCCAGCAGCTAGAAACGAAGGATGCAGGCGGAGCCGGTGCTTCTGGCGGAGCTGCCCCTGGTGGAGCTGCCTCTGGTGGAGCTTCCTCTGGCGGATCTGCCGCTGGCAGTGGCACTGGCGCCGGTACCAAGCCTCACGGTCTGGTCAAGAGGAAGTCGGGACACGGCGCCAAGCATCATTGATGGTTGGCTCAATCGCCGCCTCTTGTTCCACACGAAGGACAAGCGAATTTGAAGCCTCGCTCTCACCTGTCACCTCTTTCCAACCCCGTCTCCGTAGTCTCGCCAAAGTATTTCGTTGTACCTCTCGTCTGTTACTCCAGTCTTGCCAATCCCGAACTCTTTTTCTGATTCCATCTCGTCTTCAGAAACAGTCTGTGCAGCCGGCGGTGACAAGGTGGTGCCTAGGCAGCGAAAGTGAGTGGCAACCTTTTTGACGTGTGGGAACCCTTTCGACGCACGAAATCAGCGACCATCGGCTAAACGCTGTTGGTGCCGCCAGGCCATGAAAATCCGGTTGCCGGGTATAAAGTGTGGAGCGAAGCGGCCGGCCTCTGATCATGTGCAAACCTCGTCAAGCACTCGCAACTATCTCTTCTTCCACCATCCGCCTTTTGTTCAATATGTCTGCTCCAGTAAGTCATCCGATTGTGACACAAGCGCCAGTGTGCACTTTGTAGCGTCCGCTGCGATGGTCGACACAGTCGAGTGATTGCCTGTCTCACGGTCGCGTACTTACACTTTTTGTGCGTCTTTCTTGCATCCGCGCAACCAGATTCGCTACGCTCTGCCCCAACGACCCGCTACCGTTGCGGTGATTGGTATTGCTGCCTACTACTTTGGCCGCGAGAATCCCAGCTTCGCCAACGTTTTTGGAGGCACGGCCAACCTCGACAAGTGGTTCTACCTCCTCGCAAAGGTTCACGCCGCCGAGGCCGCTGCCATGTTGGCATACTCGCTCTACCGCGGCGCCGATCTGGTCACCAGCATCAAGTACACCCTGACCCAGCTTGTTGTCGGCTTCCCCACGTACTTCCAATTCAAGAAGCTCAATAACTAAGAGCGTGATTGACATCACCAAGAGCAGCGGCGATCCCTAGCAACAGCCGAATTTGTTGTTGCATGTCAAGCCCTGTGTCTCTGTACATGTTTCCGGCTTCTGCCTGCCGCCTGACTGCTTTGGGGCCTGATCATATAATGACCTTCATCCGCAACAAAGAGATTCGAATCCCATTCCTTCGACTGCCCTGCTCGAGACTGTCTCCGCGAGAGAGGCTTGCCCCGCGTTTTCCCCGCTGTGTGCGATGATTATTTTAAAAATTCGCTGTTCCCGAGATGAAGTTTAGTGTGGAGAAAGCCGTCAAACAGGGTTAAAGCGAGCCAGCTTCTCGTCAACGCCACCAAGGCTTAGGCAATACTTTTGTGAATCAGCACCAGGGCGTGAATCAGCAGCATGTCATTCGTGTCAAATTCACAGTCTCCTTTGTCTGTTACGAAGATCTGGACGGTGCTGACATGAAGAACACACTCAAAATGAGATTCGACAAATCGGAAGCGAATGAACCGTGCTTGTCGCTGTCATGATCGCACGGATCTGCTTTCTGAGCAAAGCAGCGATTGGTCACCAATCAAGGACATGCTGCAGACCGCTAATGCATGTGTTGCGTACATATATGAGGTGCCCGGTAGATGTATGTACGGGCCGCCGCCTTTCCTTCTTGACAGTGACATGCACCGCCACCTCCTGCAATTGCTTGCCGCATATCGCAGACCGACAGCCAGCGCTTGTATCAGTCTCTGCACTCTACCTTTCTTCACAATCTGATCGTTCGGATCTCGTAGTTACGCTTTCACTTGCCTCCAAGCATGCAGACCTTCAAACAGTCCATCGCCGAAAACCTTGGAGTGGCTCCCACCCTGTCAGGCGATCCGCACCAGCTTGTTGCGCCACAACACCGCTTCGACCTCGACCAGGTTGGTGACCTTTCCGGCAAAGTGGCTCTCGTCACGGGTGGTTCTGAAGGCATCGGCTTTGGCTGCACACACACGCTCCTCAAATCCAACATCAACAAGGTCTTTGTGCTCTCCATGTCCGAGCAGATCATTTCGCAAGCTAAGGACGCTTCCACAAAAGACGAGAAGCTCCCACAGAACGCCGCGACCCGCCTTGTGTGGAAGCGGTGCGACCTCACAGATTGGAAGCGTGTACAGCAGGTTGCCCGCGAGATCACCAATGAGGCAGACCGACTTGACATCCTGATCGCCAACGCTGCAAAGGGGATCATGACATACGCGCTCGACCGCAATGGCATCGATTCACACATGTCCATCAACCATCTTGGTCACGTTGTTCTCATCGACGCTCTGCTTCCTCTGCTCAACAAAACCGTAGAGCAGCATCAGACTCATGTTCGAGTTGTGTCTCTCAGCTCCAATCTTGCAGCACAGGCACCCAACGATGTTGAGTTCGATGGAGAGCACGATTTCAAGACCGACATCGGTCCTCAGGGTCTGTACGCGCGGACAAAGCTGGCCAATCTTCTCTTTTCCCGCTATCTGGATCGACGCTACACAGTAGAAGGCGGTCACAGCAATGTTATCTTCAATGCTTGCCACCCCGGTATTGTTGAGACGAGGCAGACTCAAGTCTGGATCCACGAGCCTTTCCCTATCTTGGGCTACGGCATGAACTTGCTCAATCCCATCAAGAAGGACATCTTCCAAGGCTGCGTTTCAGCCATGTACTGCGCTACTCAACCCACAAAGGGCGGCAACTTGATCTTCCCACCCGCAATTCCAGAGGAAGGCCCCAAGAAAGGTCGCGACGAGCAGATGCAAGACAGACTCGCGCGTTTGTCCAAGCAGGTCATCGAAAGAGCCGGAGTGACATTGACCACTATTCCTGTGTAGGTGACGAGCGCTGCAGCGTGCAATTCCATCTTGTCTCTTCAACGAAGATGCTGAGCGCTGTGTGGGCACTCCCATTAGCGCTTGGTCGAACGATTGAGCAGCATCAAAGCATTTCGGCAGAGTCATAATCCACTCATCATAACACGTGAGCATGTCCACCATCACACTCTTAATTTGTGTCCATCTTCCAGCCCAACAAAACAACAATGACAGCAAGCGTTGCAGCAAGCACCATGTCAAGGTCCGATGCCCTTTTGCTTTCATGGTCGACTCTCAGGCTCTGTCCACATCCATCATGGGCAGTCTCGGTAACAAACAACCACCTGAAGAGAATACATTGGCAGTTGTGGCAATTCAGGTGCTACCACTGCCATTACTCAGGACGAGGCACCAGGAACGTTGCTGAGACTGCGAGTCGCTGCAGCATCGAGGTTGCCTCAGAACCCAATTGAGCAGCCCCAGTTTACACCCAAATTAGGGTTACAAGGTACTGCCTGCTGTTAGGCCCTTGGGGTCTGGGGACCTCTGGGGAGAGCAGTGGATATGAGTGAATGGGGTTGAACGGGTCAGGTCTCCTTGGAGGCCAAGGGTAGTGTGCCAGATGCTTGGAAGTCCAGGACACCATTGACCACAGTATTGGAGTATGAGATTCTCGAAGAAGGTCTTGGATTCTGTCCTACAGTGAGTGTAGGATAAAATACAATCGACAAAGCTCTCTAAGGATGATTGGGCATCCAGGGCTCCTCTTGGACCCCCCAACCCCCCTGACCGGAGCTCCGGGCAATGCTGCAGTTCCCTCTGGCCTCGCCAAGATGCCCCGATCTACTGGCCTCTGCCTGGGGTCCAGATCATTTGGCCGGGAGCCGGCCACCCTCCTGGGGTCCCAATCATTGTTGCCGAAACTGTGAGCTCCATGACTAAACCCACCATCCCGAGCTTATAACACGACTACTAACACTCAGTACTGAGTGTTAGCATTGGATGGTGAAACCTTAGAAGCTTCCAACCACTGCACTACACTCATCAATTGGTATCACCTCACCAGGGATGACTCTTCAGCATCACAGCCTGGATCAACCTCATGTGCTGGTCTTGGAACTGATCAATGTTCTCCCAAGATCGCAACTTAGAAACCATAGCACTGAACCTAAACACTCAGTACTGAATGTTGTAAGTCATACCCAAGTGACTGATTAACTGATGCTGTTCTTGCCACCCCAGTCAACATCTTAGCTTTCCACCATTTAACACAGAGAAGATACACATGCGAGTGAGTTAAACTCTTTACCAGCTGGCCGAAATGACTCAATGTTGGATTCGACAATGCGAATCTGAATTCGTCTCCCACCTCGGCATTTCATTCACGAGGCACTTCACCCACTAACGGGTGTTCAACTCCGACGGGACTAATTCAAGAGGCCGACGTCGGGGAAACTTTCGGGCCAACTGGAAGATACATTTACGCATGGCGCGCAGACGGACGCGCTTATTGGTTCGTGGACCTCACTACCCGACAATGGGTGTTGAGCGATGCCAGTGAATCACATTCCACCTCAACGCAACGATATACCTCTCGACCAATGACAAGACTCGACGACGAGTGCTTGCCTCCGAGAACCTGCCGATGTCGAGTCATCCAGGACAATGGAAGAAACTATGGTCGGACATCTATGTACCGGACCAATCATAGGACGAGAGAAGGGAGAAAACGGGACGTTGAAAACTCGAAGGGAGGCAACACCCGATGTCGGGCGTTGCGCTCCATAGAGGAAGGACAGGTTCCCAAACGTTGTATAGGGAGACTCTGCTGGGGAAAGTAGCACGACTTAGTGTAAAATCAACCAGCGGCGCATGTGTATATAAGGTCCAGTTTCGTAGCACCGAAGAGCAGAAATATATCGAATCTTCCACCTCTCTAACACATCCCTATATCCCTGAGCGATATCCCACACCCATCGTCGGGTGTCTATAGTCTATGGTTGTACCCCAGGCTTCCAGCCGATTGCACTATCTCACTACTTTATATTGTCTTTGTCAAGGACGGATCTTAGACATCAGAGTCGGATCGCCCTTGGATATTGACTTAAGATCCTTGCAACGTTCTCCCAAGATCGCAACTTAGGAAACAAGGTACTGGGTATCAACACCCAGCATCGGATGTTGTAAGTCGTATACAAGTATTGATAAAACTAACGTTGCCTTCGTATTAGTCGACGTGGTTTAAGCTGCTATCATTTAACACTCAACTCGTGGCTGTCAAGCTAGCATTCCCAATCTTCTTGTATCGGGCATGCACGTGACTACTATATAATTCCTTCGCACTGTTAGTTTCCTCATCGTAATCCTAGTTCACTTCCAACACATACGATTACGTGTGTGAGCGTGGACACCGCCCCTGTTTCTCGAGAGTCACATTCCAGCCGCCCCTAGTTTCACGCTCCGCTTCAACTTTTTCCACCGACTTCATATACAGTATGCACAGCTGCGTCGCCTCTTTTCCTCATCACATTTCGTCTGCCACACGTCCTGGTGGCTGACCGTCACATGCTTCCGTCAGCTGCATTCATCGCACTTCATCTACTTTCGTCGGCGGTCTCCGTCTCTCATCCCCACTCTCAACCCTAAAAGCCCTTGTCTTTCTTCTCCTCACCTGCGCCGGCACAAAGCTTCTTTCTAACGCCTGTGCGACGTGTCGTCTGCGCAGCTCTTCCTACGCGCTCCATCCTTCCTCAGCAGGCGCCTTGTTGCACACGCTCTCCGTCTCTGTGAACTTTTTGCTCTTATAAGTCGGCAGCAGGTATGTTTCCCACGTCTATTCCGTTCACCCTCAAGTTGCTCTGGCCACTAACAATCCTCTTCTTCTCCCTTCACCGCCCATCGCCCCTTCATCCTTCACGTCCTTTCTGACAATGCCAGATCGCACTCGCTCTCACGGGCATTCGGCTTCTCTGGACGACATCTTCCGCAACCTAGCCGAGTCCTGGTCCACGATGCAGCCCTTGGACAAGGCGCTCGTTCGCCACGTTTGTAAGACCACGGGTGCTTCCGCTGCCTCGCCTGCGAGCCCTTCCGCCGACTCACATGTGAATGCTTCTGCAGCCTCGCTCGCCCTCCTATCCACCCCGTCTCTTGACACCGCCACGACCGCAGCTGCTCTTTCGCCCGCTCTTCTGTCCTGTTCGTCTCTTGCAGTCTCTAAGGAAGCCATTTCTCCGTCGTCGCCCCAGGTGCACACTAGCTCCGATGCCGATCGCCAAAACGTCCCGCGAGGTCTCCCCTACAACCACCGTGTCAATCCATACTTCTTTCTCACCGACTACAGACACCAACTCAAGCCCCTCCTCGATTGGCACATTCAGCGCGCCGATCCCCTTCAGCCCACCAAAGCGTCGCGCTTGCCAAGGAAGACGCGTCGTAGTGACGGGCTCCCCACCGTCATCGCACCCAAGGAGCTCCGTCGTGGCTCGATCTCTAGACTCGACCGTATGCTCACGACTATGCTTCGCGATCTGGACTCGGTGCATGATGTCGCACCCGCTTTCAATCGCTATAATTACCGACGTGATCAGGACAGTACTTTGGGAACGGAACATTCGGCTGCCAGCCTGCTCCAAACTCATGCCATCGAACCCGCTTGCCGCATCCTTGATGCCACCGCTGCTTTGTTGGACGGCCCCGGGCACGTTCCTGATTGCGTGCCCCATTCCGTTTGGTCGGCACTTTCGGCCCCCTTCCGCGCGGCTTTTTCGAACGGCTCCTACTTCAGTACCATCACAGAGACGAACCTGAACCCTCGTCTCGATCACCTCGATGCGCCGCTCTGGCGGGTCGATGTTGATGATCTGCTTGACGTTGTCGAAGGCCGACCAGAGGTGGCTGGTCATCCGGCGCCCGCTGATACTTCCTGCGCGGATCACCTTTGCGTTTGGGTACGTCAAACACGCCCGGACCTCGAGATCATACGACGTGACGGCATCACCAACGAGCGGACTCGAGCACTCTCGATCGAAATCAAGCGTCGAGATCACTTCACCGCTGCTGATGCCAAGACCGTCTTTGAGAAAGCCAAGCGCACCTTTCGGGATTCAACTTTTAGACGACAAGCACACCAGGGAATCTACAATCTCCGCAAAGCATTCTGGGTAGAGGACCACTCTGACAACCCGCGGAAGGTCTTCGACCCCTTGGGTCGTTACATCCTCACCTGTGTTGCTCAAGAGTGGGAATACATGGCCAAGAGGGGCCAAACATGGGGCATTCTCTCGACTGGCTGGGTCTCGATTATCCTCGAAATTGACTGGGAGGCCGATGCAGACGGCGATGTTGTATACTTCTACGTCGTTTATGGCCACGTTCACACCATTGCGGCCGACGCCGGTGCAGACCGCCCATCCCGAACGATTACGCTCGCGGATCTCTTTGCTCTCCTGGCTCAGGCAAACCTTGTCACGGGTCTCAAGGATAATGCGCCTTTCATCCGTGTGTGTGCAAAAATCAGCGAAGACTTCGGCACATATCGCCCAGAACACTGTTATGGCCAAAATGCAGGCGCCCCCGGTCCCGCCGCATCCGACACCGCCCATCAGACTAACAAGGCTGCCCCACCGACGATCACTCCTGGCTCATCTTCGAACTCCGTGAGCCCTGCCCTCTCGACCACCGCACCGCTGCGTTCAACCACGACTTTTGACGTTGGCGATTCACTGCGCAACTCGCTGGGCTCCGAGCTGTGCAGCAAGATCGCTGGGTTAGTTCGCCCGGATGTAACTGGCGTTTCACATGTTTTCACGCCGCAACAACGCCTGGAAGCCATTCTTAACGCTCGATATGAGTACCAGCAGGGCGGTGATCTTCACGACGTCGCCTTGCCTCTCGAGGATATCCTCTCCGCGGCCTATATCAACCCCTTCGTCAGCATCTCTCCGAAAACCATCCGTGGCCGTCGAGCGAAACGCTCGCTCCAGCTTGTGATCAAGCCACTACCCTCCCGGAGTCGTGCAGGTTCAACCCACCGAAAATCCGCTCCCGGGAGCCCGCGGAGCCACAAAAGGCCGCTCATTACCTCTCCAATTGCGAGTCAATTGCGCCGAAAGCGTCAGCGCTACACTGTCCGTAAGCAGAGGACTCTCTCGTCCCGCTCCTCTGGCACCTCGGTCAGGAGCGATGGAGACACGTCGGCCGAGCTCGAGACCGGTCGCTCGCTCTTCCCATAGGCGCTCTCAGGTCTGCTTCCCTGATTTTCCTCTTTGAGTACTTTCATCCTTCTTACTTTCTGGTTGTCCTTTCCTTGGTGTATTGCTGCTCCTCTCTTACCCCGCGCACCCTGTGTGTCTCTTTAGTTTGAAAATGCTTGATACAAATGATTCATTACGTCTCTGAGGCTCTTGCTGAACTCGATATGGGCCCTTCACAGTGCCTCTTTCCCTTGCTGCCTAGCTTGGTTTGCGGGAAACATCACGCCGCTCCGGAATGCGACTCGAGTCTCGGACCAGCCAATTCTCACGCACCTGCTCCTTTGTGAGAGTCGCTCATCAAGGTTGCGCCTATCAAAGAGCGGTGAGTGTGACTGGCAAGGGATTGGGCTCGATGGCAGAGCCTGACCCTAACCCTATAACAAGGAGGAGGAGGAGGAGGAGGAGGTACAGCCACCTCCGGCTGCAGCTCCTGATGGCGACGGGGCGTCCAATGATGGCGACGAAGAGCGCTTGACGTCAGCATTGACGCCCCCTCCTCCTCGTATGCGCACATTCCTCGACGAGCTTGATGACGACAAGCCTCTCAGCGTGATCAGCGACGACGACCCTGGAGGCTTCGGCTTCTCTGAAACGCTTCCGGTTGCTGGCCCTTCCCGTATCCGACGTTGATTCCGACTATCTTATCATGTACCGTAGCATCTCATCACGTGGCAATCGAAGCTTGAGCTCAATGCGATCACAGACGGCCGAGCTCACGATCAGTACGAGTACTGACATCAGATTAGTTTTCATATTAAAAAACGCGTCGGAAGTACAGACGCGTCGGAAGTACATCGATTACGTTATGATGACGTGCGAGTATCGTTATACATGTATAGACAAGAGTGCGTGAGGCTCCACCTATGACTACCGCGTACGCGACAACTCCTGGAAAGCGTTTTCAATGCAGTTCTTGATCTCTCGATAGCTGACCACCAGACAACTGTGTTCGTCGCGCGAAGTGAGCATGATCTTTTCGTCCGTGCCCGCATCGAGCTTGTTCAAGTTGGTCAAGATATGGCTCAGATCCACCACGGGTCTGCCAGCCTCGTCGACCGAGTGAAAGACGTGGTCGCGGAACAGCTTGATCACGTACCGGTCGCCCGTCTCGGCCCATCTCGGGTCGTGGTCAAACTCGGGCCGTTCGTTGATGAATCCAAACTTGCAGAGTAGACGAACCAGACGGCCATTCTCTAGCTCTTTCATGAGCGAGTTCTCCATCAGATCCGTATAGTTGAGCGCAGAGTCCATCTCGTCGGCGCAGTGGCTGCCGAGCACCTTGACCAGCTCGCCAACGTTGCGAGGCACCTCGGCCACGTCTTCAGCAGAATCTTGAGGACCAGCCGACTGGCCTACCAACCAAGTCACAACATTCTTGAGCTCGGCAGAGTAGCGGCCGGCAAAGGTGGCGAGGCTCGAAGCAATGTCGTGGGTCGCAGAGTAGTTGTTGAGGCCGATGCCGACGATGAGCGCACCCAGGTTGACCATGTCCTCGAGCTGCTGCGCCTTGAGCGCTTCGGGACCGTTTTCATCCGGGTTGTATGCGATCACGTCAAACACGGAGCAGCAGTTGATGCGCACGCGGTTCTTGCCCGTGCGCAGCACTTTGCTCGTCTCGATGCATCGAGCTGCAAGGTTGCTCGAGTGGATGGAGCGCAGCGCCGAGGTGAGTTGGCAGAGGTAGCTCCACAGCGTGCGCTCGGGCACCTGCATCGATACAGCCTGCATGCGACCTGTGCGACGATCGGGCTGAGCTGCTTTTATGGTCATGTGCTCGGCATACAGCGTGGTGGCCAAGGGGTGGTAGTCGTAAACAAACACAATCGACTGGTCGCCAAAGGCGCGCGTGGTGAAAGCTTCGCGCACGCTGACGATGCTGGGATGGCGGATGCGGCGCCAGCGTTCGACGAGGGCAATGGCCGCTTCGTGCTGAAGACGGAAGCCTTCGAGCCTGCGCAGCACGTATCGTTTGCCGTCGAGCGTGCAAGTGGCCTTATACGAGTGGCTCCGATAGCCAAACACTTTGCTGTGGTCGCCCGATGCGCCGGTTGCACCGTTAGCGCCAGGCGCACCCATGCGAGGGTCAATAAGGCCAGGAGGTATGCTCATCGACGAGGGCGCGCCAGGACCGGGATGTTCGAGCGGTACAAGAGAGTGGTAGACGTGCAGCTCGTCGGGTAGGTGCGGACCGCCAAGTTCCGGAGGAGGGACACTTGCGAGCATGGCCTCTTGCTTGCGCTGGAGTTCTTCGCGCTGGTTGGGATTGAGGAAGAAGGCATTGGCGCTGAGGTGGTGCGGATGCAAGTTGGAGACGTGTGGCAGCGGTGGAGCATACAGGTGATAGTGGAGCGGTTGTCGGATCTTGGCGGCTCCATTCGCGGCTGCAGAGTAGTAGTCCATGCCGGCGCCGAGACCAAGACCGGGCGGACCTTGGGGAGCTGTTGGGTCGCCAAACTCGTTCATGTGTTCGTACGGGTTGTAGGGACGCGAAGCTTGGCCCTGAACTGCCGAGGAGGCCGATGCGCCGCCGCCCATCGGGGACTCGCCGTTGTGGGACGGATCGAAGGAGCTGTGGATGGGGTCGATGTCGTAGCTGGCATTGTATATGTGAGGAGTACCGGGACCATTCTGAGAGTACGCGCTGGGGGTAAATTCTGTCGAGCTGGCCGAATCGATCCTCAGGTCTTTGACATCCGATGCGACGCTGTCCAGTGCTGACCGAGCGGTGGGAGCTGGGGAGGCGGCAGAGAGCGAAGGCGAGGAGCTGCCGCCGATTTTGGGCACGAACACAGCAGCTGCGACATTGCGAGCGCTGAGAGCACCTTTGAGCGGGCTAGCAGGGGCATTGTTGGCACCCCTGACCTTGTTGGGCGAGGTGGCAGGTGACGACGAGGCCCCCAACGGTCCGGACGCAAACTGCGTTGCAGATGACTTGGGCGTCTGTGCATTGGCGCCGGAACTATTCGCGGTTGATGCAGAGGCGTGATCGAAGGGGCAACCGTCGTTCTGATACTTGCAATGACCGTAGATGGCAACGTTGCGGCACGGTTTGCGAGCTGAGGCGGTAGCATTGGCGCCAACGGGAGACTTGGATGCTTCGGGCTGGGATGCCGTGAGACCTGCAGCTGTGGTAGCGCCGTAGGATAGACCTGATTTTGTTGCAGGCGGTGGAGTGGAGGCGGGTGCTACGATGGGGATGGCAGAGCTGCGGGTGGGTCTGGGAGGCAGAGCACCATTGAAGGCGGACGGAACGTGCTGCTGCTGTTGGTGCGAGTGATGGTGTTGCTGCATGCCAGGCCGATTGTGAGGTTGTGATTGTGAAGGCGGTGGTTGGTGCTGCTGTTGGTAGGGCTGATGAGGTGGGCCGGGAGGAGGAGGATGGGCGTGGTTGAAATGAGGTGGAGGTTGTGGTTGTTGCTTATGCTGCTGCTGGTGGTAAGGTGGTTGCTGAGACTGTGAATAGTGATACATCGCTGATGATCGACATTTATCCAGGCTTGCGCTGAGAGAGATAGAGTGCGTGAGGAAAAGAGGTTTGGCGGTGGTGGTGAAAGGTGTGGGTGATGGCCGTCTATCCGATGCCGGAGATAATCTTGAAGGATGCTGATCGATGCCTGGCTTTCGCTTTGCTCGATGTTACATCGCCAATCAAGGATGATGGAGTGTCGGAACTGACGAGCCAGAGAGTCGGATGACGGTGGGCGATGATGAGTCGATGGCGGACGACGATGGAGGTGACGGTTGAATGCCTGTATGGGATAGAGAGCGAGTTAGTGCAGTTGCACTTGCCATCTTGCTGGATCTGTGCTTTCTTGCTTTCCTGCTCTGCTTTCGGTGCTGTCGTACTTTGGCTGCAATTTCTCGTCCGTAGCCAGCTTCCATCATCGCGAGCCGGTTACTCCGTCTGTCTCTCTCGCTTTTTTCCCATCGAGATCCAATGTCGCCGTCTGCTGCCTCTTTTGCCCGTCACATCGACGAACTTGACTGGAAAAACGGGCGCACACCTGGACGACTCACGAGCTAACAGACAACAAAATTGCGAAAATCACCAGGAAATTGCCTGAAAAGATCTGCACATCACGAGACGATGCTGGCTGGCAAGGGTTCTGTTTGCTGTTGCTGCTTGGCTGCTGTGGCTGCCCTCTCCTCGCTCGCTCGAAGCGGTTGGCGGATTGACAGAGAAGAAGTGAGTGAGTTGGAAGTGAACCCTTTGGCGGGACAAGGCAAAGGCGCGCGAATCACTCCAAAACGCTTTCTCTCGGTTGCTGTGTCGCGGATCTCGCTCAGTTGATTCCGCCACTTTTCGCACGGTGGCGCATTGCAGTGTCCACCAGCAACACGGTCTGGTCGGTTGGGCCGCTCATCGCAGATTCTTCTCTCAACACCATCCATCAACGAGATCAATCATCGGCCTTAGGCATCCTATCCACTCGCTGCTCAAGCAAATACGACCTCTGTCTCGCTCGGCGACCACTCAGGACACGCTCTCTCTCTCACTTTCTCTCTCTCGATGGTCACACGTTTCCGCGGCTCGTCCGTCTGAATTCCGATAACACTTCCTGCGATCCCACACAGCATCACTACCCTCAGTCGTCGGCATCTTCCGAGGTAGATCATGCATCGCTTGTTCCGCTTTCTGTGATCGCGTCATCGACTCTTTACGCTGCCACGCTTCCGTCCGCAGCACTCGTGCGTGCCACAGCCAATCGGGTTGCTCGGTTTCGTGCCCATCGTCGGTCAGCACACTAGCTTGTCTACAAAGACGTCGTTACAGGATGGCAGTGGATCCTGATTACGACGCTTCCCCAGCTTTTGCTGCTGCGGCTGCGGCCGGTGCACAAGATGTGGTCGATCTCGGCTTGGGCGATGTCGACGTTGCCTCCGATTCTGTCCAGCTCAAGCACGACTCTTCGCCGCATTCGTCAGCATCCATACCACCACCGTCACCGCGTCCACCTCCGCCACCAGCCTTCACTCCCTCTCCCTCGCCACCACCACAATTTACATCCACTACCGCAGCTGCGTCACCACAACGTTCGCCACACTCACCACGTTCTGCAGATGCTGCCCTTCCCGGGTCTCCATCAGAAATGAACAGAAGCAATTCGG
Source organism: Sporisorium exsertum (assembly GCA_928724755.1). NCBI lineage: Eukaryota > Fungi > Basidiomycota > Ustilaginomycetes > Ustilaginales > Ustilaginaceae > Sporisorium > Sporisorium exsertum. The sequence continues at coordinate 1,737,430 of CAKMXK010000015.1, read as the reverse complement.
CAGCTTCACAAACCCCCTCCGCACTCGACGACGACAGCGCGATCGACCACGACGATGCCGCCTCTTCCGCCCTTGCATCCACGTCTTCCGCTCGTAAACCCAGACCCAAGCCACAGCCTCAACTCGTTACCCACCTTCCACTCGCAGAAGACGCCGCCATGGCCACCTTTCAGGAGATCATCTTCAACGACTATCACGACAAGAAGCTCGGTAGGCCGCCCGGCAAATTTGACGACTACATGATCTGCGACTGCAATCCCAACACCGAAAACCTCGACATGGCTTGCACAGACTACTCGGGCTGCATCAACCGCATGACCCAGATCGAGTGCTCTTCCTCCAAATGCCGATGGGGCAAGCAGTGTCGCAACCAGCGCTTCCATCGCAGACAGTACGTCAACGTCGACATCGTCCAGACTGAAAAGAAGGGCTTCGGTCTGCGCGCCGCCCAGGACATCCCCAAGGAGTCCTTCGTCTACGAGTACGTGGGCGAAGTCATGAATCAGCCCACCTTCCTCGACCGCATGCAGCAGTACCGTGTCGAAGGCATTCGCCACTTTTACTTTATGATGTTGCAACCCAACGAGTACCTCGACGCCACTAAAAAGGGCGGAAAGGGCCGCTTCATTAACCACAGTTGCAACCCCAACTGCTCCGTCTCCAAGTGGCAGGTCGGCAAACATCTCCGCATGGGCATCTTTGCTAAACGCAACATTCTCAAGGGCGAGGAGCTCACCTTCAACTACAATGTTGACCGCTACGGCAACGATGCGCAGGAGTGCTTCTGTGGAGAGCCCAACTGCGTCGGCACGCTGGGTGGCAAGACGCAGACCGACCTCAGCGGTATGGACGATCTCTTCCTCGACGCTCTCGGCATTTCGGACGAGGTTGAGCAGACCGAGGCCAAGGGCTCGCGGCGCAAGCGAGGCAAGCGACTCGATCTCGATTTCATCCCGCAGATGCGTCCCATCAAGGAGCACGAGGCTACCCGGGTCATGACCGCTGCCCGACAAGCAGGTCCCAAACGCGAGATCCTCGAAAAGCTACTGCGCAGGATGGAAATGACGACGGACGTCAACGTGCAAAAGTCGCTCGTCAAGCTGCATGGATTCATCCTCATGCAGTTCCTGCTCGAGCAATGGTGGAACGATCGCGATATTGTACTCCTCATCATCAATGTTCTTGCTCGATGGCCGCTCATTGCGCGCAACAAGGTCATCGACTGCGGCGTCGAGGATCAGGTCCGCATCGTAGCTGAAACCTATCGACCGAAAACAACAGCCAAACTGGAGGGCTCGGATGCACGAGACGAGGTCAAAAAGGAAGAATCAACTGCTGACTTGACTACCAAGCTGAACGGCAACAGCAACGGCAACATTGAAGCAGACCCAACGCAAGCACCTGCGCTTATAGGTGCTCCACCAGCAGATGACGCCGAGGTCTCTTCTCGCGCCGAGCATTTGCTCGAAGCTTGGAAGAAACTCGACATGACATATCGCATTGCGCGCAAGGACGCAATCAAACAAGAGGGCGATGACACCAAGGACGCAGCCGCCGTCACCACGTGGGTCGACCGTAGACGAATGCAGGACCGCGACCATCCGCTCGATTTGGATCATGCGCAGGCGCCCAACGCCGTCTCTTCGGAGCTTGGCTCAGCCCTCTCAGGTGATCAGGATCTGCGAGAAAGCAGACCAGCGTGGCAGCCGCCGCCTGCACCTCCAGTCGCGACAAGCAACGTGCCAGGAAAGCGACAGAATGGGTTCGGCCATCTCAAAGCCTCGCCAGGCAGCTTCACACCAAGTCGACTCCAGTCTTCGGGCCAGAGTCCGCTGACACCGGACCAAGTGACCTCTGCGCTGTCGTCCTCGCTGGCAAAGTCTCTACCAGGCCTGGTCTCCTCGCTCAAGCAACAACAATTCCAATTGCAGCATCAGCACCAGCAGCAACAACAACCCCAGCAGCTGCCAGCGCAGCCCGTCACCAAGTCGATCGAGGAAATCATCCGCGAGGCAAACGAGGCCGAGGAGCGCGCACGCAAGGAAGCCGAAGCGGCGGCCAAAGCAGCACGCGAGCTTGAGCTCAACGGTGGACTCAACAGCAGCTCTTCTCGCAAGCGACCGTCGTATTCGTCTCGACACTCGGACAAGCGAGCCAAGCACTCTTCTTCGTCGTCGTCGAGCCACTCTGCAGCCCGACAACCGTCGCCCAATGGAGTCGACTCGAGCGCCGCCGATCTGGCAGCCAGCAACGAGCGTCGTCTGCGCAAGCTAGTCGGCGAGATCGTCGTGCGTCAGATGTCCAAGCACAAAGACCAGCTGGAGCGCGAGAGCTTCAAACGCCACGCCAAGGAGCTGACCAATGTGATTGTGAGCAAAGAGATGCGCAATCCGAAGTCGTGGCCTCCTGCGCGCGGTGCGGCCTTGACCGAGCTGTCCAACGAGAAGGAGGCCAAGATCAAAGCATTCGCGAAGGAGTACATCGACAAGCTCATGGCGAGAAAGGGCAAGGGAAAGGGACCCACCACACCATCCAACATCGGAGCTGCTAGCTCGAGCCACGTGGTCAGCAGCAGCAGCAGCAGCAAGAACGGCAGCATCTGACACGCAAAGCCGAGCCCTGCGTGGCTGCTCAATAGCATACAAACTGCATCTGTATTGTCTGTCTACACTATTAAAAATGTATTTTACAGTTTAGTTCTAGTTTTCAACACGCCCGCACACACTCGTGACTGCGTCTGCGATCGAACCCAATGGCTGGACAAGCATGGATTCAAGATTGAGTTGACAAGTGTCTAGGTGACGAGATAGCGACGTTGCAGCCACAAGGCGAGAGCAGCGATGAGAAGCGAAAGGAAGATGGTGGTATAAAAGCCCATTCTGGTTTCGGAGATGAAAGCGAGCGCACCTCCTCCACTGGCAGCAGATTCGAGAAGCGCCTTTGCTGGGATGGGTATGACACGCAGGGTGTTGTCGGCGCTGGCAGAGATGAGCAGGCTGGAGGCAGGGTTGAACTTGAGGCAGGTTGGTGGGAAGTCGTGTGCATGGAGGATCTTGAGGACGGGTCGGAGCGTCTTTGCGTCCAATACACCGATGGACAAGTCGGACGATCCGTATGCGAGAAAACGGCCGTCTGGGGAGACGTCAAAGACGGTGACAGGTCGATCCGAGACGTGGCGTGTTTCGATGAGATCCCAGGAATCGGCGTCCCATGCTGTAACGAAGCTCTTGCGAACCTTGGCCTTGGGTCCTTTGCCAGCTGCAGGCGCGGCATTGACGACGGTGAAAAGCTTTTCCTTGCTGGCGTCGCCCCGACCGAATCGCGCCGCTCGGAACGAGCAAGGACCTTTGCCTCCGAGCGCGGGATTCTTGATGGTCTGAATGGTCTGTGCATATCCTTCAGCCGTCTGTGCGGAGGTATGGTCGTCGCTGGATGCTGCATCGTCAGCATTCGCTTCGGAAAAAGGGTGGGTGGCATAGACGACGAGCTTGGAGGAGGAGGTGAATACGACGTGCGTGTTGGAGTGGGAAAAGTCGGCGTCGTAGATTTCTCTCTTATCGAAGTCGTGGGAAGGGATCGAGATGGAGGTATCTTTTGCTTCAGCGGCAGCGAGAGCGGAAGAAGATGGCTCGCCGGTATCGTTCCAGATGGGGGAAACGGATGGATATCGATGAAGCGCAACCTGACCATCGGTAGTGGCGACCGCGAGCATGCGACCGTTGGGGCTGAAAGCGGCGACTTTGACGTACTGCTCTGGATCTTGGATATGCATCGACTGGACAGCTCTGTCGAAGTGGAGTTCGACCTTGACATCTTGCTGCTTGGCTTTGCCCTTCTCCGTAGTCGGAGTCGCATTCTCGTAGCTGACAGGCTCTGGCTTGACGGCTTCGACAGAGTTGGTTACGTCGTACTTGAAGATGCGGATGGGCTGGTTGTTGCCCCTTTTGACATCGTCGGCGATGTTGTTGATTCCGCAAACGAGCTGAGATCTTGCCGTGTTGACGGACATGGCCATGGGAGCATCTTCATCGCGAGAGAGGCTGAGCTGATCGAGCTGGTGGATGGTCTGCGCCGCGAGGTCTACGTGTGCTGCTACGACTGCGTTGGTGACGCCAGACCGACCGGCTCCACCTCCGCCCGAGTAGACGATTACATTGTCGTCGATGAATCCGACCGAGTAGATTGGAATCTTGGCTTGCACCGGAAAGTGTTGCGTCCTCGCCATGATTGATGTGATTTCTCGAGCTGACCCTGGGTGCTGAATGATCACGGAGAGCGAAGCAAGTGACCTATGCCCGATGGTGATGTTCGGAAAGCAGCGGAAGGCAAAAAGGAAACGATGCAACGTGCTTTTGAACTGCCGTTGACGTGGCTTGTGCGTGGCAGAAACGCGTGTGGGTGAAAGGAGAGCCAAAGCCTGAATTGAGCCGAGAGAGCTGCAGGGTTGTCTGATTTTTTTTAGAGTTGGAAGAAGAACTGTGCCACGGGTGCAGCAGTGCGACACGAGCCGGCCGCTGGACTGGACAGCACAGCACAGTGCAGCAGCACCCAAATGAACGCTCTCTCTCGCTCGCCCCTTCCGAGTGGCAAAGAACCTCGCTCTCGTCACTCGTCCTTTCGCGCTTCACCAACATCCTTTCGGTCCCGAACCGTGACACTGTTTGTCGGCCTCGATCGTTATGGCCAAAGCTGTCGAAACAAGCGCCGCTGAGATGGCGTTGCCGAACGAGGTCAAGCGTGACACACGCCAGCCCAAGACGTTGACTCGAGCTCAGCTCGCCGAGCGCATCGCCCAGGGAGAGACACTGGTCTTGCATCGACGGGGGATCTACAAGCTGGACCGATGGCTTGCGAGGCATCCTGGAGGCGAGCTCGCTATCCTCCATTTCGTCGGACGCGATGCCACCGACGAGATCGAGGCCTACCATTCGGACGATACCATTTCACGCCTCATGTCGCGCTTTATCATTGGCTACCTCAAAGAGGAAGATTGGCACAACTACAGACCGCTCGTGCCCCCAGTGCAACTGGGCTATCGCAGTGGCAAGCTGGATCATCCGCATGCTCAAGTAGCAATGTGGCGCCATCGCAACACGCCGCCCACTTCCTCAGCTGCTTCGGATCGAGCAAGCGTCGAACCAGACTTGTCTCCGGACGGCTCCGATGAGGCTGTGGTGGAAAGACTTGTGTCGGCCACACCGGAAGCAAGCCGATCGCTGGGAATAGAGCCGTCATCAAAGCCGCGCAAACAGTCTCCAGCCCACGCTGTGTCATCGTCAACTTTGGTCGTAGAACGGCCCGAGACATTTCCTCTCCCTGTCGATCTGCTCGAACCACCTCCAAATCCAGACTCGATCGATCCATTTCGCGAGCGCAAGGTCTCCCAAGCCTATCAGCGGCTGCATCAGCAGGTCAAGGATGCCGGCCTCTACACGTTGCGTCCCATCGGATACGCTCGCGAGATGGCGCGATACATACTCCTCGGCTCCATCGGCTACGCCTTCTGGTCACGCGGACACTCTCAGTTGCTGTCGGAACAGTCAGCGGCGACATCATCTTCACCGATGTGGAAGGCATCCACCACTTCCTTCCTCCTCTCGAGCCTCTTCCTCGGCCTCTTCTGGCATCAGCTCACCTTTTCCGCGCATGACTCGGGCCACAGCGGTATCACGCATTCATGGCAGTGGGATCGCATCATCGGCACCACCATTGCCGACTTTATCGGCGGCCTCAGCATTGGATGGTGGTGCGACAACCACGACGTTCACCACCTCGTCACCAACCACCCAGAGCACGACCCCGACATCCAGCACATGCCGTTCTTTGCTATTTCACCCCAGTTCGTGTTAGCCGGTCAGACTACTGTCATCAACAGCGTGGGAAGCATCAAAACGCCATCGCCCTCTGAACCGTCCAAGCCTCTGGGCCTGTGGTCATCCTACTACCGTCGCGTACTCGAATTCGACGCTCCCAGCCGCTTCCTTCTCAAGCATCAGCACAAGCTCTACTACTTTGTCATGGCATTTGGACGCTTCAATCTCTATGTAAACTCGTACGCTTTCCTCGCCCTCAAAGCGCGCCGCGACCGTTGGTGGGCGCTCGAGTTGGTCGGACTGCTCACCTTTTGGACATGGTACGGCTACGGTCTGCTCGGCTCTCTGCCCACATGGCCCATCCGCATCGCCTACCTGCTCATCTCGCACATTGTTACCTCACCCCTGCATGTCCAGATCGTCCTCTCCCACTTTGCTCAGTCCTGCGACGACCTGGGCCTGAGCGAGAGCTTTGCATCCCGCCAGATCAGGACGACCATGGACGTCGACTGCCCACCTTGGCTCGACTTCCTCCACGGTGGGTTGCACATGCAGGTTTCACACCACTTGTTCCCGCGCATTCCGCGCCACAACCTTCGCGAAGTGCGTGACCGCTTCGTTATCCCTTTTGCAAAAGAATGGGGGATCGAGTATCAAGAGTACAGTTTCACAAGGGGCAATGGCCGAGTGTTGAACACGCTCAAGAAGGTGGCGGATCAGGTTCACATTCTCGCCAAAGTCGCACAAGCTCAAGCAAAGGGAGAGCTTCAGCATTGATTTATTCGACCATCGTACATAGGAATGTCATACCTCCGTCGATAGCATCAAAAGTTTTGGATCTCTCTCTCTCTCGCCGCTGTGAGTGTTGTTGGCTGAGATGCCAAAAACAGCGTCACGCGTGCACCATGGCAAGTTCGCTGGTTGAAACTGCATCTGCCCCTCTCCTTGTCACGATTGCTGGAACAACAATGTGGTGCTCGATCTGTGCTGGATTAAGATGACATTGGACAATGTACGCGAATTTGAGGTGGTGCAACAGCGAGCTTGAGACGGCGTTCAAAAGACACTGAGAAACGAAGGCGCGAAACTGAGATGGTGCGATCCACGAAAGCAATCTGCGAAGAGACTATGTTTGTACGAGAAGCTAATCACGACGCCTTGCAGCTTGCGCGCATGGAGAGGAAGGTGATCTCGTTCGTCGAGCGTTCGCAGGCGCACTCAAGGGGGAATGATACTTTTCAAACGCAACGGGTTTATGTGATTGGAGCGTGCGCGAAGCTTCTAGCGATTTTGGACCTTTTTTTAGAAATCACCGGTCAGATCACCGTTTCGAGCTTTTCGTCCACTTTCCATCCTTCCTCCTTCCACCATCATAACCATCTTTTGCTGCCAACATGACCGATCCAAACACAAACAGCGACACTGCTTCTCAACCATCGGCGCCGCTTGGTCTTCCCGCACCATCCGACGCGCCTGGTTCGACGGAACCTAACAACGTCATCAAGCTGGATCACCTCGGTCCGATGGTCGTCAACTCGGACGGCACCATCTCCAGGATCGCAAATTGGCAGAACATGAGCGATATTGAAAAGGAGAGGTCGCTCAGGCTACTTGCCAAGAGGAACAACGCTAGAATAGAGGGCTTGAAAGCGAAGGAGGATGCGCAGTGATCGGGGAGCGAGCTGCACCATCGAACGCTTTCACACATGTTTCGAGAAAGAGTACGCGAAGCTCCTCCGCCTCCTTTCCAATGCACGCATACACCACACGGGCAATGCCCCGGATGTCGAAGATATGTAGATGATGAATGATGTCTCATTCTCGCCGTGAAGCTCTGTACAGGTTGATCAAGCGGACGCCTTCGCCTCACCTGCAGCAGTTAGCGGAGCAACGACCATAAACATGCGCACCAAACCACCTTCCTCGCTCCATCCTTTGACGCCATTGAACGCATCCAGACCTTTCGGCATAGCCCATCCGCCATCCATCCAAGCCGCGCCCTCGGTCGCAAACGATTGCAGCCATCGTGCCGCGCATCTCGAGGCCTTCCAACTCGAACCCGCCCTCGGCACGGAGAACTTCAAAGTAGGCTCGATCGACCACACATTATTTGGCTTGACCGACACTAACAAACACGTGAAGTTGTGCTTGAGCCGAAGTATCAGCGAGGAAGCTTTACTCGAATACAGTTCTAAAGCCGATTCCTGGCCATTTTGGTGGCGTGAATGGAAAGTATGGTGTTGGTGTCGGGACGAAAAGCGCGTGGCGAAAAGCCCGGCGATGTGGAGGGTGAATTTCCGTGCAATGTTAGACTTTGTTTGGCTAGCAAATAGAAAGTGGAGGCGAGTTTGGGTGTGATCGAAATACGCGTAACGAAGCCGCAACGATGTTCAGACCAACACCTTCTGGGTCCACCACCACCTTCCTGCCCTTCTCACCAACCACTGGCTCAGCCCGCTTTCGTCTCCCGACCTGGACTTGGCTACGTCAGACAGAGGACGACCGAACAACCATCACACTCAACCATGGCATCCTCAGCAGGAATGGACGTGAACCATGTCGACGAGCATTACCTCGAACACGCCGCCGCATCCTCGTCGACACCTACTTCCCTCAAACCCTACTACCCAAAGCTGCAGCAGCTTCACGACCGAAAGCTATGGTATCAGCTCACCTTGACCATCGAGGAGTTCCTCAATCACCCAGACTCGCAAACTCCACCCATCCAGATTGAGCTGTACGACAAATTTGTGCGCCGCTTCTCATCCAAGATCAACCAGCTGCAGCTTGCCGCTATCGGCGTCAAAGTGGCCGGCCAATATCCGGATCCAGCCAAGGCGCTCGAGTTCCTCGAACAGCTCGCATCGAAAGTGGATTCGCCCGAATCGCAAGATGCGTACGTCTACGCGCTCATGGAGGCGGCGCACTTCAAGTTGTTGCTCGGCGATGCGGATGGGACCAAGGCGGCGATGGATAAGTGCGGCAAGATTCTGGATGGATTTGATGCGGTGGAGACGGCGGTGCACGCGAGCTTCTACCGCGTGTGCGGAGACTACTACAAGGCGAAAGCCGAGTATGCCAACTACTACAAGAACTCGCTGCTATACCTTGCCTGCGTCAACGTGGATGTGGATCTTACCGACGACGCGCGCGTACAGCGAGCACACGACCTCAGCATCTCGGCTCTGCTGGGCGACACGATCTACAACTTTGGCGAGCTGTTGCTCCATCCCATCCTTGCGTCGCTCGGCAAGAGCCAGCAGCACTCTTGGCTCTCCGACCTGCTGTTTGCTTTCAACGCCGGCGACATCGGCCGCTTCGAAGCGTTGACGCCGCACCTGAGCAAAGAGCCCATCTTGTCAGAGAACCAGCCGTTCTTGCGACAAAAGATCTGCCTCATGTCGCTCATCGAAAGCGTGTTCAAGCGCGCTGCCGACGACCGCACCATTGCGTTTTCGACTATTGCTGCCGAGACCAAGCTTCCGGTGGATGAGGTGGAGCACCTGGTGATGAAGGCGCTAAGCCTCAAGCTCATCAAAGGAACGCTCGACCAGGTGGATCAGCTGGCGAGGATCACTTGGGTGCAGCCGAGGGTGTTGGACCACCGACAAATCCAGGCGCTCCAGACAAGACTCAACAACTGGTGCACCAAGGTCGAGGAGGTGAGCGAATACGTCAAGAACCAGACTCGTAAGTGCGGTAGCCCCCGACTGCATTAATTTGTGACCTTGACTTACTGACTGGATCCGCCGCCCTTCTCTTTTGTGTCTCATTTGTGCCCCTCTTACAGCTGAACTGTTCATCTCGGCATAAAGAAGCAGCGCTAGTATCTCGGTCGACACGTGGTCTTGACACATGCAATTCACTCGATGCACTCTCTCTCTCTTGCGTCTTGTTCTGCTGTGCGTTGCTTGAGATTGTGAAGAATGCTCTTGATTTGGAAGGCAACAAGCTGGCGAGCAGCAAGGCAGCTAAATAGTACACAGGAGGAATGAGAGACAATATGCAGAGAAGAGACAGTACGATGGGAGGAAAGATCAGAAACAGACGACGGAAGCACAAGATGAAACCAAAGGCGGCAACAACGAAATGAGAGAAGATCTAGAGGACGACACACTTGCACGAGCCAGCGTCGTTGTGTAATGCCTCCTTGGTCTTGCTCTGCGAGATGGCACCTCCCGTCGATGCGCCCGTGTTGCGCACCAGCATGGCAGCGCGGGTGGCGGCTTCGAAGACGGCGTCTACGCCCTGGTTGTTGAGCGACGAGCATTCGTGGTACGAGCGCGCGCCGATCTGTGCTGCAACCTGCTTGGCCTGTTGTCGCTCGACAAAGTGTCCCTGCACCGGCTTGCCCTTGGCGACGGCATCCTCGCGCAGATCCTTCTTGCAGCCGACCAGCAGCACGGGCACGGCAGGACCGCATATTTGACGCACCTCCTCCATCCATTTCACCTGCACATTTTCGAGCGAGTCGGGGGTGTCGATGGCAAAGGCGATGAGGATGACATGCGCTTGGGAATATGAGAGCGGACGCAGACGCTCGTACTCTTCCTGACCTGCAGTATCCCAGAGCGCCAGCTGGACGGGTTTGCCGTCTAGACGAATTTCGGCAACGTAGTTTTCAAAGATGGTGGGCTCGTACTCTTGCGGGAACTCTCCGATGGCGAAGACGCAAAGCAAACTTGTTTTGCCGCAAGCACCGTCGCCGACGATGACGAGTTTTCTACGGATGGGCGCGGGTGCCATGCTGGGCGATGATGACGACGATAGTAGGTAGTGGCAGCGCGCGCTTCAAGAAGTGCTAGTTGAACTGCAGTTCTGTGGTAGACGAGTGCGTTGCCAGACGACTGTCAAGCGCGAGCTCGGGGCTGAAGACCGATTGCTGCGCCGAAGCTTCGACAATGATGCGATGGTGTTCGCCGTCGACTGCCAGCCAAAACGAGGCCGTAAGCTGGGAAAGTGGCCGTGTAAACTGCCAAACGTCTCTCACGTTAATTGCTTGAAAGGAAGCAGAGCGTGCAGATGATTCGTTGGTGGATTGTGTGGATGAGGGTGAGAGGGGAGGCAATGGTGTGGATATGAATCGAGGACACTGCGACAACCTCGAAGATGTGGGCTTTGAATCGAGACACACTCAACTTTGCTCAGAGTCGCATCCAAGCTGCGATTATCGTTTTGTTATAAAAATAGGCCGCACAAGCTCTTGGCTTTTTGCAATTTAAAGTCAGACAGACCCGTTCTTCACATTGTCACATCGCGCAGTCAAGCTCCGAGAAGGATGTGACTCTTGGTCGACTGAAGATGCAGAGAGGTCTGTGTGAAGGGGATGCGGTGCTGTCATTGTCAAGTTTCTTCTACCGGTCACAGCGATGGGCTGTGCTGCATTAGTGCATTGTGCGCCTTTTTTTCCAACAAATCACACGCTTCGCGAGCTGCGCTGCGCATCAACGGAACCGGACATGTTCGAAAAAGCGAAGGATCGGTAGAAGCGACAGGTGTTGGTTGCTGCTAGTCTAAAGGAGTAACTAAGAGTCAGGGCGGGCCCAAACTATCGGTGGCGATCCGAGCCTTAAGAACACGGGACAACAGAGCTTTGCCAAGAAAGTTGGCCGTCGTCGATCGGTCTCGGATGGCAGCCCAAATAGCATCTCGAGTGCCGCCGCACACCGTGACCCTGCTTTCGTCAGGGAGCAGAGTGCGTCTAGAGACGATGCTCGACGAGACCGAAGCCACCGACTTTCCGCAGCATCTGATATTCTCCCAGGACCCATCGTGACAGTGTTGCGATGAGCCAGCCTCCCTCGTCATCGCACGGCTTCCTTGAGAGACTGACAAAGAGCTGCGAGACATATCTGCTTCCCACTCATCTGCCCTTCAACCCCCTCCGCTTGATTCGACCAGTGCACACAGCCCGATTGAGATTGGCGCGTGCTTCACGCCGCCGCTTTCGTGCACGCTGCTGAAAAGGAACGCTCGATCTGGTAACGTTTTCTGACGTGAACCTGCAGCTGCGAGTGTGGAGGTATGTCGAGCCTGAAAATGTAAGGTTGTCCGGGAGCGGTCAAATCGGAATTCAGCTTGTTCATCGACCCGATCTTGGCAAGATGTGAAATTAGGCACGACGGCTTCCGGCTTCAGACTCTGCTGCAAGATGCACCTGAAATTTTCAGGAAAATACAGTATCACCAAAAAGCTGAGCTGTGGAGGCGAACCAAAAAAAATCGCTCAGCGCCTAGATCCGTTCTTTTTTCTTCCTTGTTTTTGCCTTCTTCTCGCAGGCAAACGGAAGAACCGAAAACCAAAATTTTGCGTTGGGTTCCAAGCTGCGAAAAAATTCTGGTCGTGTGGCACAAGGTTCGTTAGCAAAGCCAGGTTGCCGAGAAGTCTGGTATGTTTGATGTCTGTCTTCACTCTCGTCCTCCTCTTTCACTTTCTCTCTCCATCACCAACTTTTCTTGCATTCGGACCATCCGCGCGTTCCTATTGTCAAGGCGTATTCGCGCACGCAAACGACCGTTCCGGACAACCACCGTCTCGCACAAGGCGGTACCCATCCGACTCGGCGGCAACGAACCACATCGGCTTGAATCCAAAGGGTAGCTGCTCCGAATACCATCGGCCAGCCGCACTGACAGTCACGCATCGCCTCATCGTCGCATTTCCAAAATGATCGCACAGCAAGCTGCGCTGGTTCGCAGAGCACCCGTGGCTTCTTTTGCCTCTGTCTCGTCGTCCCCGTCATCGTCATCACCAAGAAGATGGACGCGAGCTTCTCCCACTTCATCGGCATGCACTTCATCTCTATCACTTCGGCATCCGAGAGCCGTCGCAGCCCTTCCCTTCAGCACAAAAGGCCCACGCAGCCAGGCGAGTCCGGCTGCAGAGCCACGTCGTGATCACCACGAACAGCATGCATCCGTACCATCTTCCTCAATATCGCTGCAGCAGCAGCAACCACAACAGGACCACGAGCACGCCTCAAGCAGCTCCTTCTCAGCATCCTCATCATCATCATCATCACCAACAACAACAACACCAGCATCTTCCGCGTCCCCGTCAGCCTCGGCATCTTCCCAGCGCACTGATCGTCGCAGCAGATTCCTGCCTTACGCCTTTGCAACCGGCTCTCCGCTCACCCGCTTGCCCACGCCATTGCCACCCGATGTCGCCGAACGCTCTTATATCTTGCGAAGGCAGTTTGCGCCTAAGAACAAGTCCGGCACCCCCATCCCCACCACTGACGGCGCACTCCTCGACTCGTCACTCAACCGCCTCTCCTTTGGCGACCTCTCCGGCCTCACCATGAGCAGCACAGACGAGACCTTCTACCCCGCCGCCAAGTCCGTCGAGTTTGTCAGCATCCTCAAAGCCTGTCTGGGCACCGGTCTCATCAGCCGTGCGCACAAGGTCTTCACCGACCTTCGCAGCCAAGCAGCTTCCCGCTCGCGCGAATTGTGGGAACTGCGAAGGCGTCTCGCGCAGGGCATCATCGATCAGAACGACCGGCACCAAGACCTTGGCGAGCTCAACCAGTATCAATCTCCCATCGAAGTGTGGACGTACAATTCCATGCTTCAGGCCTATTTCCGCAAAGCCTATCAAGCCGAGTCCTTGGAAGGAACCGCAGAGTGGCTCGACCGTGCATGGCTGCTCTGGCGCGATATGCAGAGCTCGGCAGCTTCCACCCAGAGTGATCAGCCACCTTCGCCCGATCCGGCGCCTAACCCAGCCACGTATGCCACCATGGCTCGCGGCATCGTCGCACTGCAACGCTCAGGCCGCTACCCGTCCTCGGCCCCCGCTCTTGACGACCTCGTCCTCTCCATCAAGCGCGCCGAGTACGGTCTCGACAGCATCCTCACTTCTTCCGTCTTCAACCCGGACTCGGCAGAAGACCCCGATGTCCACGGCCCCCTTGGCTCCAAGAGCATCGACCAGTCTCGCGAGGGTGAAGTCGATGCCGAACTCGTCCTGCGCAGCTTGACCAACATTGCCAACCAGATGGGCGAGAGCGGCATGCTCAAGGAGCTCGAGACCGCACAGAGCATCCTCGAAGGCCGTAGAGTGCTCTCCGAAGCGCAGAGCAGCGATCAGGCGTCGCACGAAGAACTCGTCGCCAGTATTCCCGAGCTGGTCCCTGTCAAGACCACGTCCAAGGCGAGCCGTCTCGGCAAAGAACCCGAAAACAAGGGCGGCGAAATGCCATTCAACCTCGCTTCCTTGAAGGAGAACCTCTCCATCGTTCAAGAGGCACGCCGAGCTATCAGCGACCCGTACGAGCGCCAAAAGTGGCTCGAACACTCAGCTCTCGAGGCGGCAAGGAAGCGTCTCGAGCACTCTGCAGAGAAGCTCGAAGAACTCGGATTGCAGACCACCGGAGCGCTCCAGTCCAAGCCGCTCCAAAAGTGGATGTGGGAATGGTACAACAAGCTGCAGGTCGTACTCAAGGAAGACATGGCACGCCTCGACGAGGATGCCAACTCCACAAAGCTCGACAAAAAGGCCATACTGCCCATGGAGCAGCAGATTCTTCCCTTCCTCCATCTGCTCTCCCCCTCCAAGCTCGCGCTCATCACCATCCTCGAGCTCATGCGCATGAGCGGCAACGGCGGTGTTTCGGACGGCATGAAGACCACGCGAGCGCTCCTCGCAGTCGGCCGCGCCATCGAGATGGAGTACCACTCCGAGGTCGTCCGCAAGAACCCCAAGATCTTCTCCAACGCCCATACTGCCCAGACCGTCTTGCGCAAGCGTGGTCTGATCGACTTGGCTGCCCGTCGCGAGATCAAGGCATGGCAGAAGCAGCAGGAGGAAGAGGGTGTCCTTTCTTCCATCCCCCGATGGACTCAGACCGTTCGAGCACGTGTGGGCAGCTATCTCGTGCAGCATCTCATGCACGTCGCCACCGTCAACCGCAAAGCCACTGACCGCGACGGCATTCTGTGGGAAGAGGACCAGCCCGCCTTCTATTCGACCTACCAGTACCTTGGCGGCAAGAAGCTCGGTGTCATCAAGCTCAACGAGGTCATCGCAAAGCGCCTCGACAAGGACTCGATCCAGGAGACCTTGCATCCTCGCCACCTCCCTATGCTCGTGCCGCCCAAGCCGTGGACCTCGCACGATTCGGGTGGATACTACTCGGTGCGCCAGAGCGCCATGCGTTTCAAGGACAGCGCAGAGCAGGGCTCGTACCTGCGTGCTGCCTCGGACAATGGCGACCTCGACACGGTTCTCGCTGCGCTTGATGTTCTTGGCAACACCTCGTGGAAGATCAACAAGCCCATCTTTGACGTGATGCTTGAGGTATGGAACTCGGGCAAGGACATTGCCGACATGCCACCGATTGAAATGGAGGCACCTGAACCGCAGAAGCCCGACAACTATGATCAAGACATCAAGGCGCGCGCCGTCTACCTGCAACGCCTCAAGCAGTGGAACCAGCAGCGTGCTTCGAACCACTCGCAGCGTTGCGACGTCAACTACAAGCTCGAGATCGCCCGTGCCTACGTCGGCGAGCGCTTCTACTTCCCGCACAACATGGACTTCCGAGGCCGCGCGTACCCCATGCCACCGCATCTTAACCACATTGGCAACGATCTTTGCCGTGGTCTGCTCTTGTTTGCCGACAGCAAGCCGCTCGGAAAAGCCGGTCTGCGCTGGTTGAAGATCCATATCGCCAACGTGTTCGGTTACGACAAGGCGAGCTTTGCCGAGCGAGAGCAGTTTGCTATCGACCACGAGGCCGACATTCGAGACAGTGTCGAGCGCCCGCTGGACGGCAAACGCTGGTGGCTGAAGGCCGGCGACCCCTGGCAGTGCCTTGCTTCCTGCATGGAGCTCAAGGCAGCTCTCGAGCACCCCGGGGGACCTGAGGCTTACGAGTCGTCCCTCCCCGTTCACCAGGACGGCACTTGCAACGGTCTGCAACATTACGCCGCGCTGGGTGGTGACTTGGCAGGTGCCAAGCAGGTCAACCTGTCGCGCGGTGAGAGGCCCGCTGATGTCTACTCGGGTGTTGCCGATCTGGTCATCAAGGTGCTCGACGAAGAGGCAGCGAAAGGCGATCGTCTCGCTAGCATCCTCCAGGGCAAAGTCACGCGAAAGGTGGTCAAGCAGACCGTCATGACGACCGTCTACGGTGTCACCTTCATTGGCGCCAAGAACCAGGTCATGAGACAGCTCGCCGACCGAGGCGATGTGCCCGCCGAAGACCTCTTCGCTGCCGCCAGCTACCTCGCCAAGGTCATCATGTCGTGCATCGGCAACCTTTTCTCCGGCGCGCAAAAGATTCAGGACTGGTTGAGCTTCTCGGCCAAGGTTATTGCCAAGTCGATCCCGGCACAGAGGCTAGAGGAGGCGACACGACCCTACACGCCCAGCGAAGCCAGCTTGAAGCGCGCCGATGCCCGTGGCTTCTCGCGAGACCCTGCCAAGGCGGACCGCATCGTCAAAGAGCAGATGACCTCGGTCATTTGGACTACCGCGCTCGGCCTGCCCGTTGTCCAGCCGTACCGCAAGAGCAAGAAGAAACAGGTATCCACAGCTATGCAGACCGTCTTCATCCACGATCCGCTCTCAAGCTCGGAAGTCTCTCCCGCCAAGCAAGCCTCTGCCTTCCCACCCAACTTCATCCACAGTCTCGACGCGACACACATGATCCTCACCGCGCTCGAGTGTCACGCTGCCGGGCTCACGTTCGCATCGGTGCACGACTCGTACTGGACGCACGCTGCGGACATCGACACCATGTCGGACATGATCCGCGAGACGTTTGTGCGACTCCATTCGCAGGACATCCTGCATCGTCTGCGCGAAGAGTTCCTTCAGCGCTATGCCGGATACAAGGTGCCCGTTGTCTCGTTGCAAAGCGCCACTCGCAAGAGGTCGCGATCGAAGACGACTGATGTGGCTAGCGCTTCCGACTCGTCTTCGCCGAACGAGGCCCTGCTTGCGATGCCCGAGGACCAGCTGGCAAAGCTGCAAGGCGAGATGGGCGATGTGGTGCTTGCTAAGCCTTCCAAGTCTTCTGCTGTGGAAGCCGATGCTGATGGGGATGAGGGCTCGGATGAGCTGGCTGCGAGCGAAACGGATTTTGCCCACGAGTCCGAGTCGGGTGAGGGCGAATCCGAAACTCCAGCTCCGAAGAAGACGACGCGCAAAACTAAGAAGGACAAGGACGCAGAGTGGGAGACGAAGTTCAAGGCCAAGTTTGTAGATCTTGCCGACATCTTGCCGCCCATTCCTGCCAAAGGCTCGTTTGACGTCAACGAGATCAAAGGCTCGCTGTATTTCTTCTCCTAATCTTCCACCCGAGCATCATATCTCAGTATAATGGATCTCATTAATATCACCACTACAATCTAGACCTCGTTTCATCCACATCCACACACCGCAATTGTATCCCATTTGACACGCAGAAGAATGTGTTGATTCTGTCAACGACTTGTCGAAAGGGGCCTTTTGGTTGCATTCATTGAGTGGAAAGAGGCTGAGCTAGATTCGGATGGGATGATTCAGGTCGAGATACGAACGCTGGTCCCACAGGCTAGCGACGAGCTTTCGTGGACCTGTCCAGGGGGTGCGCGCGTGCTGCACCGCGAGGTTGTCGATGACGAGGACGTCGCCCGGGCGCCATTCGACGTGCGCCTGTAACTCCTGGGTCCATTGGTGTGCCTGTTCGAGCCAGTCGAGCGGGATGGCTTCGTCCTCCTGTTTTGTTCCGTCCACTGTCTGCCTCTCTTGGCCAAGCGGGAGCGGGAAGGACGGAGGGGGAAAGTAGTCCTTCTTCTCATCCGAGTAGTGTGGGGGCTGAAGACACCCATGCTCCTTGGAGTAGGCGTAACGATTGCCGACATTGTTGAAATAGGCGGGGTTTTGAAGCGTCGGGTGGATACGGATGCCCGGAACACGCTGGAAGACGTTGATGGATCCATCGGGCAGCCAGGTCCATGAAAAGCCTCTCTCATGCCATGCACCATACTTACCACTCTTCCCTTCCCCACCAGCTTCTGCCGTCGGGTTGCCCCATCCACCCTCACGTGCCAGCTCAAGAATATTGTCCTCGACGAGCTTCTTCTTTTGCTCTTCGCTAAGACTCGCCAGATCCACTCCTGCCTCTGGCGTCGGCCCGAACGAATCAGCATTGTACAAGCTATTGCCCTGCACGCTGCCGTTCACCCTCGCCACGGGATGATGGATGATAAAGGTCAGCCCGCTTCTCTGGATCTTTTCGATGTATCCCGGCGTCACCGATTGCAGCCGGTCGTACAGCGCGAGACTGTTGACGATGGGCGTCTGTCCGCCTGAAGTGGGTGCAGAAAGGCAGCAGAATGCGATCACTGAAGGGTAGTGCGTCGAAAGACCGTATTCGTTGTGTGATCCGATCGACTGGTGAGGCGGGCCCTCGTTAGCAGTGGCCACGTTGGGCGCCATGGCATGTCGGATCACCATGAGTCCTTTATCAACGTGATGTGTCCACAGGTTGTATTTGCCTGCAGCGTCGGCGCCGGGCGCTGTACTGCCAGCGAGAGCATGCATGACCTTGCTAAAGTCATTAGCGTCGCGAATGGGCAGTCCTTTGAAGTGTACCGCTCCACCATGCGCATCCATGAGCTGTTGCAGCTTCGACGGCTGGTAAGTAGTTGATGGAACAGGAGCGAACGGCTTGAGCGCCTCGACGACTTCCTCGGTCGTCAGGTCCTCGTCGTTCCTGCCGGTAGGTGAAACCGGTTTCAAGATGAGCGGGAAGGTAATCTCTGGTTCATCAGGATTGCTCTCTATGAGCTTCAGTCGACGCTGGTAAGGCTCTGTCGCAGGAGAAAAGGTGACATCTGAATCAGGAACATGCATGAGTCCCGGTGAAGAGCCTTGCTTCGAGCTGAGCGCAGGTGCCGACTCTGATGCGTTGCTGACAGCGACTGGAGCCATCCTTTCGTTTCGTGTCTCAATCGTTGGAGGGGGTATGGTGGTGTGGGAGCTGGTCAGCTCTACTAACCGCCTCCGGGGCATCTAAACACCATCAAACGGCGAGCGCAGGGTCATGCTTTCGGATTAACCGTTGGAACGGTGGAATCGGAGAGTCGAGCACGCAAGCTTACAGGCGCGATGGATACTGCTGCTATTGGCAAGAAGAATACAGGCGGGGGTAAGTTATCGCGATCCAGTAGTTCAAGCACGCCATCTATGCGACCGTCGTTCGGCGGCAATCGGAATCGGCGTGCAGCTGAGCTGTCAATCGGTCGATCCCCGCGATTAGAGCACGGTGTTAGAGCGTGTAAGTTGAACACCTGCAATTTTTGGGATGCAAAGCCCTTTGATTCCCGCATCTTTCCGAGCAGCATTCGATACCAAAAAGTGGCTCGCAGTTAAGATGACTGGGATGGTGCAGAGTGCAGGGTGCGAGTGGTGTGCATGAAAGGTGGACACCGACTCTCGAACAAACAGAAGAGCGCAAGTCCTCGCTGCCTTCCGCTCGTGTCCGCTGCTTAGCTGCCGACGTCGATCGCTGCGCCATGAATCGCCTTTCTGATTGTCCGTCTCATCGCCATCCGTAAGTGCTTCGGTCCTAGCAACTGGTACCGATTCAACGAAGCACTTGGACAACTGCGTTCGGCCCAAGCGGACAGGATAATGAGGAAGAGAGCAGGCATTAGACAGTAATTTAGTGGAAGAAGCGGCAAGGAACGTGAATGCGCTCCGCTTCCGCCTTTTTTCGGAAAGATCCTTCTGTTCGTATCCGGTCTCCGCTTGGCCCCGCACTATGCTACACAGCTCAGCTTCCCTCATCTCTCTCTTTCTTCCCACTTTCACCCGCAATGACAGTCCAGCATGCCAGAGCGCAAATAGCCGTTGATCCGGTCCATCTTCCAGAGTGGAGAAACGTCAGACATGCACGCAAGCTGCTGCCCTCTCTAGTCACAAGCAATGCGTCAATCCTGAATGTTCCGCATCAATGCCAAACCGGCATGGACCGGCTTCTCGCCCGATTTCAAAGAGCCCTCCCTCTCTCGGCCGTTCCTCGAAAAGCTGAGCAGCATCGAATGACTCGATCCGCAGCCAAACTCAACAAATCAGATTGGAGCCGATAGAGCAACAAGAAGAAAGACTCGCCGAAGAAACAACGAAAAAAGAAAGTTGCAAAGATTTGGCAGTGATAAGCGGAGAGACATGCGAGGCGAGGGGGAAAAAAAAAACAACAAAAAGTAAGCGATGTGGAGTTAGTTGCCCGTGCTCAGGTTGTATTGAGGAGGTCCTCAAGTTGAGTACATCAGCCCGATTCGTACTTCAAACAGGAAATAGGAATAATAAGGCCGAAAAGGGACTCTCAGATCAGGCGACAAGGCTGCTGCTTCTAGGAGCTTCTGAGCTCACTGCGCAGAAGATCGATTATTTTTCCAGCTCAGTCAACTTGGGCTGCCACGGCAGCGCCGATTTGGAGACCTGCACGGGAAGAAGAAGGCGGTTTGTGCTGCTGAGTGAGAAGGCGCTTTGGCCTTTGCTGACACTGAGTCAAAAGCGAGAGAAAGAGAGGCCTGAGCTCAGACGGGGAGAAAGACAAATATCCACTCCCGCCGTCATCGTCGCATTCCTCCTTCCGCTCCACCATCGAATCTTCTTCGTATTCACTCTCCCCCTCACAAAACAATAACCAAAATGTCCCAGGTCAACATCGGTATCAACGGGTAAGCATCTCCTTCGCCCTTTTTACTTGTCGCTGTTTCGGCTTTCTCAATCGAGCGGTCATCAGTGATGGGCCGTCGTCACGATCATAGGCCGTTTGTCAACGCACCTCAACGGCAGCGTTGACACGGCCATCGCTGAGGTTGACAGGCAGCACATACAAGTGTAGTCCTGCTGGCGTGATCGCGAGCTGGCGTCACTATTTATCGAGATAGTGTCGCCCCGCAGTCATTTCAGTCAAGTCGCATTTCCTGATGACCTCAGTGTCTCTGTGATGTCAATCCAGCATCGATCTGGTGGTCGCCAGAATAAAAAGAGAACGCAGTACTGACTTCCGATTCCTCTGTAATTTCTTGGCTCGCCATTTTTCCCTCGCAGCTTCGGTCGTATCGGACGTATCGTCTTCCGTAACTCGGTCGTCCACAACACCGCCAACGTCGTTGCCATCAACGACCCCTTCATTGACCTCGAGTACATGGTCTACATGCTCAAGTGTAAGTGGCATTCCATTCGGATCTTTCCCGCTCGTAGCAGATGGCGATAGCTGGCCATTCAAGCAATCGCATCGCTTTGAATGGATGGGCTTTTGCCATTTGCTCTTTATGAGTTGAACGGAAAACTGATTTTTTTTTGACCGACTTCTTCTACCTTCTCCCGCTTGCAACAGACGACTCCACCCACGGTGTCTTCAACGGCGACATCTCCACCAAGGACGGCAAGCTCATCGTCAACGGTAAGGCGATCGCCGTCTACGCCGAGAAGGACCCCTCCAACATCCCTTGGGGTCAGGCTGGCGCCCACTACGTCGTCGAGTCCACCGGTGTCTTCACCACCATTGACAAGGCCTCGGCCCACCTCAAGGGTGGCGCCAAGAAGGTCGTCATCTCTGCCCCTTCGGCGGATGCTCCCATGTACGTCTGCGGTGTCAACCTCGACGCCTACGACCCCAAGGCTCAGGTCGTCTCCAACGCCTCGTGCACCACCAACTGCCTTGCTCCCCTCGCCAAGGTCATCCACGACAAGTTTGGTATCGTCGAGGGTCTCATGACCACCGTCCACGCCACCACAGCCACCCAGAAGACCGTCGACGGCCCCTCGGCCAAGGACTGGCGTGGAGGCCGTGCCGCTGCGGCCAACATCATCCCCTCCTCCACCGGTGCCGCCAAGGCCGTCGGCAAGGTCATCCCTTCGCTCAACGGCAAGCTCACTGGTATGGCTTTCCGTGTGCCCACCACCAACGTTTCGGTTGTTGACCTGACTGCTCGCCTCGAGAAGGGCGCCAGCTATGACGAGATCAAGGCCGAGGTGAAGCGCGCTTCGGAGAACGAGCTCAAGGGCATCCTCGGCTACACTGAGGACGCCGTTGTGTCGCAGGACTTCATCGGTAACTCGCACTCGTCCATCTTTGACGCTGCTGCCGGTATCTCGCTCAACAACAACTTTGTCAAGCTCGTCTCGTGGTACGACAACGAGTGGGGCTACTCGAACCGATGCCTGGACCTGCTTGTCTTCATGGCCCAGAAGGACAGCGCGTAAGTAAGGCTTGTTGAGCCTTTCACGAATGAGGGGCATTTTGCTTTCTTACCCCGTCCCCTTCCAGATCGTAGTTAAATCCTAGTTGTGTATCTCCTTTTTGCCGCTGTGCAGAAGGAAAAGGAAGCATTGTACGTTGCAATGATATACACAATTTACAGTTCTGGCTGACGCTCTCTGTCTATGTGCGTTTTTTAAAACTTTGTGCAGAGGCGGTGTTTCGAGGCTTTGAGATGGTGACTTGCGTGTAGTCACGAATGGAATGCGTCACATTTTGCTGTCTATCGGTTGAGCGAAGGGGGGTATCTTTGATTGCCAGAGAGGCCTTGGTGCGCGTGAGGGTGTGTGTTGAGATGCAGAAAGTGTGACGATTGTCACGAGAGATGTTCGGGAGAAGAGGTGTGCGCTTGCGTGCGGTTGGAACGATCCCGAAGCATGCGAACGGTGAGAGGGGCGGCGGGTATTGGCGAGACGGACAAGCTGAGCGCACGCCGTAGACTTCAGCATGTATTGCGCACGACGTCGCTATCCAAGCCATCGCTTCTTGCCGTATCCACAAGGAGCGGCGTGCCCGCTCTCCATATCCCCACCCAACCGGCTACGCACAACGCAACCGCGCCAACCCTCCATGCGCCCGCATGGCCCTTTACTCCATACCGACCGATCGCCCGGGTAGCATAGGAGGAGACGACGACGGATAGCGCCACGTAGAACCCTGTATCGGTGATATCGTATGTGCCCGGTAAGCGCGATGATGCGCCGAGGAATCTGGGCGGATGAATGACTGCCATCGCATGCTGTGCGGATTGGCGATGCTTCCCGAGGAGCGAGGGGTCGCGCTACAGGTGGACAAAGGTTTTGCTCGACAGGAAGGTGGGAAATGTGGTAAAACAGCAACGTGCAAAAGTGATCAATATGTGAGAAAAAGTTCGCAAAAAATGAAGGCAGCGAAAACAGGGTCGAGTTCTAAATTCCTCCGGGTTGCACCCTCGTCGTCGTCGTCGTCGTCGTCGTCATTTTCGTTTCTTTCAAGTGCGCCTGCTGGGAGCACAACGAGCCGTTGGGATCGCACACTGCTTGCCATAGTATTCAGAGTGATCTACCATCAATCGGGAAACAACATGGCGTTGTTGCAGCCGATGACGAGCGTCACCCTTCGAAAGTCAAACAAGAGCGTCGCGGCTGGACCCTGGACTGTTCTGCTGCTCACAGAATGCCATGTGCTTGCCCCCAGTTGAAAACTTGTACCGGCCGCTTCGTCTTTGACAGACGCAGCGGCCCAACAGGAACGCCCAGCAAATCCGCGCATACATCCGCTCACGCCGAAAACCGCGGCCCGGAGCGATGGAGCCAAGCAGAGGATTTAGAGCTTTGCTTTGGTTAGAAGCGAGAAGGCTGGAATCACGATGATGCGGGCTGCTCGTCTGCAGAGGCTGAGGAGCAGCCGCGGTCCGCGGCATGCACAGTCACGCTCGCGCGCGGTCATCAGCTGTCAAATTCACTAAGTTTGCCCGGCTTACCACACCTTCGCCTGATCGTGACGTACTGCATACGCCTGCTCTCCGTGTGTCTCACCCAAAGCCCGGTCCGCTCCTGCTTTCTCAGCTTCATAGAAGCAACAATGTGGACAACGATATTCGCGGCATAGAGAAGTTAGTTTCACTCTTTCGTTTGCTCCTGCAATGCATGGTCGGCCGCGCCTTGGCAATCGCTTTGTTTCGCCCTCGTTATGATTCGGTCAAAGTTAAGACTCTCAAGGAACGGCGGGATGAGTCTTTCGCTGAGCTACAATGGTCCACCCTGACGTCTTGATTTGTTCCTCCTTCCTGACACACCAACAACATCTATACCTCTTCCCATCTCTCCATACCTTACACCGTCTACCTCCCCTAACGATGCAGGTCGACTACGGCAGAGAACACGGCTATGATATTACCACCAACCTGCATCACCAGCCCAACCCAAACTCACCTGCGCGTCGGCCCAAACCGCAGCATCCACGACCTTACAAGCTGGCTTGGTACCAGGATACAGCATGGGGCCTGCTGATCAACAAGCTGTCCAAAGGTAAAGCTCTACCCTGGCCTGAGCAGCGGGACGACTTCGTACCCCCCGAAGAGTACCTGCCCGGCTACAAGACGCGACGCGCCTCCAGCAATGCCGCCAGGACTGCATATCACGAGTCGCGCGCGTTGGGCACCGGTTCGACCGCTGCAGCATCTTCCTCCTCATCGTCCAGTGTATCCCAGCGAACGCACATCGGCAATGATACCTCCCCCTCCAACAAGCCTGCTAAAACAGCCATGGTCGAAACAGGCTCGGCTCCTCCACAGCGACACTCGCCCAACTCCGGGGAGGAGAAGAATCTTGAAATCGCCCCGGATTCGCTCGAGGACGACGGCGACCCATACTTGATCGATTGGAATGGCGGCTCCGATCCGGACAATCCGCTCAACTGGCCCAAAGGACGTAAGGTGTTTGTGACGAGCATGCTCTGCCTGCTGACCTTCTCGGTCTACATGGGTTCCGCGATCTACACTCCCGGTGTCGAGCTCTTTGCGCGATACTTTGGCATCGGCACCGTCCCCGCCACGCTCGGCTTGACGCTCTTCGTGCTCGGATACGGTCTGGGACCCATGATCGGCTTCTCCTCAGCCTCGGAGATCCCCGCCATCGGTCGATCCGCACCGTACCTGTTCACTCTGTTCGTCTTTGTCATCCTCCAGATCCCAACGGCGCTGGCGACCAACATCGCAGGGTTCATGATTCTGCGCTTCCTCGCGGGGCTGTTCGGCTCCCCTCCCCTCGCTACGGGCGGTGCGAGCATCGGCGATCTCTACGGCCCGCGCAATCGTCCGCTCGCGCTCGGCGTGTGGGGGCTCTCGGCGGTATGTGGACCCGTGCTGGGCCCGCTGATCGGCGGGTTCACCGCACAGAGCTTCGGCGAGCAAGGTTGGAGATGGACAATCTGGCCGCTGCTGATGCTGTCTGGGTTTACACTCGTGGTGTTGGTGCTGACCCTGCCCGAGACGTCGAGCAGTAACATTTTGTACAGGAGGGCCTTGCGGTTGAGAAAGGTCACGGGTAACCCCAATTTGAGGACCAAGGGCGAGATCTTTGCGGCTCATTTGACGGGCAAAGAGCTGGCACTGATGACGTTTGTCCGACCCTTCTTGCTGTCGTTCACGCAGCCAATCGTGCTCGGGATCAATTTTCACATTGGTGAGATTTGCTTCGGCCTTCACTCTGCGCCTTGCGTCCTGGCACCTTTTTTTGCTGACCCTTCTTGCTCCTGCTTCTCTCCCTCTCTCCTGCTCCTCCTCCTCCTCTCCTCCTCCTCAACCACCTACCTCAAATCGATCGATCAAACCAGGCTTGGTTTATGGCATCTTATATCTCTGGTTCGAAGCTTTCCCGATCGTCTTTGTCCAGACGTACGGCTTCAATGAGGGCGAGCTGGGGCTTGCATTTATGGGCATCTTCGTCGGCGCGATTCTGGTGTACATCCCGTTCTTCCTGTGGCACAAGTACTCCTATGGTCCGCTCTACGATCGCACAGGGGGGAAAGTTGCGCCCGAGAAATGGCTCGAACCCGCCATCGTCGGAGCATGGGCAATCCCGCTGTGCATGTTCGGTTTCGGCTGGACCGCCAACGCCTCGATCCACTGGATCGCACCCATCGTCATCTCGTCCCTCTTCTCCGTCGGCACCTTCCTTCTCTTCCAATCCGGCCTCGCATACTTGGGCGACTGCTATCCCGAGTACATCGCAAGCGTCTACGCCGGAAACGACTTCTTTCGAGCCTCCATCGGAGCTGCGTTGCCTCTGGTTGCGCGCGCAATGTTCAACAACCTCCAATCAAACGGTCCCAAAGCCTTCCCCGTCGCCTGGGGCTGCACTCTCATCGGCTGCATCTCCATCCTCATGGGCCCCATCCCCCTGTTGCTCTACAGGTTCGGCCCCAAACTCCGCAAGATGTCCAAGTACGCCCAAGACCCCAGCGCCGGCAGCGACTCGTTGGAGAACGAAAAGCAAAATACCAACAACTCCAATAACATCTAAGCGTCACACTCTCTCGCATTCCCGCAAAATTTGTACTGTTTAAACATAGACCTCCATCTGCCCAAGTCCAGACCCTTGATTGCCCTGCATCCCTACATCTCTCTTCTCGCTGCCTTTGTCTGCCTCGAATGCGTTGAGAATACGATCCATCTCCAAGAGCGTCTGACTCTGGAGATGGACGCCTCACCAACCACAATCAGGCATAAGAGTTCAGACCATGGCAGAATTGCGAACGGTGACAAACTTGAACGCATAGCAACAGTACAGACAGACAGACGAACGTACGAACAGGGAGACGAGCGTAACAACGAACACACGATCAGTGTCGTCGAGCATACTCGACGTCATACACGGCCTGCACCTTGGTAAGACGATCCCAGTACGACGACGGCATGTGCGCAACCAGGCGACGCACAATCGGAACGTACTCGAGCACCTTAAACATGAGCGGAAGCTGAACGTCGGGTCCTTCGCCGCCGCGATCCAGGTGCGTGATTATATTGACCGGCGTCTGCGTGGGGAGCAGGGTGCCTGGACCAGTGTAGACCTTGTGAACATCGTTGCTCAGCTGCACCTCCTGACCGACGTGGGCAAAGTGGAGCTGGCTCGTAGGACTGATGTGCGCCAGCGTCTTGTTGTCGCCAGCATCCGGCAGCATCGTAGCCACAGCATCACGTCGGTTCGTGACTCGCCACAGCGCCTGCGGATGGTCGAGGTCGCGGTCGTGGCAAGCCTGGTTGAAGGCCGAGATGCAGTCCGGGTCGCCAATGATGGGCGTTCCAAAGCAGTAGGCGTCGCGCACAAAGACCAGATTGCTGCCGTCTGACTTTACGCCAAAGTCCTTGGGCGAGGCGATGGCGCGCGAGTAAAATATGCAGGCCAGCGCAGCTCCCAGACTATGTCCGGTCACGAACAGATTGACGTGCTCGGCGCCGGTGGTAGCTAGGATCTCGTTGGCAATCTTGTTGACGGAGGTGCGGATCTCGGTGTAGGGAAAGGCGCCCGTGGCGTGGTTGAGCCGCTGCGGGAAAATCTGGTTGTAGAAGCCGGCGTGCACCTTGGTGTAGCCCGGCAGCCAAGCACGCCCGTCCGTGTAGTCAAAGGTAAAGTCGACGGCCCATTCTTTGAACTCGACCGGGTCGGTGCCCTTGAACGCGAGAATGATAAAGTTGTGGTCAGGGTTCCAGAAGGCACCGCAGAGAGGCGACGTGTTGGTGGCCAGCTCGGACACGCTGGCATAGTTGAGCTCCCACTCGTTAGCAACCTGGTTGATCTTCTGGTCGGCTACGGCCAGCTTCTGGCCAATGTCCTTGCCGGTCTCGGTAAGAGCGTCCGGCCCATACATGACCTTTTTGTTCATCTTTTTGGCATGGTGAGCCGTGCGGACAGCCTTGTAGAATGCGCCCACCTTGCGTTCGTAGACGAGCGCAGATAGCATCATGAGGAGCTTCGAGACCTCGAGATCAAAGTTGCGCTCTTTGGCCGTCGAAGGATTAGCATAAGGACCTGTAGGGTCCGACATGACGGTGAAGGCAACTTTGCGGATCTGCTTGTTCTGCTTGAAGATGAGGGGGTAGGCTGAAAAGTAGCGCAAAGTTGAGCAGTCAGTCTCAAAGCCGAGGTCGAAAGTGCTTGCGTCGAGAAGCAACTTACCCATATTGCCAAGACCGACGTTCTTGCGAGCCGATATAGGTTGCCAGATGCTCTGGACATAGGGCAGTCGCCAGATGGCGCTGTGAGGAACAGAGAGAGAGAGAGAGAGAGAGAGAGAGAGAGAGAGAGAGAGAGAGAGCAGGCGCTTGTAAGTTGCCCATTCTGAGTCTAGCTAGAAATCACCCAGTTCGACTTGGAGAGGGTGCGTTTACTCACCTGACAATCAGGCTGAAGAACAGCACGACTGTGGTGACAGACGCAAAGACGAGAGCGGACCAGAAGCCAAGCGGGTCGAGCACGAGCTGAGGCAGGCTGCTAAACGTGACCCACCAGGTTCGAGGCATCCAGGTGAACAAGAAATAGGCGAGGTCGGAAATCGTAGCGGCAAACCAGCTAAGGATGCCGCTGCCTTTGTCGGAGACGTGGGCGAGGTCGGCGACCTGCTTCTTGCGGAGCTGCTGACAGAGCTCGGCATGCTTGCCTGCATGACCAGGAGCGATGAGCGGCTGCGAGTTGGTGGGAGGACGTTTGCGGACGTCGGTTGAGGATAGATTTTGGGCCGACGACGACATTATTGCGAGCCAGATTGTTGGACTCAGAAAGGAGGGGAGGGAATCGCTGGAAAGAGGACGGCGATGGATGCGAGCAAGAAAGAAGTTTGGCCTTTTATAGATCCTAGCGAGCAAGCTTGGGTTCGTTTGAGAAGCTCAGTCGAGCTGTGAGTTGCCCGTGAATGGCAATGGGCTCAGCCGAGCAAAGATGTGACGATCGAGAGGACAAAGTGACAAGACGGAAGGGAGCGATGCTTCTCTTGAGATGAGTCAACTCGTGCTCGTTGACGCTGGAAGAGTCCGATAGTGAAGCAGGCATGCAGGTGATTCAGTCTGAGACGAGTGTCGCTTCGCCCTTCCGAAGGCAGAGGTGTGACTCGTGAAAGGAGTGTGTGTGATCCTGCCTATCCTTAGATGGCTTGGTGGCTTCGAAGCGCAGTTTGTGATGCTTCGGAAGAGCCGGTAAGACGAAGCTCTAACGCCAGGCGCCGCATATGGTGTCCGCACGGCTTGAAAAGAGGCAGACCCGCAAGATCGGAGTGACGGCCAAGATGAGTGTAGGAGGGAACTGTTGGAAGCTGGTGACTGGTGGTTGGTGGCTGGCCGGCTGTTTGGCCGGCTCAAGGAGGGTCCCGTGTCAGAAGCGTTTGTTGTCCGTGGGATGACACGGTCGAGCGGAGTTTTAGCCAGTCTGTGTGAAGATAAAGAGGAAGGGTCTTGCTTCGAGGAGTCAATGCGCTCTGCTCTTCTCAAGTCACGCTTGCTTTCACCGGACTGAACGAGGTCGCATGGAACCAGGCGTCGAGAGGCAAGTCGAAGCGTCGTGAGAGGACAATGTACAGCTCTCGAGTCCGTTGGACCGGCTGCGCTGCTGCTCTACGTCGCTCTTCCACCAACGATCGGCTCACTTGAGCATTCAACACTGTTGAAGCGCCCTTCTTCTGCTTGAGGCTTGGTCGATTCGAAGACGTGCGAGCGATCTTGGGAGTCAGCGATGCCGGGTCCTCTTCGTCGTGGAATTGCTCGCTACTCTTGCTCGCTGGCTGGTGGGGTTGAAAGTTCTCGCCGAATCTTACAGTATTTTGCCTCGAGAAAAGGGTCCTCTGGAGGCGAGCCGGAAAATGGTTGACAGGTGCTCCATGCGCATGCACGCTAGCGCGAACGCGAACGCGGGGACCAGGGATGCAGCTTTTTCTGTTTTCATATTCAAGCGCTTCGCTTCGACTTGGTCGATGATGAGAGCACAAACACGTTTGCCGTTCCACTGAACTGATCACGAGCAGCGCAGACAGCGCAGACAGCGCAGCCACCGTTCAGCGCGAGTTCCAAAAGCCATGTTTGATGGACCGTTCCTGTCGGCAACAGCCTTTGTATCTTTCGTCTTCGGTGCTCAAGCTCTCGAGCGTCAGTGGATCAATCTGCGATTCCTTCGAGATCCGACAACCCAAAGGCAACTCTCGAGCAGCCGCTCGCTGAAAGCAAATTGAGTCCACAGTCGCAGATGAAATGAAACCCTTACGAGCTCCTGAGCAACAGCAAAAATTTGAAATTTGAAATTTGTTAGACTCTGTAAAGCTCGCGCGAAAACAAAAAAAAAAAAAAAAAAAAAAAAAAAAAAAAAAAAAAATTCAAGGAAGTCGGAATTTCAGACAGAGCGCAAGAAGAAAACCGTCCAAAAAATTGCGAGGATGGTTTGCGCTCAAATTTTCTCCTTGAAGTGGAGTCGCAGATGTTTGACTTCACCTTCATCCGTCAAGAAACCCTCCTCCTCGTCATCATCCTGCACCCTTCCCCTTTGTCACTGGGTTCGGAAGTGCCGAACACAGACATTGGTTTTGTGATTGAGCGATCATCCGTCGAAAAGGCTCTCCCATCGGATTTCGGCTCATCCTAAAGCCGTTTCTAGCCAGACTTCTCTCGGCTCTCTCGTAGCACACAGCGTTCACGTTACCCGACGCGCAGACGATCGGAACAGAGCCGAATCTACGCTTTGATATCACGCAGAATGCCGCCCAAAGGCTCAAAAAGGTCGACCAAAGCTGCGGCTGCGGCTGCACCCTCCGAACAGCCAATGGACCTTGACGAGCCATCCAGCTCGCAGCCCAGCGGCAGCCTCTCCAACGACCCTGTCGCCTCGAGCATCATCCAAGACTCTAAGACATCCGCAGCAGTAGACCAGCGCCGCCTCGTCGAGATCCTGCCCGAGCGCGTGGGCTCGGTCGCCAACACTGACTTCCCGCTCCACCACCCCGGTGAGAACCACGCCTTCTCTCTTGCTACTGCCAACGAAAAGCTCAAAGTCATCGTCACTCGCCTCTCGGACGCGTCGTGCGAATTTGATCTCATCGGCGTCGATGCTTCTATCGCCAACGCCGTACGCAGGGTGTTGATGGCCGAAGTGCCCACCGTTGCCATCGAGCACGTTTACATCTGGAACAACACATCCATCATCCAGGATGAAGTGCTTTCGCATCGTTTGGGACTAGTGCCACTCGCCATCAACCCGGACAAAGTGCTCATGCGCATGCCCGGCGATGACGCCGACGACAGCAACACGGTCGTCTTCCACCTCAAAGCCAAGTGCGAACGCAACCGGTCAGCAGCACGCGGCGAGACCGACCCCGATAAGCTCTATATCGGCCACAACGTCTATTCGGAACAGCTGCAGTGGGACCCCAAGGGCGGTCAAGACGAAGATTTTGCCGACGCCCCTCCCCGCCCTGTGCACGACAAGATCTTGATTGCCAAGCTGCGACCGGGTCAGGAGCTCGATTTGGAACTGCACTGCGAAAAGGGTATCGGCAAGGACCACGCAAAGTTCTCCCCCGTGGCTACGGCAACTTACCGCCTTCTTCCGCACATCCAGCTGCTCCAACCCATCCCCGCCGACTCGATCGACAAATTTGTCCAGTGCTTCCCTCCAGGCGTTATTGGTGTTGAAGGTTCCGGTAGCGCGCGCAAAGTGTTCGTTCAGGATGCGCGAAGGGATACAATCTCGAGAGAGGTGTTCCGGCATCAGGAGTTTGAAGATAAGGTCAAGCTGGGCCGGGTCAGGGATCACTTTTTGTTCGATCTCGAGAGCACGGGGATCATTCCACCGGAAAAACTGCTCCCTGAAGCGATCAAGACGTTGAGAAGCAAGATCTCGACGTTGAGGAAGAGTTTGGATCACTTGGAGACGAGGGGGTTGGACACTTCGTTGGCTGCATAAATTGTGAAGTAGCCGTTAGGATCTCTGTTTCGACGTTGCAATGTAATCACTGTCTGACCACCTCGCTTTTCGACCTTGGCGCGGATTGTGCGGCACTCGAGTACCGCGCCTTTGCTGTCTAGGTGACATGGGAAAGTTGCCGACGCTGAGAGGATATTCTCACACACTCTTCACTCGATGACAGCTGACATGCCTTTTATTCTGGATTGCTGCTGAACCGCAGAATGGACCAAATTGAAAGCAAAATAGCGAGATGATATATACAGCGCGCCCGCCAAGCGCCCTTCTGCCCTGCTCTAATACGCTCTCCCTTCTTCGGACATGATCCTCTGCTGCACACTGTCCACTTTACGATGGCCGCTTCTGCCCATCCCACCGCCAAACCCTGCCCACTTATCCTTCAACTTGTCCACGGCATCGTTGGACTTGATCCAGCTGTTGGATTTCTCCAGGTTGGGTCTGGAGTAGCCGTAGCTAGCAGCGTAGGATTCGGGGCTGTCTCTATCAGACGTCACTGAGGACGCCAGGGTGGTGATGCGGTTGGTGATGCGGAAAGCGTATCCCACACACGCCCATACACCACCAAGGACACCGGCTAAGCGCACGAGGAACTGGAGGAGCGTCGTCGAGCGTTCGCGGATCGTCATCTGGAGCGGCTCGATGTCGTACTTAATGAAGATGCCGGGGACGCCTTTGCCATGTTCGATCTGGCGCGTGTAGTCCGTAACCGAATACTGGTGCGTATGCAACTTGCGCCCGCGCGCATCGACAAACAGCGTCGGAACGGCAGACACAAAGTACTGAAACACCGTAAAGTGCTTGTCCGTCGTCTCGACCGACGAGTCGAGCGGCTGGGAGATCTCCGGAAAGTACGGTCCAAAGCTAAACTCGTGGATGACATGCGACAAATTCATCAGCTTGTGATCCGTATGTTCCATGCTCAAATACCCGTGGCCCAGCGTCGTGATGTGCAAATTGCCCGTCACGCGTTTCACCTCCATACTCCCATAGATCCTGCAAGCCGGACCGTCGGGCACGATGTGCGCCGTCTTCTGGAACGCAACCTGCCGACTAAACTTCTTGTTCTTCGGCTTCTTGCGGTAGAGCGGCTTCTTCCTCGCTGCGTTGATCGTCTTTTGCACCGACACCTCCTCGCGTGGCATCGCATCCAATCGATCTGCATGCCCGATCTCAAACGTCGTTCCATCCTTTGTGAATTCGGAGTCGGACACGTGTAGTCGATCGCCTACGGCGTCGCGTACATCGATGGTGAGATAGTGACACTTCATTGCCACGGTTATGTCCATGTTGATCTGCATTGTCGACTGCAGCTGGTTATCCACTGCGAACGAGTAGCCGCGTTCGCCATAGAGGTAAGAGGAGAGCTCGGTCCATAGCAGCGCGAGCAACGTTAATGTTGAGATGATGGTGAGAATGCCGCCTTTGGAAGAGCGTTGTGTATAGATCGACTGCGTTTTGGGGAAAGCATCGAATTGGCGGATCTTCGGGAGCTTGTCCAACGAATCCAACAGGTCGGCCATCTTGTGCGCGCGGGGTGGAGTGCTTCCGGATGCAATGATCCGGGATTCAGCTGTCTCCGATGTGCGGTTTGTGGGGGAGTGGTGATAGGACGTTGAAGAGGAGATGGACGGTTTGACAAGCATACTTAGTCTACGGCTGTTGCTCTGCGAATCTTCTCATTTGTGTCAACGCTCGGACGCATGCCAGCTCAACGGCGGCGGCGGGCGGATCATTTTTCCCCACTTTCCACGCGTCAACCCATCGGGCTCAAAATCGGGCCAAATTTAAGGTTGCTGGTCCATCATCAGCGTCTTGTGAGCTTCTATTCACTTTGCATCCTGCCGCTGCAGCGCTAAAGAACAGTCAATGGATCCCTGTCGTCCTTGGAAACATAGATCGAGTACTGGCTTGGAAGTTCCTGTCGAAGCCAGTGTTGCAGTACGTCTCGTAGGTATTTTCTGTTCAGATGACGGAGTAAGCGGGTGGTGAGCTAGGGAGGTCGGCAGGGAGAGCAATGATGGTGACGGAGTCAGTGCGGCTTACCTTTCGGTGTTGGTGTGGTTAGTAACAATAACGGATGCGCCTGTAGCTTTGTATGCCAAAATCTCGTGCTGTCGGTGAGGTGGAACAGAGGTCAGTCTTCGTCGCAATTCGAGGTGGTTACACGCTTCCATTGTTCAACTTACGTGAGAGAGTTCGCCAGTGAGGTCTGATGGACAGGAGAAAAAAGCTCGCAGGATCAGTGTCAGCGAATGAAACAAGCAAAAGAACAAGGGGGTGACTTACAGAGATCCGCCTTGATGCCAGCAAAGACGCTCGATCCGGAACCAGCGCAAACAGCAATGCTCGAGATGGGCTTGTCGGACGCTTTACAGCCCTGAACGTAGAGCAGATTGAGATTTTGCTTGACTCTCCTGACGATCTCTTCGAATGGCTGAGGTGCGTCCAACTCGATGAGCCTACCCAGTCCCGCCGCCTCGTACCCCTTGGGAACATTCTTGGACGGGCTGAGCACGGGTAAGACATTCGCTCGCAAAGTATCAAGCGCTTCGGACGACTCGAGCTCAGCAAAAGCCTCTTCGGACGAGACCACTTTTCCGAGCCAATCGTTGATTCCCCCCGGTGTGGCATCCAGGCTGGTATGCGGGCAGTAGACGCTCACACCAGCCACGGCGAGTCGGAGCAAGCTCGTCTGCTGAGGATCGGCCAATGTGAGCGACTTGAGACCGCGGAAGATGATGGGATGGTAGACAAGTGCAACCTTGACGTTGTCGGGAGAAGAGAGGATCTCTTCACAAACATCGGTGGTTAGATCGATGGCAAGCATCACGCCTTGCTTTTCGTTGGATTCGGTGACGGTTGAAGGTGGTGCTTGCAACAGAAGACCGACATTGTCAAATGACGTTTCGGCGAGTTGAAGTGGTGCGATGCGATTCATGGCTTCCATGGTACTTGCCAGGATTGCGTTTTGCTTCACCGAGTCGGTGACCTCCCAATTGGGCTGTGACATGATTCCTCGAATGGCGGCGAAGGGCGAGCTAGATGCGATGGTGGGAAAGACAGCAGGGCGTTGTAGGGCAACTCTCGGGTTGATCGATCGTGTGAAGAGGTGGCCTGCAAGCGCGTTCGTTGAGGCTCCGATTCGACGAAGATGGTGCATCAATGCAGCAGGCGACAGTACGAGCAAGGGTCAAGTCGAGGATGTCGTGTGCAAAGCAAAGTTGAAGGGATGGTGTTGGAAGGTGTTGGTCTGCGATCTTCGAGGTGGAGGCCAAAAATCGAAAAAATACAAATAAAAATAAAATTACAAATTTAATATTTCCCCCTTGCTGTCCTTCGGCGAAAGAGGAGCGAGCGATTCAACACTCAGACGAGCCCGCGTTGAGCGTTGAGAGGGTCGTGCAGCAACAAAGCGTTGATCTTGAGCCGAAAAATCGAAATTGGGATAATTTAGTTCAACATCACACACACAGATCGTTCGATTCGTGATAGCGCGCCCTGTCTCTGAAATTCAGCCTCTCCTAGACAGCTTGCCTCCCGCCGATTTTGTGGTTCAGTGCGCGCTGCTCTGGGCCCCTATCAAACCTCCACCATCATCCATTTCGACGACGCCTCCCCGCACACACTCCCACTTCCGTCAACAACAGCGTCGCCATCACCCACATCGAACCTGCTCTTCAGTGGCCGCAAGCACTCGTCAGCTTCCTGCTGTCAATAAAGCTCACATTATCGAGAACTCTTGGAATCGTTGCATTCTACCGAGCGAGGCCCGCCTGTTTCCTGCTTTATTCGGCGGGACTCTCATCGTACAACTCGTCGAGCCAGCAAGTCTGTCTAATCATCGGCTTCTCACTTTCAACGTGTCTAGCCAACTGCTCGAGATTCGAACGAGCAGAGTCGCGTCACACGTATCTCGCTGTGACTTCGAGTATCCATAGATTGTCAAAGTCTCAACAACGCACGCAAATCGTGTCGATCGATCCCGCAGAGAGATCGAAACAACCGTAGTGATGGCCGTTGCTCAAAGGAATCCACGCCAGCTCCAGTTCAAGCTGGTCTTGCTCGGCGAGTCGGCCGTCGGCAAGTCGAGTCTCGTGCTCAGGTTTGTCAAGGATCAGTTCGACGACTACCGCGAGAGCACCATCGGAGGTGAGTTCTCGTCGACCTGCCAGCACCTCGATGCTCAACGATAATACTGACCATGACTGCATCTTGACACTATCCGCAAACAGCTGCTTTCCTCACACAAACTGTTAGCTTGGACGCACAGACCACAGTCAAGTTTGAGATCTGGTAAGCATGCTGCATGTAATGTCGCAATCTGCCTAGGCGCAACACGCTGACTTTGATTTTCCACTCATCATCCACTCGGAACCACTTTCAGGGACACTGCGGGGCAAGAACGATACAAGTCGCTCGCTCCCATGTACTACCGCAACGCCAACTGCGCTGTGGTGGTGTACGACATTACGCAACCCTCGTCGCTCGACAAGGCCAAAGCATGGATTCGCGAACTTCAGCGCCAGGCTGATCCCAACATCATTATCGCTCTCGCCGGTAACAAGGCCGATCTGGCGAGCACACGCCGCGCCATCCCCACCGAAGAGGCGGAAAAGTACGCCCAGGAGGAAGGGTTGCTCTTCCTCGAGACGTCGGCCAAGGACTCTTCCAACGTCTCGGAGCTGTTTACCATGATTGCACGCAAGCTGCCTTTGGAGCAGGCGGCTGATTCGCAGCGCAGTGGCGCTGCTGGCAGAGCTGGTGCGAGTGCGGCGGGTGGTACGGGTGCAAGGCCAGGAGTCGACCTCAGAGGGCAGCAGGCCGGCCAACAGCAAGATGCGTGCAACTGTTGATGTTCCGCGACCCACACTCCTCGATCGTTGCCTCGTTGCCTCAATGCTGGTCCATTCAGCGTTTCCTGCTTTCTGACGAACACGTTTACGCTCTCATGTACGAATCTTTCATACCATTGTTTTGACCGTTGTGCGCCGTATATAGCCCCGAGATCTGTGTCGCATCAGAGCTGGACGTGGACAACTGCGTCAAAAAAGCACAAGGTCGTTCGGCACAGCCATGCTTCTTGGCCTGCGCGTTGTGCGTGTGTTTACCGTAATGGCTGGCTCTCAAATCGCATGGCAAATGGGGTTCTTCCGGCCAAGTCGGGCTGTGAACTGCATTCTCTCCGGTGTTTGCCTCTCCGGAAACAAAACACCCTGCTTCGTATTGTGTTGGTGGTAAGTTGGCTCACGCCTGCATTCCCGAGACATCGAAAGGTGACCTGGACGAATCGAGGTTGCGTCCTCCAAGCCAAAACACCGCTAACAGGATGGCTTTTGCTTTGCCGAAGCCCAAAAGGAGAAAGGAAATGGTGTGCAATCCTGCGGTGCGAAGCTGTGCAGTGCGGTGAGCTGTGCTGTGTTTTGAGCCTGAAAGTGACCTTGACAAGGCTTACCCGAGAAGGGGCCGTTAGCGTTTTTTTCCTCCTTTTTTTTTGTTTCATTTTTATTCGCGTTGCTGTGTTGGGCGTCAAGTGCCTAGTGATTTGGACCTGCATGTCGCTGGAAGAGCGGCGGCTGAACTCGCACTAGATTCGCCTTCTACAGCTGCTGCTAATGCCCGCACCGACCCCTTCTTTTTTTTTTGGTCGCGATCATCGTCATCACCATCGCCATCATCACTGTTGTGGCCCCGCATAACGGTACTTCGTCTTATTCGCCATAATCAGCTTCAGTCAGCCCGCCCCTTCAACTTCGGAGATCATCGCGTGCGGGAGGGCAAGACAAAAGCGATACGGCACTAGCATTGGAAACCGCCGAGCTTGTCGCAACTCAATATCAAGGCGAATCGCATGGCCCCAAGCCAACTCGACGCTTTTGCCTCCCACAACCTCGCTTTCTTCCATCTAGAAGCAACAGGCTGAGCGCTCCTCTTCTGTCTCAAGTGCCTTCACCATCGGATCGTCCGATACGTGGACATGAAGCTTCTCTGAGTGCCCGAAGACGCCGGAACTCTGCCGAAAAGATTCATCACGGCTCGCATTCCAAAGCACTTCCATCGGACCTGCCGAAGTTCAAGACAGTTACGGCTCTCATCTAGCAACAGCATCTGTTCGCCCGCACAATCACGGAAATGGCGATGGCGACAGGCGAGGCAACCGCACAGCCTAGATGAAAAAGTTCTTCAAATCCAAGGAGGCGGGGACCATCACTCCCTTGCCTCCTACCAGCCCTGCTGTACCCAGCAGCTACTCGTTCGGCACACCACGCCTCTTTGACGAGTATCAGGCCAGAGTTGCATCCCATTCGGCAGAATCAC
This sequence comes from Sporisorium exsertum, assembly GCA_928724755.1. Classification (NCBI taxonomy): domain Eukaryota; kingdom Fungi; phylum Basidiomycota; class Ustilaginomycetes; order Ustilaginales; family Ustilaginaceae; genus Sporisorium; species Sporisorium exsertum. Next base: position 1,699,592 of record CAKMXK010000015.1, on the reverse strand, counting down.
ACCGACCCTTGTCGCTTCAGACGCCTCCTTCCAACTCGTCACGACCCCCGCGCGACTCTTCCGACGACCTTGGCTATGCACACACCTATTCGCCGCCGCCGTCATCGCGGCAACGACGCAGCCAGCAGATGAGGGCATCGCCTCGCAAGGATCGCATCTCGAACCAGGCAGCAGATACGACGACGGCTTACGAGTCGTTTTCCGATCCCAACTCGGCACATTCCCAGCAATACCGTCCTTCTTACGACAGCAGCAACCACGCGACAGACTACGACGTGTTTAGATCACAGCCTTCGCTGCCCCCGCCGCCGCCACCACCACCGCATGCGAATGCGAGACGGTCTCTTCAGCAGCAGCAGCCAGTGTCTGGGATGGCCGCCTTTTCCCCACCAAAATCACTCCGCCCTGCACAGCCACCCGCCGCTCACCACCGCCGCGATAACTCGTTGACCATGGGCGTCGCTTCCGGCGCTGCATACCAGAATGGTAGTGCCGAGCTCAGCTATCCGCGTCGCTCATCAGCACAGCTCGCGTCTACAGACGATGCTTGGGTGGCGCAGCGCCATCCAAGGTCGGAGGACTCCGAGAACCCAGACTACGCTCATCACGACGGTGACTATGAGGAGAATGCAGACGATGGACGTACACCCACCGCCAGCGACGCGCCACGCTCTGCTGCCTATCCCGTGTACTCGGGCGGAGACGGCGACGAGGACGCCGGTGGCGAGGTGCTCATCTCTCACGGCCGGTACGAAGAGACACCACTAAGCGAGGTTGATGGCAAAGACAAGGGCAAAGCGAAGAAACTTTTTGGATTCGCCACCGGCAGCAGCAAGGACAAGAGAGCCAGACAGGAGCGGGACAGGGGCGCTACGTCGTCGTCGCCAGCTCCAAGAGCCAGCCGTGATCGCGATGCGCCGCTCATGTCCCCTCCCATGGACTCGCGCTCCCTCTCCGCTCAGGAGCGCAGCAAAGAGGGATGGATGGACCGATGGAACAAGCGCGCGCATCAGCACCAAGCTGCGCGAGTGCAGGATAAAGAAGCAGAAGAGATCGTCGCGTCCCGCATCGGATGGCTCTGCGCCTACGCAAACGACGAACAGGACTGGATGCACATCCTGCCGCTCATCGACATGGTGGGCCACTCGGAGGCCGCGAGCAAGGAGGCGGCGCGCGCGCTGAGGAAAGAGTTCAAGTATGGCAGCGTCGATACGCAGCGGCGGGCCGTTCGGGTTTGGGCGCTGCTGACGCTCAATGGGAGCGATCGCTTTAGGCTGCAGATTGCGAGCAAGCGGTTTTTGGAGGCGATCGAGGATACGGTTGCGTCGAGCAAGACGCCGTTGAGTGTCAAGGAGACCATGTTGAGGGTGTTGGGCGTGTTGGCGTTCGAGTTTCGGGGGGATGCGGAATTGGTGAGTGTGACCAAGTGTTGGAATCGGGTCAAGCCGAGTGATCGGAAGAAGGATGGGGAGCCGTTGGAAGATGATTTGTTTGAGTTTAGGTTGCCGCAGCAGGGGCGGTTGGCGGCACAGCATCAGCAGTCGCCATCGCGAAGGGTCTCGCAACGTCGTTCGCACCAGCAGCCCAGACAAGGGGTGGCTCTCGGCGAAATCATGTTTGATGCTCCGCAATCTGTGCGGCATCAGCAGCCTTCTCCTGCGCGGACACAGCAGCCACCAATCCCTGCATCTCTCCAACCTCAAGCACAGCCGCCTTTGCGTCCGCAGCAGCAATCGTTGTCACGATCCACCGTACCCAACCACGACCCTTACCCGCGCACTGCATTCGTCACTCCAACCTCACCCATGCCTGTCGAACAACACCCGATCAATGGCATCAGCGCCACCGATATCGTCTCCAACCTCGAAGCAGCCGCAGCCTCTATGGACTCCCGCTCGGCATCGTACCGCTCCGCCTCGGCCGACGATTCCCACCAGCACGACGTGGTGACACTCGACGAAGACGTCCGGCGCCTGCACGAGGAGTGCCAGATCGCCCGCAGCAATGCGGCCGTGCTGCTCGATACGCTGCTGCACGAAGGGCTGCATCCGGACACTGTCGAGTTGGTCGACGAGTTTTATGCGAAAGTGGTGCGGTCGCAGGAGCTGATCGCGTCGCAGATCGCGTGGGCTTCGGCGCAGGCTGATAGATCGAGGGTTGCACCGGGAGGAGCGGGCGAGAGGGAGACGCGGGAGGAAGCGCTGTTGGCGGATCTGCTGGAGGCACATGGGAGAGCGAGTGAGGCTGTGAGGGTGGTGGACGATGCGCGGCGGCGGATTGAGGAAGAGGAAGCGGAGAGGCGGGTGACGGAGAGGAGTAAGGTCGAGGTTAGGCTAGATCGGTCTGCGCTTGTCCAGGATGGCGCGAGTGGGGAGGTATATGATCTGGGGAGAGGTGGAGGTGTGGGAGGGCTGTTGGGTGCAGACCGCGAGATGAACCACGCTTCGGGGTCGAGATCGCCCTCGCCCAACGCAGCGGTTGTTCGGAGCACAGCAGTGATGAGCCCCAACTCCACCTTCAACGGCGGTGGTGGTGCTGTACCACCCCGAATCTCCCGCCCCTTACCTGTACCCCGATCAGACCAGTCGTCGGACTCCAACAACAGCTCGTTCGCCGCCCATCACGCCGCAAACAGCTTGACCGCTTCCATCCACTCGACGCACTCCACCACCTCGAGCCACTCCCTCAACCCTCTTCCTGCAAACCCGGGCGGGCGATCCCCGCTCCCGCTTACACCGTCGCTTAACATTGATACGACACAGCAGCAGAGTGGAGAGGAGGAGAAGGAGGACGAGCTGCAAACGCCCGTGGTGCCGAGTGCGAAGGCGTTGGGGAAGCGGAGGGCTGTGAGTGTAAGGTATCCTACTCCTCCGATTAATGGCAGTGCGAGGGAGCCGCCGCTGCTTCCGCCACATGCCGAGAGGGTGGACGGGAGGGAGGAGGTGGTGACTGGGTTGGGAGGGTTGCGGTTAGGGGGTTGAGCACGGGGTGGCGCAGCGGATGTATACTTTAGAATCACACTTAAAGTCGTTCACACACTTCATCCGTCTTTGGTTTCATTTCGCTTTCTGTGAGTGTGATTGCGAGTGTGGGTGTGAGTGTAGGTTTCAATCGTCCTGCTCAGAGAACAGCGTCTTCGGCTGGGTCTTTTTCCACGCCTTCGTGAATTCCTCTTCCCCCTCTTCCCCCTTCTTTTTAGCATACTTCAACAGCGCCTCCCGCGGGTCCTCGCCTACCCCCTTTGGCACCCCAAACACGCTCTGCACCACATGCTGCGTCGCGGCGGCTCCGATCCTGCCGCCCACCCCGCGCCCCGCCAACGGCAGCTGCGGGATGCGCGTAGCCTGCGGGTCCTGCCGGGCTTTCGCTAGCCTGCGGCGTTTGGCTGACTCGCTCATCTCCCCCACCGCTTCCGACGACACGGGATACGAGTCGACAGCGTTCGAGGTGGAGGTGTAGAGGGAAGAAATGGAAGTGGAGGAGCGGCTGAGCGGGAGCAGGACGCCGTTGGTCGAGCGTGCTGGGTCGTAGTAGACGGAGAGAGAGCCGGAACGGTGTGTGACGAAGAGCTGGTTCGTGTGCGCGGACCAGTGGAGGCGGATGGGCGGGGTGGGGCAGGGGATGGTTGAGATGGTGTCCAGTGTTAGTGTGTCCAGTACGACGATGCTTCCTGCTCCTCCACTGGTGCTCGCTGCTCCGTCATCCGCGTTAGCAGTTTCGATGTCAGCAACGCCGGTGATCACGCCTTTTCCTTCAAACGGGTCAAACACCACACCCGTATGAACACTCCCGCTCCGCAACCCACCCCTCTCCGCCACCGGCTTCCGCCCCAACGCCCGCGCATCCCAAACCTTCACCGTTCCATCGCCACCTCGCGTCACCACGCTCTCCCCGTTTACCGCAATCCCGCTCGTCCACGTCCCACTTTCATGCGCCCCGTCCACCCAACCCCTCGGCCTACCATTCAGATTCGCCCTTAAATCCCAAACCCGCAGCCCGCCGTCTTCGCCACACGCCCACAGCCTCGCAGCAGTAGCATCGCACTGGAGGGCGGTGACCTTCGTCCTGCCTCCTCGCTCTTTGCTCTTGAGCACGATAACGTCCTCCTGTCCCGCATGGAGGGTGTCCGTGTCCCAGAGGCGGATGGTGCTGTCCGAGGCGGCTGTGTAGAATCTTGCGGGGTTGGCGGGGTCAAACATGCCGCATGTCAGCCCGGAGACGTGGCCGCGGGTGTTGCGCATATCACGGAGGTACGGGTCGCCTTTGCAGCATGTGCCGACCTCCGCCCCATCGCGCGTGAAGAGTTTCGCTTCGGACGTGGTGCTGACGACGAGCAGAAGAGAGTTGGTCGCGTTGAACGAGAGGTCGAGGATCGGGTACGTTTCCCAGGGCGGAAAGAGGCGGAATGGTTGCAGCGTGGTATTCATTCCGCCGAAGTCGTAGAGGGAGAGGAAGGTGTCGTACGAACCCAGGGCGAAGCGGGAGCCGGATGAGTCGACTGCGAGGGCGGAGAGGGTTTTGGTATGTGTGTTGGTGAAGGTAGCGGTGTGCGATGTGGGTGGAAGGGCGCTGGCGGGGTATGAAGGGGTAGATGTGGATGCGGTGGAGGGTGGTAAGGGTGGACCGATTTCAGAATCGGAGGAGGAGTCACTATCGTCGTCGTCATCAGAAGCCAACCCTCGCCCCCTCCTCTCGCGCTCCCTCTCCTCCGCCTCCCTATTCGCAGCGCGCTCCTCCGCCGTCAGACCATCATCCTCTTCATCGTTCCCACCCCGCTCCTCAACTTGTGCCCGCTTCCCCAGAACCGTAGCTTTGCCACCACTCTCTTCCATCTCGCCTTTCCCGGCCCCCGGCCTCCCCTGCGCTACTGACGCCACGCTGCTCCCCCGCTTACTCCCACCGCGCTTCCCAAACGCGCTAGGCATCATAGCTCGCAGCGCCGCTTCGTCCATCGTGGTGAGTCTATATCTGTTTGTTGATGTAAGATGTCGGTCGTACTTCCCCTCCTCGACAGAGAAAGTTGTTTCGGATGGTCGAGTATGGGAAGGGCAAACACGAAGATTGAGCGTGTGAACCAAAATCTCGCCGTTCACAATTCCGACTTCCGAAAACCTTAATTGTGGAGGAAGAGTATGCTCACCACCTCATACAGTACAAGTCGGGCAGAAGAAACGCAAGACATGCTCTACTTCAATAGCTCCAGAGTGCAATTCCATACTGGTGACACCATCGAATAGATATCGGAGAGTGTCACGAGAAAGACAGTGACAGAATGAAACAGAAAAGTTGCGCTGCTCGTGCGCGAACTAGATCTGAGACCGCTGCCCCCCAGAACAATGAAGCATGGCCCGCCCCGACCGCCTGCCAGATCGCCGTACATCCCAGGACTACTGCTTCTTGGGAACACTCGCCAACCTCCACCCATTCACATTCGCCATTGCCGCCGAACTCGCCCCAGCACCCCCCGCGTCTGTACTCGCAGCGCTCCTCCTCCTCGCCAACCCGCCAAAGCTCTCGCGCACCACCAGATGCAGACACGTGACAATGATGACATCCTTCAACTCCTCCCTCGTCAGCCCCGCCCCATCTGGACCCAACCTCGTACTGCTCAGATCCGGTAATGGAAACGGCACCGCCAGCTGACCGACCAGCTTCGGATGGTGCGGTGCAGGCGACAGCGTCCCAAGCGGAATACGCGTCGTGGCCCCCAGCACGAGATGGCAGTTCCAAGGCGTCTCGCTGTCCTCCGGATCCGACTCGTCGCCCGAGTCCTCGTCACAGTGCTGAGCCGACGATCCTGCGGCCGAAGTGTCGACGGACCGCCGGGGAGAACGATGCCCCGTACCCGAAATAAACGACGACGGACGTGAACCGGAGCGAACCGCGTCACCTGTGCTCAAACGCGGCGCACCGGCAGCAACAGAAGCCTCATCCACCGCAAGCGAATGCGCCGACGACGAAGTAGTCGCCAAATGCGACTGACGACCGAAAGATGCATTGCTCCGACTCGCCTCCATTCCTCCAGCGGCACGGTCGATGCTAGTGGCAGAAGCATTGAGCGACATGCTGGCCCGAAGCCTCGCCTGAGCGTCTTGCCCCCGACGACCACTCGAACTTCTCTTCGAGTTCCGCGACCACTCGAAACGCACGGGGATCTGCGACGGCGGCGGATGGAGCTCGTTGCCGCCCATGCGGTTGACCATGTTGAAGCGCGTCCACACGCTGGTCAGAACTGGATTGCTGCCCGGTGCCTCCTGCGACGGAGGCGCCAAGCTCGTCGACGGTCTGGCGGGCGCGTCATCGTGCGGTTTGCGATTCCACTTTCGAACCGTCCAGACGTATCCCTCGGTCTTCTTGCCGTCGGTGAGACCCGCGCCTGGTTGCATCTGGGGAATCTCGTTGCTGCTGCTGCCGCCCAGACCTCGGTGAGGAAAAAGGCTGGACGTAGCCGCCGAGGGAGCCATGGTCCTGGTGCGGTCCTGCGTGGATGCTAGCCCCTCACGATCAAACAGACTGCCAGCTCCCGAAATATTGCTAGGACGTACGCCGAGCGAGAAACGCTTAAACTTGCCAAGCAGCTTCCCTCCCAGATTCGCCTCGACACCACGAGCCTCCGGCGTCATGGCTTCAAAAGAGGTAGGTGGCTCTGCGGCCGAAGAGGCGGCGGTCGAGCCTGCTGCGTCGCGCGCAGGGGCCGAGAAGGCAGAATGGTCGTCGGCGGCACCACCAGACGAATCCGTCTCGCTCCTGGGCGAGATGTTCGTAGCATTTCCAGCCTGCACAGTCGAAGACCCTTTATCGGCTGCGGCCATCTTTTGAAGAGTTGCCATATCGTTGACACCGTTAACAAGCTCGGCAGGCTCGAGAACACCGAATCCATCGAGGTCGATACCCTTCTTGATGTACTTTGCTACTTTCTGATCGGTACCTGCGTCGCTGACGGTTGTGGACAGGATGTGGTGGAAATTGAGGTTGTAGAGCGGTGTAACGCGGCGACCTGAGCTTGTAGACGCAACCGAGCCGGAATTTGAGACTTCCGAGCCAGCTGAGCGGTTCGAGGCGATGGACTCTCTCCTGCGTAGCTCGGTGCCATGTGTCGGAGTGAGCTCAGCAGGTGAATGGGACGAATCCATAGACGAACGGCGTTGGGAGCCATCGCGTCGAGACTGGAGCTGTTGCGGCATGACCAGCTGGATCTGGAGGTTGAGCGGATTGGCCTGTTTGCCGGGCGGAGGCTTGACAATGACGAGCAACTCAGGAGGGGCGATCTTCTTGCGACGTCGCGGTAGTGAGCTGCGTGCGGCTTCGGAAGAGAGAGTAGCACTCCAAGCGGCTTCGCTGTCGACGCCGCCTAAGGTGGAGCTGAACGTGGTGAGTTGGTCATGGCTGAGGATGGGCGAGTTGGCAGTCGACGTCGGCCTGCTGGCATTGGGTTTGAGCAGTGGTACGTGGTGGTGAGGATGCGCTGCCGCGTCCATGTCGGTGGCACGTCCATTGAGTGTGGCCTGGGAAGCCTCGCGATGATGGTCGCGGGCCGCCACCATCAGGCTGGAATCGGGTTGTGAGCTGAACTGATAGGGAGCCTTTGGGGTCATGGACGTGGCGCGGTCGATGGGCGACATTGGATTGGAGCCGGAGCTCAATGCGCGTGTCCTTGCAGGATCGCTGCGGCCTTGTTCGACATCGCCATTATTGACCTTGTTGGAACCGATCCAACTGGAAAATATGCTGGTCATGATTTGAGAGCGGTGTGTATGAGGCCCGCGGTAATTGATCAAGAGCGACAGAGTCGCAACTTGTGGGTGGTGGGAAGGTTGATGCGAGGGCCGGCGAGGTATCGGCAAGGGGACAGCTGAGTGCAAGAGAGCAACGAGGAAGAGCTGTAGAATCAGATGCACAGCATGGGCAAACAACCAGAGCAGACGTGTGTGCGGTGGAAGATAAGATAGTATAGAACGGGGTGCCTGCCGACGAGAGCGGGCAATGTTGGCGGGTTCCTGGATTCCGGGTGGCAACGGTGGAGTCGGCGGGGTGGTAGTGTTCGTTCAATGAAGTCGAAGGTAACGCTATGCAGCCGAGCTTGGCTTCATGGGACGATACTGCTCGCTGTGATTATGGTTGGACCATGACCCTGGGCGGCCGTGATTGAACCAAACGATGCAAACGCTTTCTAGTCCTTCTGGATTATGTTGGGTGACCTGCGGAATAAGGCTATAATCGGATCGCAACAGCGCACAATAAACGAGCGTCGAGGCGGTCGAAAGCGGGTTGACGAGGCCGAAATGAAATGAAGAGAGGATGGTGGAGGAAGAGGAACAGAGCGTGGCTGGGAGAGATAGAGACGAGACGAGGCCTGGCCCCAAGTGGAAAGGGTGAAAGAGCGTTAAATGATCCGACTCGGCATGCTCAGTCCGAATGGCTTTTGCGAGGCAGAATTGCCTGCGTGTGCGCCTTGTTGCAATCCAAAAATGGGCCAGAACTTGGCTGGGCGGAGATCTGCTTCTCGACTTTAATTTTCCTTTTCAGGCAGTGTGGAGTGCAACACACAGAACAGACATTCATCATAGCGAGAGATGCAACGGCAACGAAAGGAGCACTCGTTAGCATCAGCCCTGACTGACAACAATCCAAACATCCTAGACAGCCCAAGGGCCGAGTGCGGGGGTCGCAGGCGAGTAAATGAAGCGCAACCATGGTCAGCACGGGTGTGACGATCCGCGTGAGTGGGCGTTTTGAGCATGCGTGTGCGTGTGATTGCGAGGCTTGCTTTTTTTCCATGATTTTTGTGGCTCCGATCCTTTTAGAGACTCCCTCGGCTCGCGGAGATTCCGTTCCGGCAGGTCAACTAGCCTTTCTCCCTCTCTCTCTGTGCAGGCAACGACGTACTGTATATCCGAGCCACCAAGCTTTACACAGTCACAACCCGCGGATGGGTTAATGCTCCGACGGTCAGGTTGCTATTACATTGTCCACCAGATGGAACGCTTACTTTGCCCTCTGCTGAGGCGGAGTTGCTTTGCGGAAACCTTTCGCTCCTTGTATTTGTGCGGAAGAACATGAAATCTCATATGCTTAGGCGAGGACGCTAGAGAGCGTCTCTGTAGAATATTCCCGCGGTTTCACGGTTCGTCAAGCCGGGAAATCTGCAGCTTGTTCCTTGTCTGCGTCTGCCTGTCGAGAAGCGTGGAGGTAATGGATCGGCGTTCGGAGAAGTGTCGTTCGCAATGCAGGCAGGCAGGCAGGCAGGCAGGCAGGCAGGCAAAGCATCGGAAGTGTGCCGCAAGAAAGGTCCGGAAAAAAGTGTTGACAAATGAAGGCCAGGAAATCAATCTAACCAATCTGCCCCGAATCGGGATGCGCTGAAATCGAGATGTGCACGCTCGCGTCTCAAAAACTTTGCATTTGAGCTCGGCTGCTGCAGCTCGTTAGAAGTTCAACACAGCAACACTTCGCTCCTCGTACCACCAAGCATAGCTTTGACTCGATCCTCTACGTCATCGAGATCCACCAGCGGCCAACCAACACGGTCGCAGAACGAGATATAAGGGTCGTCTCTTGCCAAGCATCTATTTAGCTCATTTCAACAACGACGGGGAGGCCCCATTGTCCATTAACTCAACCATCTCATTCTAGCCATGGTCTCACCAACAACCATCAAATCGCTGCTGCGAGAGCTAGCACATCTCCAGCGCAATCCAACAGACGATATCCGCGTCTCAGTATCCGAAACCGACATGCTCTCGTTCAGCGGCTGGATCCGCGGTCCGTCCGGTACGCCCTATGCTTCTGGCTTTTTCCGCATCACCTTCGACTTTACCCAGATTGACTTCCCCGCCAACCCGCCCCTCTGTCGCTTCGCCACGCCCATCTTCCACCCGAACGTATCCAGAGCCGGAGACATCTGCGTGTCCAGCCTCAAGAAGGACTGGAAGCGCGAGTACGGCGTCGAGCACATCCTGATGACAATCAGGTGTCTGCTGATCGAGCCGAACGCGGACAGTGCGCTGGATGCCGAGGCGTCGAGGTTGATGCAGGAGGATTGGGAGAGCTATGCCGAGACGGCGCGGTTGTGGACCAGCGTTCATGCTGCGAATAGGCCGGCGTGCTTTGAAGACACGCGGCTCAAGGCGACAGAGGCTCCGCAGCAGGTGAAAGGTACACAGCCCCTGCCAACGCCGTGTTCGGCATCAGCACCGTCAGTAGGCAAACAGAACATCGCAGCGACGTCTGCACTCAAAGCGTCCAAACCAGCCGCCGCAACAACCGCTCCCAAACGCGGCCTCCGACGCCTCTAACCACTGTATACTACAAACATACATCATACCCGTCTCAAACCGCAAATGATATCCCCCTCATATCCATTGTCACACGGACAAGCCCGGAAAGAACAGGTCGAAAGCAACTGAGAATTGCCAATCAGAGTTTTTGGGTTTGTCGCCCCGCTACAACAAAGACGTGAACGGAAGGCGCATGGTGCATGAGACACGCAAAGTCGTCAGACTTTTACGTGCAAGTGTGTGTGTGTGTGTGCGTGTGCGAGGTGATGCAGTGTCGAGCCAGCTCCCGAAAGCACTAGGCCATTGGAAAGCACGGAACTCCAACACGGAATAGTACAGAAAAGTGGGGAAAAAAGCGGCGAATGCGATTAGTAGAAGGTGTTGGGGCGCTGGCCGGCGAAGGTGCCAACGTGACGGGGGCGACGGTGAGGCAAGGGGAACTTGAGACCAGGCGTCATGAGCTGCTTGATGTAAGGGCGCTTGACGTCCTCGCTCTTCTCGATCTCAGCGATCTTGAGGATGTGGATCGAGGCGAAACGAGCACGGTGGCGGGCGGCCATGTCCTGGTACAGCGACTCGGCGGCCTCAGCGCGCGAGAGGGCACGGAACTCCTTGTACATGTTGTGCGTACCCGATCGCGAGTTGTATCGCAGCCACACGGCGAAGTTCTTGACCTTGAGGGGCTTCTTCTCGTGGATCTGTGAGAGCGAAGAAAGGGGGGTCCTTGTCAGTATCTCTGTTTCGAGGTGGTGCGGAAGTGTTTGAAGAGAGCCAAGGCAAGACAAGAATGCATCGCGTCGCCATAGGTGCCTCCGGTCAATCCAGGCTGGCAGCTTCTTTCGGGCTCGCTCTGCGTTGGTGCTGCGATCCAGTATTGTCTAGACTCGTCCCAGATGAACGCCTGCGACCATCCGATGCGCAAGGACTACCTGACCATGCTGACTCGTGGGAATCGATCCCTCCTGAAGATGATGATCGCCATCTTTGCATCTGACTGCTAAACGTTTTTCCATGCCTCGTTGTCCTTTCCTTTGCTTTCCTTTGCTTTGCACGTCGCCTCCAACCATCCGACATTTGACATGATGCAAACCCTGCCTTTATTTCCTCGATGATGTTGGCTTGTTGAAACTTACAGCGTGGATGGCAACGATCTCACCGGTGGCCTTCTTCATCTTTCGGAGCTGACGAACGAAGTACCAGAAACGAGACTCGGCGACCGACTTGTTGACGGCGAAGATCCTCATGCGGTAGAGCTTGGGCGAGGGCTCCTTCTCGGTGGGAAGGTGGCGTCCAATCACCATGTACTCAGTGAGGCGAGTCATCTTGAGGACTGTGTTGCGTTGGAAGGATGGCGATGTTGTGTCGGAAACAAGGGAGTCAGTCAAACGATTCGTGCGGAGGTGTGCAGGTCGGGAACTCGAGTTTGATCGCATCAGCGATGGCGGTAGAGAGATAGGAACGAGAGGAGGAATAGATGGAAATAGGTCGTGTTGGTGTGCTGTTCGCAGACTTGTCATTGGTAGACGCTCTCCATCAAAGAATCTCCACGATTGCCTGAACCGAGCAGTGTCTCCACCACCTGCAACCCATTCCGCGCTGATAGACAGAGCGGTCGACGCTATACTGCCACAAGAACGCTGCTGGTCGCTATGATACTATGAAGCAAGATAAACTGCGCCATGGACGCCTAAGCCGTGCTGTCCATCTGAAACTCGATTGCACAACTACCTCCGCTGCCCGAGCGCAATGTAACGACGGCTGCTGATCCCACCAAATGGTCACTATGCGAGGCAGAGACGACGTACGTTGCTGATGCCGATGTGTGATGTGTCGAATGTGCGAATGGTAGTAGTTGTATGCAAGCGGCTGGCTGTAGGATGATAATCGACTTGGTTCGATGGAATGTCGGATGTTGGAGGATTCTGATGCTCGTGATACTGATGCTGATGCTGATGCGATCGAAAGGATGTTTGCTGAAGACTTACGTTATTTGTCGACGGAGAAGGGGGAAGGGTGGTCGTAGGGTAGAAGCGGGAAGGATGGCGAGGAACGATCTCGAATGCAATCACTAGACGCTGCGGAGGCGCAACTGACTGGCCGACGAGCCAAGCCTGCTCGCTTCACTTGCTCAAAGCTTCCCTCTCTCAACCTTGCAGCTCTGGCTCCTGGCGGGCACCGACTCGAACTGTTCGCACTCGCTGCCAACTTTCTCAGCGTCTCAACCGGGAAAGCGAGCGAGCGAGCGACACAAGGCTGCGCTCTGCTGCCTGTTGGATGCGATTGAAGCTTCGCAGCTCAGTCAAGCCGACTTCCAACCGGGCTGACGAGCCTCGAGGAGAAGATTCAATTACATTTTTGAATTGCGAACTACATTTTCAGATATCCAGCCAGAAGGGAATATTGCAAAAGTATAGCTCTGCACGTGATGAGTCTGCTAATCTCGTGACCTGAACTGGATTTTTCATTTCAGACTTCTGTTAGGCTTCAAGGATCATCGGCCTCGTCGGGCTTTTGAGACTGATTCGATGAGATCGGCGATACGGAGTTTCGCCTCTTCGAGTATGACCCGACTCTCTGAATGGCTTGCTCCGAGCTGAGACTCGACGCAGGCCCACCACCTTATAGTCATTCCTTGCGAAGTGTACCAAGTCTCTACCCTAGTCGACACTGCTGGGCATGATAATGACCTGCTCGGAGGATGATGGCTGTCAGTGGGTGGTCGCAGAAGCGTCGCTCTAACAGAAGGTGGAGGTTCGTTTGTCCATGTGCCCGCTTTGTGATCGCACATGTTGGAGATTTTTGGTGCATTTTTCGAGAAACGCGCTTTCTTCCTTGCACTCCGTCACATTTCAGCCACCTCGAGTCGTGTTCACGTCACTCTCACCGTCCCCACTACAGCATTCGACATCCGCAACCTCATACCCGCATTGCTGTGGAACCTCTTATGCCCCGTAGGAAAGCAAAGTTGGTTCCAAACGCTCTTCCAACAGGAACTACACGCGGCCCCAACTGGTCCCGCATCGACAATTCAGCAACCGGCACCTCATCTTCGTACCTCTGAACAATCTCTTGGAACATCGCAGCCGGCGCGTTCGACCACTCATCCGTCAGGTTGCAGGCATGCTGTTCGACGAAGCGCATACCGACGACCTCAAGTCGTGGCTCACCTCAGAGCTCGGCCCAATATGCGATGCAGACCCTGAGGTGCTTGCCGACTACGTCCTCGCCCTGCTCAAACACGAAGTCCCCGAAGCAGAGCTCCAGACTCTTCTCACAGAACAGCTCGAAGACTTCTTGGCTGCCGAGACCGCGCCCTTTGTCGCAAAGACCTTCCAGGCGATAACTGACAAGGCGTATCTGCCAACATCACAATCGCACCACCACGACGCTACTGCCGCCGCCGACACATACAAAGACACGCACGCGCTGCCATCCACATCCGACGTGCCTGCAGACACCTCGTCGGCATCCAGGAAGCGAAGAGCTGATCACGACGACGGAGCCCCGCATGACTCTACACGCTCTCCACCTAGACAGACACGCCGATTGCAGGACACTAACGCTACACCTGGCTCCGATGATTCTCGAGCAGGTCGAACCCGCGAGCGCGATTCGAGAGAGCGAGCCGCAAATGCGGCTGCCTCCGACGCCAATGGATCGCAGAATGAGGGTGAACGCCGAGAGTCTCGACCCAAGCAGCTCTGCAGGGACTACCACAACAAAGGTTTCTGCCCTCGTGGCGCCAGCTGCAAATTCGAGCACTCGGCGGATGTGCAGCCCGGCAACGCAAACGCACGCAACCATGCTCAGCAGCAGCAACAACCACCCTTCCACATGATCGGTCCCAATGGTGTGCATGGTCCACCTATGATGTTCCCGCCGTTCAGCGTGCCTCCCCAAGGCTGGCATCCCAGTATGGGTCCTGCACCGGGCGTGCCGAACAACAACGCAGCTCCTGGCGCGCCCCCGAACATGAACGGCGATGCACAGAACTTGGCTAACCGCATGGGTGGGCAATTGCCGCCACCGCCACAAGGGTCCGATGCGGTTCCCTTTGCAAATCACCAAGCAGGTCCATTCAACGGCGGCATGGGTCCAGGAGGTCGAGGTGGAGCAATGGGCGGCCGGGGGCGTGGACGTGGAGGAGGCCCGCCTGGCACGTTTCAATCTTCGCGACGATCCAACACCACCCTGGTCATCGAAAACGTTCCAGCAGACAGCCTCGATCTCATCAAGGTCAACGAGTACTTTAAAAAGTTCGGCACCATCACCAACATCAGCATCGACAAGCCGGGTTCCAAGGCGCTCGTCAGCTACTCGCAGCCTTCCGAGGCCAAAGCGGCACACGAGAGCCCCGATGTCATCTTTGGTAATCGTTTTGTCAAGGTCTATTTCCAACGTCTCGATGAAGCTACAGGTGCACCGGCTGCTGGATCGTCGCCTACACCGCGACCGCCTCCGTCGGCAGCTGCGGCACCCCGAAACAACTTTGTGCCCGGCAAGACGTCCAACGTCTATCATGCACGTCCCCCTGTCGCTGGAGGCAGCAACCCAGCAGGTCTCGCTGGAGCTGGTGCCATGTCGGAAGAGCGCAAGAAGCTGCTCGATGACCAGCGCACCAAGCAGGCCGCACTCGATGCGCAGCTGGCCGAGCAAAAGAGGCTTCTCGCCAAATTCGGCGACAAGGACCTGACGCCCGAAGACAAGAAGCAGACCATGACGCAGCTCAAGAAGCTCGGCGACGAGATCAAAGCTTCCACTGACGCCGTCAAGGCGGCTGTCGAGGCGTTGCAGGCTGCACCCAAGGAGGTGGCTCCTCCCACCGCAGCAGCAGCTGGTGCAGACGCAGGCAATTGGAAGGCGGAGAAGGAGAAGCGGGAGAAGGAGCAGTTGGACCGCGAGCTCGATCTGCACGCCCAAGGCTCGTCGCCCTCGTCGACGACCGAAGAGCTCAAGAAAAAGCTCGAGTCGCTCAAAGCCGAGGCGGCGTCTCTCGGCATCGATGGCGGAGCAGGCGCAGCGGTATCGTACGGCTTCAACCCACGAGGCCGGGGAAGGGGTGGATACATCCCGCGCGGACGTGGCGGCTACAACCCCTACGTACCACGCGGAGGTGCAGCAATGGGACCCAACCGATCGTTCCGCATCGACAACCGCACGACCAAGCTCAAGATCGATGATTTGCCTCCAGGGGTAGATGCGGAGAAGGTCAAACAGCATTTCGCCGGCTTTGGCGAGTTGGAGGCGTTCGACGCGGATATGGCTACGGTGGTGTACAAGACGCGAACGAGTGCGGAGCAGGCTTTGAGGGGTGGTGCGGAGATTCCAGAAGTAGGGGCTGTAAAGCTGTCGTGGATTCAGCCTCCTCCTGCTCCTGCGGCTGCGCCTGCGACTGCCGCGACCGATGCCACAGCTGGCGCCACTGCGGATGGCGGTGAACAGCCTGCTGCGGGTGGAGATGAAGAGTATGATGAGGATAGAGATTCTAGCTGGAAGCGCTAGAGCGCCGGACTGTCTCACACTTGGCTGTAGCAAATTGCGTACCCCTCAACTGTATCGTGGCGGTGTTGCTTGGGCTTCATTGCAATCCATCTTCTGCTCCTCCCGTCAACTTTGTTGTTGGCGGGACTCTTTGGCTACGTCGATCTGCCATTCTTTCTTTCTGCTCATCTTATCGTCTGTGCGCGACCGTGCACTTTCAATGTAACCGCTGTGAAAGTCGGTCTGAACGATCAATCGAACTCTGATCCGTCTCAAGACACATGCTGTATCGAGGCCCTCTCTCTCAGGATCATCACAAGCCTCCAACCAACTCGAACTCTGAGAAAAGCGTGATCGCATTGCGCGGAGTGTGGGATACAGAATCTAGCCAAACCATCACCCGCATCGGCGTGGGGCTCGCCGACTTGGAAGCCTCCCTAGCGCTTATGCAGAGTACAACTCCTCCTTAAGCTGGATACCCAGTTCTTCGCGAACACCTTTAAGGGCATCGACGTACTGCTTGTATTGGTTCTCGTTCTCGACCTTCTGCTTGATGCCCTCAAAGATGCGGACGGCGGTGGAGTAGTCGTTGACGCGTCGGCTAGCGCGGAGAGCCGACTCGATCACCTCGGGTGAAGGCACGAGGTCGTAGGCAAAGCAGTTGTTGAGTCCACGCTGCAATTCGAACAGATCCTCGACGGCGTCGAAGAATCCAACATAGCGCGTGTTGAAGGCGTCAAACGACTCTTCCTCCTGGTGCGCGGCGTAACCTCGGACTGTGTCAAATATGATCGGAGGAGGATAAGAGGTCAGCGAGACGTTCAGAGCAGAAAATCGGGTCGCTTCGTCTGTCCGATCAAGTCTGGCGCTTAGACGTATGGCCTGCGGCCGAAAACAGATCTGTTCAGCAGTGCAATAGCGGTCATCGAAAGGACAGCAACAGCAACAGTAGATGTGAAGCAGTCGATCGATGGACGCTAGGTCGAGTGAGGTCAAGCCAATCCGGTCCAAGGCATGAACATGTCGGTTGTGCTGCGTTTGGCTGGTCATTGGCGACAGCTAGCATCGCGAACCCACTGCGTCGGTATGTGGATTGACTTGCGCCAAACATACGAGGGTTAGCTAGTCATTGGTCGCACTACATTCTGCCGATCCATCTGGCGTGGGTCAACAAAGTCGAAAAGGCGACGTAAGGCTCTTTCATCAGAGGCTCGACAGGATCGACACGACGCTTTGTTATGCCGCTTGACAAGAGCTCCATGCGAGCTGGTAATCTGGTCGATGATTGCTTCGCTATCGGCACCGATCCAGCGTTCTGTTGGGATCCAACGAGGTGAGGCCGTCGCGCGAGAGCGCCCTGGCATGTGGCCGCAACAACAAATTCGTGCCGGAAGATGCTGGAGACCGTCTCTGTGTATATCGGTAGGATCTGCTGTTGTTGCTTATACCGCTGCTGCTGCTGAAGTCGACGTTAATTCTACTGCTGCTGCCTCTTCTGCTTGGATTCGACCGCGGACTGCATCACCCAACAATTCAACCCATGAATTTGCACGTGTCGGAACGAAGCGAATGTGAAGAACCTGAGCGGAAGACGAAGCGAGCATTAAATCCCGCAAGAAGGGTTTAAAACTTACCCTGCTGAGCAACGGCAACAGGGGCGACACGACCGAGGAGGGCGGCACGGGCCGAGGTGCTGACGGCGGCGGTGCGGATGGCTCCGGTGAGGAAGGACATGGTGAATGATGTGATGAGTGATGAGGGAAAGCGGATGAAGCGAAGGGAGAGTTGATGGTGGTGAAAGCGTGATAATGACGAGATGAGTAGCAGCAAACCGTAAATGCACGAGAAGAAGCGGCGGATTGGCAAAGCGCGGATCGAGCGATGTTCTCGTTCTCGAACGAGACATCGCCATTTGCTGCCTTGCCTCGACCAGAAGACATCGGAAGCGACGAGGCACCGAGAACACGCGAAAATTCCACATTTTTTTGGTTGGAATTTTGCAACTGTAGACCGGCAGAAAGGCTTTTCCCCTCTCCCATCCCTGACTCTCCCGTCGCTCCGTCCGCTCGGATTTCAAATCCACTTCGCAGGCAACACCACTGCTATCGCACGGGAATTGGTGCTCGAGTCGATCAATTTTGTCCATTTATCGGATCGGGCATCTCTGTGAAGAGCTGCAGTGCACGCGCTAGGCTGTGGACAGCAGAAGAAAGGACGTGGAGCCTGCGCTCGAACCAGCTTTTTCGAACAAGACGGCGATTCGGCCTCGAAAGCGAGTGCCGCGTGTCCAGCCAAAACGCAACACCGCGTGCTGCCGGCCAGCCAGCCAGCCAGCCAGCCAGTCATTGCTGAGAGCGACACTTTCCACTTTCTTCTCAACACCCGCTCGTCACCATCATCCCTCACTCTGTGCCACCAACACCCAGCACACGCGCACACGCGCACACGAGCTCAACCGCCTCACACTACGACTCTCCCACCGAGCTAAGGCCGTTGCTGCTGCGGTCTGCCACCGACCTTTGGCACTGCTCCGAGGTGAACCCATTCGCCGAACATCAACCAGCATAGAAACGAGCAACCATGGTCATCCTCGCCGCTTCCGTCTCTACACGAGGCGGCAAGCCTGTCATCAGCCGTCAGTTCCGTGATATGCCAAGATCGCGCATCGAAGGCCTCCTCGCCTCGTTCCCCAAGCTCATCTCTGCCGGCTCCCAACACACCTCGGTCGAGACCGATGCCGTTCGTTTCGTCTACCAGCCGCTCGAGGATCTCTACATGATCCTCATCACCAACAAAAACTCCAACATCCTCCAAGACATTGACACGCTGCACCTCTTTGCCCGCGTCACCTCGGACATTTGCAGATCGCTCGACGAGAGCTCCGTGTTGCGCTACAGCTTTGAGCTCCTCGGTGCCTTTGACGAGATTGTCTCGCTCGGGTACAGGGAGAATGTCAACTTGACCCAGGTCAGGTCTATCCTGGAGATGGAGTCGCACGAGGAAAAGATCCAGGAGATCATCGAGAGGAACAAGGAGATGGAGGCCAAGGAGGAGCTCAAGCGTCGTGCAAAGCAGCTCGAGATGCAGCGCAGAGACGCCGCTCGTCGCGGACAGATGGGCGGCAATTCGGGCGGGTTCGGCTCCTCGGGCGGATACAGCTCCGTGCAGCAGCAACGCTTCGAGCCACCACCTACACAAGCGCCCGTCCAGACCGGCTTCTCGTCCAGCTCCACACCGGCCGCCAAACCGTTCAAGGGCAAAGGTATGCAGCTCGGCAAGAAGTCCAAAGGTGCTGATCTTCTCGGCGCGATGGGTGGCGATCTGGCCGCTGCTGCCGCTGCTGCGGATGAAGAGCTCACCGCTGCTGCCAACGCCGCTTCCGCCTCGCTCGCCGCTGCCGCTGCTGCTCCCGCGGCTCGGGCTGCACCAACAGCAACGGCGGCCGTCGACCCGCTCGATCTGCTCGAGCCCGTCCACCAAGAGCCCGTGCACGTCGTCATCAAGGAGCGCATCTCCATCACGGGCAACCGCGATGGCGGGCTCGAATCGCTCGAAATCAAGGGCGACCTCTTGCTCAAGATCACCGACCCTGCCCTCGCCAAAGTTCGCGTCCAACTCGCCCCACCCGACACCAGCAACCTCGTACTCTCTGCGGGCGATCTGCAGTTCAAGACCAACCCGCAAGTTGACAAGGCCGCCTGGTCGTCCGACCGCATCATCGCGCCGCGGGACTCTAGGAAGCCGTTCCCCGTCAACCAGTCCTTGGGCGTCCTGCGCTGGCGTATGGTTACGAAGGACGAAACCGCCTTGCCGCTGTCCATCAACTGCTGGCCCTCGCCCAACGGCGAAGGTGGCTGCGACGTCAGTATTGAATACGAGTTGGAGAATGAGGAGCTGGGAGAGCTGCGTAGTGTGATCATCGCCATTCCGCTGCCGGAGGGCGCGGTGCCGTCGGTCGAATGCCCCGATGGCTCGTGGGCCGTTAACGACGAGACGAACAACCTCGAGTGGACCCTCGAGAGTATTGGCAGCGCCAACAAGTCCGGAAGCTTGGAGTTTTCGGTCACGGAAGGCGCGGAGAACGTCGATGTGTTCTTCCCTGTCGTGGTCGACTTTGTCTGCGAAAAGACGCTCTGCAACGTGTCCGTCGCCGATGTTGTTCTGAGCGAGACTAATGCGCCTACGACGTTCTCGCAGCAGTCGGTGCTCAGCGCCGATAACTATGTCATTAGCTGATCTTGCCCACGAAGTCAGACCGAGAGCACCGTTTCACACCGTGTTTTGACAATACACATTTCTTCCACCGCCGCATATTTTGGCTCTCTTTGCAATTCACAGCTAGCGACCAGGACAAGTCTGTGCAAATACGAGGGTAAAACCTCTTGAGCTAGGACACATGCTTCGGTTTCGCCAGCATAGGTCGCCCTAATATTAGAGAGGTTTCGCAACGCCCAATTTCGCTTTTCAGGAGCTATTTTTTGAGAGATTACCGAGATTCCGCTTTGCATCTGCAACTTCAGGAGCCAAATTTGGCCTTATTCCGCATCTGAAACTTTGACTGTGAAAAGCTATTTTTGGCCAGCGTAGGTATATGCATCAAGAACAAGTCTAGACATGACGCAGGAAATGAAGACGCTGCCCTTTGCAAATCAAGAGATGAGTATAAAATGTACGCAAACAGATCTTGCAAATTTTATCGAAAATTTGCGAAACCTCAAAAGGGTGCAAAGCACGAAGAGCCAAATTTGGCTATTGCATTTGGCTCCAACGCGTCGTTGCGAAACCTCTCTAATTGTACACCGCGAGAAGAAGCGAACGAAAACAATCGCATACTTTTACAGTATATATACACGCATCGAGTGCCCTCAAACATCAAGCAAAAATGCCTGAGCTTCAATCGATTAACGGTCAAATCACGCCCTTCACAAATGGTCCGAAAAAAAAAATCGGGCGAGCCCCCGGTTCGATTCCGGGTTGAAGCACTATTTTGGAATTTTTTGGCACCCACGAACGCGGACAAACGAAGGGAGTTAACCCTAAGAGTTCGAACGAGATCGATCAGAAAATGGAGGAGTTATTGGTGATTCGAAGTTTTTCGGGACGATGGTTTCTTGATGCCCATTTTTTTGGCTCTTTTTTTTGGCGAGAATTTCCGTGCAGCACGAAATTGCGTTGACAGGCAGTGCGCTCAGATATCGGGTGGGTTTACGCGTAAAGACACACGCTCGCACACATAGCACATCCATTCAGAGGCACAGCAAATGGGGAGAGAGAGCACAGAGAGAGCACAATCAATGGAGAGAAATCGGGCCTGATGGTGGTGAAAACTACGCACGCGGACGAAGACAAGAATGGGCTCGGAACAGGGAGGGATCGCGACGACAGGAGAGAGTATGGCAATGCTGAGTGAGGTGAACCAAGCACCCCAAGCACCCCTTTGAGTCTAAGAACACTGAGTTCCCGCCTAGTGCTTAGGCGGTGGGCCGGCGGTCATGTTGGTCTCGATCACCTTCTCCTGCGCTATCATAAGCTCCTGCTGCTGGTTCCACATATCGGAGGTGGGCAGGAACGCCATCCAGGGCATCTGATAGTTGGGCAGATTTGTGATCTCCACCACACCATCCTGTCGAGCCTGGGGATCGCGGATGCGCAGACCCGTCATCGTGCTTAATTTGATTGGCGGCACCTCAGGATCGCCATTGATGCATATGAGTACCTTGGCCGGCTGCTTCGTCTGGGATGCTCCGTCAGCGTTGCCTCCCGCACCGTCGCTTCTAGCACCACCGCCTCCAGAACCACCGCCGCCCGCACTGTCGGATGCGGGGGTCTGACGCTTGTGCATAAACGTGTTGAGGAAAGCGGACGAGGTGTCGGATTGGAACATGTCACGACGAGAGAGGCCGCCTCCTCCAGCGTAGCCACCAGCACCACCGCCTCCACCGTAGTTGCCAGAAGCTCCTCCACCAGTACTGAACCCTGCACCGCCCCCCAGATCTCCGGCTCCCATACCTCCGGCTCCAGGACCGGCACCCCCGCCCTGCAGACCACCTGCGTAGCCTCCACCAACACCAGCGCCAACTCCTCCAGCATAACCGGAACCAGCTCCGAGGCTACCAGCGTAACCGTTGCCAGCTCCAACGCCACCAGCACCGCCAGCATAGCCAGAGCCAGCGCCAACACCGCCAGCGTAACCAGAGCCAGCGCCAACACCGCCAGCATAACCGGAGCCAGCGCCAACACCGCCAGCGTAACCAGAGCCAGCGCCAACACCGCCAGCGTAACCAGAGCCAGCGCCAACACCGCCAGCATAACCGGAACCAGCGCCAACACCCCCAGCGTAACCGGAACCAGCTCCAACACCGCCAGCGTAACCAGAGCCAGCGCCAACACCTCCAGCATAACCGGAACCAGCTCCGAGGCCACCAGCGTAACCGTTCCCAGCTCCAACGCCACCAACACCGCCAGCGTAACCGGAACCAGCGTAACCGGAACCAGCGCTAACACCACCAGCACCGCCAGTGTAGCCTGAACCAGCGCCAGTGTAGCCTGAACCAGCGCCAGCATAGCCTGAACCAGCGCCAGCATAGCCGTTACCAGCGCCAGTATAGCCGTTATCAGCGCCAGTATAGCCGTTACCAGCGCCAGTATAGCCGTTACCAGCGCCAGCATAGCCGTTACCAGCGCCAGCACCCATTCCAGCACCTCCACCAAGACCGCCGGCACCTCCACCGAGGCCTCCCGCACCTCCCGCACCGGCACCTCCGCCGGGGCCACCAGCAATGCCGCTTTGAGGACCGGGTTGCATACCACCAGCACCGCCCATGCCATTAGCATCGCCATCATCATCTTCCTCAGCAGGCGGGGTGACGTGCATGCACATCCATCCTCCAGGCAGACCGTTGCCGCTGAGCGTCTCGCTGGCCAGACGCGGGACCATGCCAGTTGCGTACGGGTAGAGCATCTGGGGCAGCACAGGATGGCCTCCCACCTTCGGATGGGGGACAAGCTTCGGGTCGCTGACAGGGGCGCCCACAGGGCCAAACACCCAATCCGAAATTTTGGACGAGACGTTGGTCAGCCACGAGGCGAAGCTGCGTCGTTGACTATCAATCACAAGGGGGAAGGAAGGGTGTCAGTGTGTCCATGCGGTCAAGGATAGGGGAAAGGGAAGGGGGAGAACGTACCGCACCATATGAGGACGCTGGTGGTGCAGGGCACCAGACTGCGAAGCCTCGATGGCGAGCACGAATGGCATCACCACCAGCAGCACTGCCAGCAGCTTCGTTATGTTGAGCGAGAGTGTAACTCTCATCTTTGTATGTTCGTTGAGAAAAGCTTCCTTCAAACGTCGTTGAAAGGAGTATAGATGGTGAACCAAAAGAAAGAGGGAAGTGAAAGAAGGGAGGGAGATCGTCGAGAAAGTCTGGCAGCGCATCCTTAAGAGACGTTTCGAGGCCTGTCTTGCCAGCACCTTCATTTCCCTCTCCTGCATTACGGCGTGGGTTTACCTCTTTGCACCGTTGGGGACCCACCGACAGTGAAACGTTTTGACGACAACGTTTCATTTGTGAGATGAAGTTCTGGTGGAGCTGCATCCTGCGACCGCACCTCCAGCAGGAGTGAGTGAGTGTACTCGTGCGGTTGAATCTCGATGGTCGCGGAGGAGAGTCTGCAAATGCTGGGATTGCACATCAAGTGGATTCTGTCAAAGATGTCGTTTTGGCGACGAAATCCAGCCAGGTTTTTCAGCAGTGTGAACAAACGATTGATGGCCTGTCTAGCCGTTTCAGCTTTTCCGCGCTAAACAGGATGAAGAGCGCGGCGGGCCGAGCGGATGGGAAGCAAGCGTGCAAATGAGCTTCACAGATATTCTAAGCATGTGCTGTACGGCCTTTGACAGTGGATTTGTCGACGAGCTCGGAGCAGATCCCTTACAGCCCCAGAATGTCGAACAGCTTGCAGACAACCGACAAGGCATAAAAAGGTAGCAGTTCCTGGCCATGTCCGATTCTGCGCCTGAACTCCACCTTCTCTCCTGCAAGACAGCCGCAATAATGCAGGTCCTGAAGAACCTTCTCGTCCTGCTGCTTGTCAGCGCGGCCTACGCTGTAAGCCCTGCCCTTCACAGAGACCGCACCCATTACGTATCCTCAAATCGGCTGACCTTTTTCCGCTCACCGGTTTTCATCCGCTAGAGTCCCCTATTTGATACCAGCATATCTGAACGAACCCAATGCTTGCAGAAAAACATAGCGCAAGCCAAGGCGTGGGGCGACCTTGCGGGTTACCCCGTCTCCATCTGCTACATCGGTCAAAGCAGCCTCGATAAAGATTTCAAAGAACATTCAGCCCTCGCAGATCCTTGGTACAAGCATCTGTTCTTCACCGAGTGCCAAGGTGCCCAGTAAGTGCACCGTCCCATCTGAAACATTGTTCCGCGCATCTCGCCCCTCCACTCTTCACCTAGCTGACTTTTGTTTTCTTCTCTGGGTCTAATTGATGATGTTGAACCGTTCCGCAACAGGGTACACTGCTTCTTGCTCGGTTTGAACAACAAATGGTTCGGATCCTCTCCTCCTGGTCTCCACTACATCGCTATCGCTTACAACAAGCCCGGAATGTGCGACTACAGCTACACGGATGAACACAGGGTAGTGTGCCACGAGACTTGAGCGTTCGAAAGAGGTTTCACCATGTTCCTCTCCTTGTCTCTTCTAGCGCCACTTGGGCGTCTGTCCTTCTATTTCAGACTGCAGCCCTGTCGAAGCTGGTCTTCGATAGTCCACATCAATCTATTCTCGTTTCGTTTGTTCAGCTTGCCAAGGGACATGACGTCCCCGCCAGACATATTGTCTGTGCCATGAGGAGTCACTGTATCCAGCCAAGTCTGGCACAGTCGGTGGAAGAGTCAACAAGCTCGAGCCTGAGAGTGCACTTCGGCACACGGCTCTGGAACGGTCAAGAAGCTGCTGCAGCAGCAACGGACGAGCAGGACTGCAATGTGACAATAACTCAAACTGTCCCTTGAACTTTCAGCGTATGAAAGACGGTACAAAGGAGCCTGAGCAGCGCAGGAGAGCGGTTCAACAGAAACAAAGGCGCACGTGAGACGATCAGACAGAAGCCACGACAAGTGGGACCGATATGCATGGAAAACTAGGGGCATGTGCCAACACAATGACAGGAAAGGCGTCTGAAGGTCAGAGAGACAATGTGAGTGGTTCGAGTCACCAGGTACTTGTGATCACCACGCACTACGCCAGGAGGGGATCTGATCGTAGCGTGGGTTTATCGCTCGGCAGAGTTTCGGATGCCGCCTTCTTTTGGCCAGTCAGACCACCTGAGTTCCAACGTTGCGGCTGAGGTTGAGGTCAAACCCACATCTCAGCCCTTGTTCATGAGTGGAATGTGCGCAGAAGACACTTTCTCAATCGCTGGCGAGAGACGCCGCGGAAGTCATGGCGTTGGCTTCCTCCCATCAACTAAGCAATCCCAAGAAATAGAACGTCTGCCTTTCGAAGCCCTTCACGTCTTCTCATCACCACCCACAACGTCCAACATCATAGCCATGCAGCTCGTCAAGACGTTCTCTATGCTCCTCCTGCTCGTCAGCATAGCACATGCAGTACGTACAAGATACCTTCCTTCCATCTTTGCTAGCTCTCTCACGAGATTGAACACCTTGTCCTTCACGACTGTCTAGAATCCCAGGCTGCACAAACGGAATGACAGCAGGAAGAAATGCATCGAGGTGATCACCAACAAGGTGTTTGACGAAGTTAAAGACACAGTCAAGCCCCATGTCACTGCCTGCTACTACGGCGAAAACTCTGCGACAGACGAGCGCTCGACCACGACCAATAAGCACTCGGACCACTTCGGCGACATGGGCAGACACCATTGCGATAACCTCGTGTGAGCATTCCCCTCGCAAACACACACTTCCAAACAGGAATGGTTGCTAACGTGCTTCTTGTTTTCACGCTGCGCGCTCTGCGTCGACACAGACTTAACTGTTTCTGGATGAAAGGCAAGAATTCTTGGAGAGGCTACAAGGATGCCGGGGACGACAACATCCACATGTTGATCAACAAGAAGAGGTGCAAGTACATCAAAGAAGCGGTCAGCATCATGTGCCAGTAGAAGGCTGCCGACAACTCGAGCAATTCCGCCAGCCGTGCATCGTCTGTCCGTTCCATTGCTCGGCCGGCGTCCAACTTTTCAAAGTACGTACTGTAACTGGGTCAAACAGAAAAGCTCTACACACTGCAAAGACAGCTTCCCACCACGACGCTGGGCCTTTTTCTTTTGCCCGTGAGTTGCTTTGAGGAGATGAAAGAGGGTCCATTCATCACTATCCTTCCTCTACAAAGCTCGCACTGCAATCCCACCGCAAAGCTGTGGGAACTTCATCACAACCCACGCTCTCTCCATCCCACCCACACCCAAGCTCATCTCGCTCTCCCCACCTCACAACACAGATACAATCACAACGTCCCACAAACATCCATTCCACTTCCGAATAGTGCAAAACAGTACACATTTCGAGCCAGGCTAAAGATGCCGTTCCATCTTACAACACAGCGACGAAAAGGCTTGACGTACAAAAACAAGAAGGGGCTCGTCGCCTTACGATGGTCGCGGAGGACGGTTCTGATTGAGCATGTTCAAGAGTTGATGCACCGATTGCTGACCATTGTCCTGTCCCGACGGCGAAGTTGCAGCGTTGGAAGTGGGAGGCGACTGAGGCTTCGGCGGCTGCATGGGTTTGGGTGCGCCAGCGGCGGACTGGAGCAAGGCTGCAATGTTGGGCGGGAGTCCCGCAGCTGCCGGAGCGTGAGTCGTTGGTGGGCTTCGCGCTGGTGGGGTAGAGCCGGCAGGTGCAGGAGGGGTGGAAGAAGCTGCTGCTGTCGCGGGTGATTTGGAAGCGGCGCCAAGAGAGGCGAGAAGCTGCTGCACCTTCTGAGCCTGTTCAAGACGGTTGGCCTCGCCAGCGTCGGCACTGGGCGCAGGTGGCGCGGCCGGGGTCGAGGCAGGACCGGAGCCAGAGCCAACACGTCTTCCCCATCCGTTGTCCACTGGTGCGCCAGTCGAAGGGATTGGCGGACGACCATATCCGACGCCTCCGCCAGGCGGACCAGAATTGTCAAAGTTAGGATAGTCGCCTGGGAGGGGCGCGCGATCCGAAGCAAGAGGTCCACCGCTGCCCCAACCAGGCTGAGGACCCTGCGGACCGGCCTGAAAACCTGGACCACCGGCTTGCTCAGGAACTTTGGCCCACTCGAGATCTTCGTCGGTGACAACATCCCATGCAAACTTGAGATCCCACTGACCATCCAGGAACGGTCGGCCATTGAGCTGATCGTGCGCCAGCTGGCAAGCGCGACTGTCAAAGTATTCGATGAAGCGGCTGTTTTTCTGCCCTGGATAGTCGCGAATCTTTTTCAAATCGCCAAACTCTGCAAAGACTTCGCGAACAGCTTCCTCGTTGAGATCTTGATGAGCTCCCTTGAGCACGGTGAACAGAGTGCCCTGGTTCTTCTCGCGATCGCAGCGCTGCGCCTTGTCCTCTTCACGTGGAAGCGAGTAATGAATGTTGATGGGACGACCGCCAAAGAGAGCCCCCTTCATGGCTAGCATGGCGTCTCGTGCTGATCGGAGATCGTAGTAGGTGATGAAGGCGATACCACGCTTGTTGACCATATCGAAAAATGTTTTGATCTGGCCGAATTGCTCAAACTGCTGCTTGACGTACTCGGAGTCGGTCTCGAAGTTGATGCTTCGGACAAAGAGAGTACGACAGGGCTTTTCGTCTTCATCAAAGCCTCCCCTACCGCCTCCACCAAAGCCACCACCTCTCCCACCGCGTCCACGACCGCCACGGCCACCGCGGCCACCACGACCGCCCCGAAAACCATCATCTCCATCAAAAGGAGGGCGGGGACGGCCGTACAAGCCATGGGTTGAGCCACCAGATCGAAAGCCCTGGTCGTAGGAAGATCCTCCACCACCGTAGCCTTGACCTTCGAAGCCAGCGGGTGGAGGACCGGCCTGAGAGCCAGATGCACTGTAGTCCCGACCATATCCGGATGCTTGTTGAGGCGGCTGTCCGTAAGGAGCAGGCGGGGTCGACGACTGGTCGTAAGGGCCCGGCGCGTTGTAGGGAGCGTTTTCAAACGAGGCGGGTGTGTATCCGTAGGCAGGAGCAGCATTCACTTTCTGAGCGGGAGGAGGACCAGGAGGGGGTGGACGAGAGCCTGGAGGACCACCTCGAGCGCTCATGCCACCTCTCTGCGGACCCATCTGGTAGTGACGATCAGGGCCACCGGCAAATTCATTGGAACCACCGTACGCATTCTGAGGCTGGTAAGGAGCTGAAGGGTCGGGGATGTATGCGGATTGAGCGGATGGGTAGCCGGACGAGGGAGGGGGACTCAGGCCACCGTGAGGAGGTGGACGACCGCGCATGGAGGGGTTGCCACCGCCGCGACCGCCGCGACTTGGCCTCTCATCGTAGCCACCATAAGGATGATGGCGGTTCATGATTCAGAGCAAGAGCTGAGCTGAGCTTCACCGAGAAAGGGCTTTTCGAGTCCGTGTTCTGTTTCCGAGTCCGTGGTTGCGCCGTGGCAGCCAGATAGGAGCTCAAAGGCAAAATGCAGCTCAAAGGCTCAAGAGCTCACCCAACGAAGAGACGAAGAATGAGAGAGAGCCGAATGATCGCGTCTCAGGAGAGCTTTCAAAGTCTCAAGAGATGGTTTGGAGGAAGCGCGACGGTGAAAGGTCGGTAATACCTGTTTTGTTGTGCGTTCGTCTGTGCGGAAGGCTGGGTCCCACCGGCGTCAATCGAGCTCGATATCTTGAAATGAAACGAAGGCGCTGTGGATGCTCTCAGCCGCAGAAAGCCCTTTGCTCAGTGTTTTGGGAGACTGAGCTCGAAGAAGGCGACGAAATGAACCTGGTGGATGGATGCGATTGCACGTTGATCCGTTAGAGGAGAGGAGATACCACGAGGGAAGAGAGGGAGAGGGAAGGATGATGGATGATGGTAGAGTGTGAGAAAGCAATCGCAAACCGAGTTGAGTCGGCTCTGGCTCGAATCTGCCGTTCCAGACGGTCGAAGCCAAAAGGCAAAAAAACGGCTCAAATCAGAGAGGCGAAATGAACTGCGTAGAAAGCTTTCTAAAGAGCAGGATCGTGGCAGATCGGGACCAACTAATGTCGAGATCGGTTTTTTTTGGAAGAAGAGATGGTCAAGCGCCGGCTTGAACGCCGCTCACGCTCACATTTTTCGAGTTTTCGCTTTGCCTCTATCTAAATCACACGGCACTGCCATCGTCGATGAGGGTTCGGTTTCTCCGTTGTCACTGTGACCATCCTTTGTCACCCTGACGCTTCCTCCGACGTTCCTCGGGTTAGACCGAACTTTTCTCTCTTCATCACCGTCGGAAGCTAGTGCGGGTCGGTCATCGGAGCACGCCGTGATGTCGCTGGTCGCTGCCAACCCGCACTTGCAACAGGCATTCGCTTCCATCACGCAAGCTTCCGCCGACTTCACGAACCCTGATCCGCAGCTCAGAGCAAAAGGCGAGGCCACTTTCTTGGCTCTCCGACAATCCGAGAGCGCCCTCGACTATGCCTGCTTTGCTCTGGAGCATTCGCACGACCCGCTCGTGCTCTTCCAGTCGCTCAATGCGGTGCTCCATGTGCTGCCATCTCTAGCGGCTCAGCGACCAAGCCAAAGCGTCGACTCTCTCTCCTTGCTGCGCGATTTCCTCCTCCACTTTTGCGTGTCTCGCGGTCGAGAGTCATCCCGATCGCCTGAGGCAGCTACTTCATGGCCGCAGTATCTGCGCTCTCGTGCCTATCAGACTGCCATTGCAGTAGAAAAGCGTCTTCTCGGTCTCGAACTGGCTCAGCACGCTGGCCAGCTGACAGGCACCAGTTCGGCTCTCGATGCTGTCATCGAGTCTCACGTTGGCCTCCTCAACACACAGCTTTCGAGTTTGCTGTCACTTCCATCATCATGGCCTGTCGACGCCGTCGAGTCAGCTGCTGCACTGGCGCAGATCGTTACAGGTCTCGGTCTCGTCCGTGCCGTCGTCGACGAATTCATTTTGACCAGCGCCAATGATGTCTTTGACTCTTCTGCGTCGGATCAAACTCGATCGCAACCTGCTCAGTCCGCCTCGAAACCTGCCGTCCCCGGATCGGCGGTGGGCCTCAACCTGCTCCAGCATCGTCAGTGCAAATCGCTCATTCAGAATCATATCCTCGCTGGTCTCATGACGGCTGTTTTTCAGCTCCTCTACAACACCATGTCAGACGACACTGCTTCTACCAGCTCCGACTCGTGGCGGCACACACTCTTCTTCCAAGCCGCTTCCACCACCGAAAAACTCTTGGGTTGGACCTTTACCCGCTTCGACCCATTCACCTCGAGCGCCTGGCAACAACAATCACTCTCGCAGCACGAAGATGCGGTGCTAGCTACGGGCGTGGACGAAGATGACGAACCAGATTCAGCGTCAGCCTTCTCTCAACGTCAAAAGACGCTTCGACCACAGCACGTCCCTGACGCATTCATTCCTGTGTTGCTGTCAGATGATGTTGTTTCGCTCCTTGGCACAGCGTATCGATTCGGGCTGCGGCTGCAGGCATCAGCTACGTCCAGTCGAGACATTTCCGTCTCAGTCCATCGCCTCCGACAATGCATCTTGTCTACGTGCAGCTTCACACCGCAGTCGCACAAGCCGCAGCATGTGCCCGTGCTCGTCTCTCGCACCAAGCATCTCTGCGCCACGCTCCAATCCTTGGTGGATGAGGAATGCGCTTCGCCTTCCGCAGTCCTGTCTGCGCGCGGCAATTCAATGCTGTTCCAGGCTCAGGCGTTTCAGATCATTGTCTCGGTCGTACCGTTGCAGATCCTGGCAGCATCCCTCCACTCCGGCGACGGCGGTGCTCAGGGCAGCTTCGCTTTCATATCCTCGCTGTCTTCGCTCGGCAAGGCCATTTTCGGTCTGGCGTTTCATCGACCCAAAGATACTGACGAGGAGGACGACCTCGCCGTGCTCACCGAAGACACTGTCGACGTGCTGTTGGCTTGCTGGCAAGCCCTCACCTCCTCGCTTCGACAGCAGAGTGCTTCTCACGCCCATCATACCCATGTGCAGGTACTTGCCCAAACTGTGTACGGCAGCATCCGCGATGAGGTTTTTGCACCTTATGTCACGGGCCGCCTCGAAGCGGCTTTAATCGTCAGTGGCGAAGACGACATGTCGGAAGTCGAAGAAGTCACAGCAAAGGACCGCGATGTTTATTCGGATCAGCTGATTACGATTGCCAACCTCGCACGCACCTCGGCTGCGGACAGCCTCCGCGCATTGCACAAGCTCGCTCAGCCTCTGTGCGACAAGCTCATTGCCAAATCGCAAGGCCAGGGTAACTTTACGGATCTCGAGATGGGACAGACATGGGAGCAGATCCACTGGCTCGTGCTGATTGCAGGCCATGTGCTTGCCGATGACGCACGTGGCGAGACACCCGAAGTGCCTAGCGAGATCGCATCCAGCGCGGAACCGGACGATCCTGCAGTGGCGCTCATCATGCAGCTTGGAATGCAGCTTCTGCAGCACCTCTCTGCGTTTGGACCCGCATCTGTGGAAGCTACCAGCCCGCAAGTGACCGAGACGCTTCTGTGGTTCACGGGGCGCTGGACATCCACGTATCTTCTGATCGACGAACGAGCTGGTTTCGCGACAAACGCTGCGATCCAGCGCGGATTCGGCGAGCAAGCAGGCCGAAAGGTGCTGACGTTCCTGCTGCAGCGCTTGTCAGAAAACCTCTCGCTCTGGATGTCAGACTCGGACGTGCTGCTGCAACTAGCACAGGTGCTGTCCGCCTTCACGCGTTCGAGCGGGATCATGATCTGTCTGCTCCAGCTCGCCGAGATGGAGCAGCTCGTATCCGGCATCGTGACGCGACTCGACCATCTGCCTGCGAACACGCACGGCGCACTCATTGCGTCTGTCGTCAGCTGCATCTACTCTGGCGCTACGCATCCAGATGCTTCGAGTGAGCGATCTGCCGAATTTTACTTTAAGCAGATCACCGCGTCGATCGAATCGCGCTTCGGCGCTCTGCTCTTCCAGCCGGACTTTGCGGCTATCTCGCAGCGCTCCGACGTCATCTCTGCCGTCCAGACCTCACTTGACATGCTGGAGGGACTAGCATCGTCGATCCAGCCCAACTCAACCGAGATCGTGTACGGCTTCATCTCGAACTTCTTTCCCACCTTTTCACATCTTTGTCGCGTGTACGACACACGCCCAGAGATCGCTGTCTCCATTCTGCGACTGCTGCACACCCTAAGTGTATCGCTCGAGCTGGACTTCGGGGCGGAGCCGTTCATCGTCATTGGGCTCAACGGGACGGTGTGGGACCTGATGCAGGCGCTGCAGGGGGAGAGCCGAGCGGGCAAGAAGAAGACGCATCTGCTGCTGGCGTCTGAGGCCGGGTCGCCGCTGGACGACGATGTGCCGTATGAGGGGGTGTGTTTGCTGATCGAGCTGTTGGCGGAGCTGTCTGGGTCTGCGCGGGCGGGGGTGGATGATGGGGGCTCGGACCAAGCGGGCGAGTTGCAGCGCGGGAAGACGAGCGATGTGTGTCTGGTTGGGTTTGAGCACGTGCTGGGATTGCTGGTGTCTAGCGAGCCGCTGAGTGTACCCAGGTTGCGGCAGGGGCTGGGGAGGCTCACTTCGGCGGTGTTTGGGCTGTTTTCAGGGCGTCTTGTCTTGGTTGCCTCGAGCAGCGGCGCGGAGTTGCTCGAGAAGGCGGTGCAGGCGCTGTCGCTGTGCATCAAAATGGACGAGAATGAGACGGCGCAATTGGGGCTGGAGTCGATTGTTGCGTTTTGCCAGGTGGTGCAGGTGCATTTTAGTCCACCGAGTGCGCAGCTTGTGGCAGCGCTGCATGGGTGTCTTGCGTCCGTACTGCGGCTGGTATTGGCTGAACCGCTGGATTCGGCATTGTTTTGGACATCGCTGTTCGCGCTGCTGTCGCTGATCAAGGTGTCGAGTCATACGGATTTGGGTGCGGCGATTGGGAAGGCGGCGGAGGGTGTGGAGAGCAGGGAGGCTTTTGAGCATGCGGCGGGCGAACTGGTGCGGTCGGCACTGGGACCTTTGGGTCAGAATGATGCTGATTGGATCCACGAATCGAAGCAGAAGCTGGCTCGTTGGAGAGGCCAGATCCGCATCCGTTAAAGAGCTCAAACAAGATCCCCTTTCAAAAGCATTTCACCATCCATTTCTCTGCACATGCATCTTTCGCAATCTGATTAACTCGAACTGTTCAGCATCAACTTGATGTCCGCTTTCTCATGCTCATCAATCGTCGTTCACAACGCACCTGAAATTTCACAGAAGCCGAATTCTTATACAACATGTTTTGGGCGCGAGACTGATTTGTTTTAACGGACTAGGACGCTCCGACCACGCAGCA
Organism: Sporisorium exsertum; assembly: GCA_928724755.1. Classification (NCBI taxonomy): domain Eukaryota; kingdom Fungi; phylum Basidiomycota; class Ustilaginomycetes; order Ustilaginales; family Ustilaginaceae; genus Sporisorium; species Sporisorium exsertum. Next base: position 1,666,332 of record CAKMXK010000015.1, on the reverse strand, counting down.
GCGTCTAGTAACGACGGGGAGGCGGGCCAGCATCATCGTAACGAGGACGAGGAGGGCCGTCTGGATACCTGCCGCCGGGTCCGCCTGCACGAGGAGGCGGAGGCGGCAGGTCGTCGTACCTTCCACCGCGGGGAGGGGGTGGCGACATGTCGCGGTAGCCACGAGGTGGCGGGTAGTCGGCGGGAGGGCCGCGAGGGGGAAAGTCGCGAGGCGGGTAGTCCATGCCAGGTCCACCGCGGGGAGGGGGCGGGAGGTAGTCGCGGTCACGAGGCGGGTAGTCGCGGCCAGGGGGAGGGCCTCTTCCGTAGCGGTCGTACGGGTCGCCACGCATGGGGGGAGGTGAGAAGGGTCGTCCACCCGGAGGAGGGCCGTATCGGTCGTACGGGTCGCGAGGAGGATATGCAGGAGGGTATCCACCACCACGAGGAGGCATGCCGCCGTAACGGTCGTCGCCGTAGCCGCCTCGGGGAGGACCGCGGCCGTATCCACCACCGCCGCCATAAAAACCAGGAGGACCGCGGCCGCGACCTTCCTTGGGAGGACCAAAGTAACGGCCAGGGGTGGGAGTGCGTGCGCGTCCACGTCGTGCCTTGTCAACGGTAATCTTGCGACCGAGGAACTCGGTGTTGTTCATGGCGGTGATGGCAGCCTCTGCGTCTTCGGCTTTTTCAAAGGTGACAAAGGCAAAACCTCTGGGCTCGCGAGTGTGAGGGTCATACATAACCTGCGCCTTCTGGATCTGTGGTGGCGCAAACATGACGAGGTTGGAAGAAGTGAGGAGTTGGGGGAGTTGTCTCTGGCATATACCGTCTGCGGAACCAAGGATGAAAGTGGTTCGGTCATTGTCAAATGTGTACTTACAGCTCCGTATTTGCCAAAAGCCTCTTCAAGGTCGCGGTCAGTGGTGCCCTTGCTCAAACCAGAGACATGGAGGTTGTTGCCGGGGTTGCTGTCTCCATTGTCGCGGTCAGCACTGTGACCAAAAGGAGACGATGAGCAAATATGTCAAAAGGGTGTCAGTATCAGAGCGCTATGGTTATGTAAGGTATTGGGAGACATGTCGACGTACCGGGCGTGGTTGTCCTCGCCAGCACGCGCAGGAGAACGAGATCGCTCGCGCTCGCGGCGAGGGGGAGTGGCAGCACCCCTAGGTGAGGGGCTGCGGCCGCCATTCCAGGGAGCATTGTCGGTTTCACGGGCGGCGTCTCGGGCGGCGTCGCCGTTCCATTGCTGTGCTGTTGAATGGGTGTGGTCGGGGGAACGGCAAAGAGAGCGTGCGTGCGCAAGTTAGCGATCTGGTCGTGAGTGAGAGTAGCTGGTCGGAAGGGTAGCCATGAGCACAGGTCGAACTGGGAGGGAAAGTGCAGGAAAAAAAAAAAGATGACGAGCCGACAACAAGCAGGATGGAGCCGAGATCGAGCGATATGTCGTTGCACTGACGATGTAGCTGACCGAGCAAGACCATAGTCCCGGACAATGGCCAGTCGGCAGAACCCGAAGTCATCACAGCGAAACGGAGCCAGTCACTCGTATCGATGACTGAAGCTGCGACTACTACAACACCGGAAAGCGGATCAAAGCGAATGCACTTGGTCGAGCAACAACCGATGGATAGAAGCGCTACGAGGTGCGTGAAGAGCAGTAGTCGAGCTGAGTATGCCAGTACTGAAGAGCGAGTTACAGCCTAAAATGAGGACAATCCGCAAGCTGCTGGGCCGGTGTCGCGTGAACGAGGGCAAGGTTGCCGACCATTGCAGCACTATGGCGGGCGGATAGAGGAGTGAGAGCGGGCCAAATGATTACAGGCGGGAAGCGCAGCAGCGATAGAGGCATTCATGTTGGATGTGAAAGGGGTGCAGCTGGTGTGAGGGCGATGCCGAAACACGTACCATCGGTGTCCGCCATGTTGGGACTGTGAAAGTCGAGTCGGAGCAAGTGCCGCGTCGAGTGTGTGAGAACTGTTGAAAGGCGACCTTGGCTGTGGGAACGAGGTCGAAAGTAGTTGTATGGGAAAAAGAAAGGAAGGAAGAAAGAATGCGGCTTTGCCGATGCTAGCCAAGTCTAGACTGAGCTTTGGATGGTTGATGGTGTAAACGCAGAAAGAGGTGATCTTCGCGCTTCCTGGAGAAAGCCTTCGTCTGCGCAGCGGCGCGAGTCGATCTTCGCGAAACCCGACTCGCGAAAAATGGTAGCGTGTTAGACCTTGAGTCCGGTGTGGCACTGCGTCTCACCCTCAGAAAGCGGAAACTCGATCACAAGCGAAAAATGATTTCCACACAGCGCCCGTGCCAGGTTTTTTCCGGCGGCTTCGCGTCTCACGATTTCGAAATGAAGAGCTGGTGTCGTGCCTTGCTTTTCTTTTGATTGAGACTGCTTTCTTTTGCTGTGGAGAAATCTTCTTGGTTCGCGAGGCCGCCGCAATTTCAAAGACGTGTGCCGCATCGCTCTTCAACCCTTGCTTTCTTCCATCCACCACCACTGTCTCGACCGACCTTATTCTCTTTACCAAGACACATCATTCCATTCTTTTTCCCTCCAGTCCAGCATCTCGACCCTCACTGGCACTCGACAACGCATCTGGCCGGACCGCATACCCCTCAAACGACAACCTCGACCCACCATGTCTGGACGAGGATACGACCGCGGCTACGACCGCGACGATCGCGATGACCGAGGCCCCCGCGGTGGACGTGGAGGCCGAGGCGGAGGAAGGGAACGTGCTCCTCCTACCACTCTCTTCGTCGCCGGCTTCCCTCCCAACATGCGAGCCAAGGACCTGGCCTACGAGTTTGAGCGTATGGGTCCCTTGATCCGCTGCGACATCCCCGCTCTCAAGTCGGCCACTGCTACTCCGTATGCTTTCATCGAGTATGAAGACCCTCGTGATGCCGACGCTGCGTTCCGCGACATGCATGGTATGCGATTCGGACGCAACGAAATCTCGATCCAGTTTGCAAAGAACGCCCCCTCGGCCAGCTGGAGATTCGATGGTCCTTCGCGTGGTCCTCCCCCTCCTTCGTACGGCGGCGGCCGTGGCGGTCGTGACTCGCGCGACGACCGCGGTCGCTCCGACATCCCTCCCCTGCCGCAGCGTCCCAAGCTCAGCAAGGAGGAGGAAGAGGAGGCCGATCGCGCAGCTGAGGAGCGCGCCCGCAAGCGTGCCGAGCTCCGTCGTCAGCGTGAGCGCTCTCCCGAGCCTCGACGTGATGTCCATGCCGACTACCTCGAGGGTCGCAGAAGGAGCGAATCGCGCCGCGATGACGATGCTGACCAAGGCGAGCGACGGGAGGATCGCGACGGTATTACTAATGTTAACGGTAATGGTGCTGAGGAAAATCAGCAGCCCAAGGACGATGTGAAGGACGATGGTGCCAACGACACTGCTGCTGACACTGCTGCTGCGGATGCCGCCGACGACGAAAGGAAGCCCGAGGAGAAGGACCCCACAAGTGGCTGGGTAAGCAACGAGTGATTGTTGAACCGTGTCCTCCGCAGCGGCGCAAGAGCACTAGCACAAGACCGCACATCCTTGCTTCCTTTCCCTTGGATGACATTGCGCTCTTTGCTTGTCTCGACGACATGCAGGAGTGATTCTATCAATAAGTCGCCGTCTCCTTTAGCGTCACAACCTCTCTTTATTGTTCAAGAGCATCTGATCCCACCAAGGCAAACCACCGCGCGCGCAAACCCCACACAATCCCCTCCCAAAAAAGGCTCAAGATCTGTTCCGCTTCGGCTTCCGCCTCCGCCTCTGTGTAGTTGTATTCCCCTTCGAGAAATGCTAGAAAATGCCATTTGTTTAGACTGACGTGTGCGTCCATCTCTCGAGGGGCCAGAGAAACTGAAGGCCACAATTAAGAAAGCATTTCCATAACTGAAGCGACGAAAAACGCGGATTGCGGGAAAGCGTGGAGAAGAAAAAAGTGGATCTCAGAAGAAAAGCCAAAAAACTTGAAGATCCGCATTCATATCGTGAAAAAAGGAAACATCCGTCCGAGAAGCCACCCCAGCAGCCACACCCGATTTGCTGTCATAGAGCAGCCAGCTAGGGCAGCCACCCCGGGTGGCTGCTTGGGTGGCTCCGGGTGTGTATGCTAATCGGGTGTGGCTCCTAGGGTGGCTGCGGGAATGGATTTTTCCTTTTTTTACGATATGATTAGACACGCGACACCCTGCTGCAACCATCATCACTCCCCTCGAGCTCGGAGGCAGCATTTACGGTTTCCCTCTTTCCCCTTTCCAGAGCAAACATCGATCCAACACATCCCATCAAAAATGGTCGCACCGACAGAAACGCAAATCGTTGAAGCGGTGCGAGCCAAACAAGGCGGCGACGTTGTTCCCGAATCCGACCTGGCTCGCCTATTGGCCACGCTGGAACTGGAGAACGACTGGGACGATGTATCTTCCAAGAAATTCCGCAGCATTCTAGTCAAGCACAAGATCACTCCTCACAACATCGCCGCGGCTAGTGGTAGCACCCTCGCTCCCACCTCTTCGAGCGGGCCAGCCTCGAGCTCCAAGAAGAAGAAAAAGTCAAAGGCGGATCAAGCTGTACCGAAATCGTTTATCGACCCGTCTGTTCCCATCCCACCGGGGATTCGCGGGGAATACTTCAATGCCGTCAAAGGTAAAGGGCTCGTCGCCACCCGTCCCTTTGCCTCTGGAGAACTGCTGTTCACGGAAGAAGCGTACGTGCCCACGCCGCCGCCGGAGGCGCTCGACCAAATCACACGCGGCGAGCTGTGCGCGCAGTGCTTCCTCCCCATCTCCTCTGCGCCCGTGGCGCTCGCCATTAAGGACTGCCACAAGTGCAAGTATCGTTTCTGCACGTCGAATTGCTATCGGGCGGGGATGGCTACGCATCATACGCTGTTGTGTACGGGGATGAATGCGGGCGCGCGCGAGTTGATGGAGGTGATCGCAGGGAGTAAGTGGCAGAGTCTGCACTGTGTTGCGCGGTCGCTGGCGCGGTTGCTCTCCACTCTTGCCTACGCGTCCATGAAGCGGATAGGCGAAGCCGACGAGTTGGAGAAGACGTATGGAGATTTCGAGACGGTCTACAGCCGCCTGTCCTCCTTCGCCACAGTATCCGAGCTGGAGCGGCGCACACGCAACCCCGGCTGGTCCACCGAAAGATCATCCTTCGAACCGCTCCTCGCCACCGCCCACTCTGCCCTCCGCACCGCCCTTGACCCCTACACACGCTCCCCACCACCCTCGATCAGCCTCCCCCTCCTCGACCTGCGCACACGTAAATCCACCGTCAAATCCCTCTTCGACCCCGCTTCCCTCCCCAAACTCGTCGGCCGCGCCAACATCAACATGGAAAAGTTCGGCGGCCTCTACAGCCTCCACTCGTTCCTCAACCACTCCTGCTCGCCCAACGTCCAGATTCGCCATGTCCCCGAACGCGGAATCCTCGCAAGCATGAAGATCGCCGCCCTCGCCCTCCGCCCCATAGCCCCCAACGAAGAGTTGCTCATCAGCTACATCGACCCCACCACCCGCTTGGGCAGGCGCCAGCTGCTGCTGTACCGCGATTACTGCTTCGGTCCGTGCACGTGCGAGAAATGCACCGCAGAGCTAACCGCGTTGGGCCTCGTATACGATCCGTCTAAACACGGGGTAAAGGGGTTCTTGGATAGCGTGGCGAAGAAGACGGCGACCGATCCAGACGCCGTGGATGCGAGTGCTAATCAACCAGCCGCTGCAGACGCCAGCCTCGAAGAAGAGCTTCGTGCTTCCCTCGGTTTCTAAACCTCCTCTCACATCTTGTACACTTTCTGCCCTCTGCAATTATCACACTCAGGCTGTGCTCACATCGCTGCTGCAGCCCTCAAAACGGGGAAAAAAACCGAAAATTGCTTTTGTTTGATTGAATGCGAATGAAAGAAGACTGTTACCAAGCAGTGACCTCAACCGCCACTACGCCGCACCTACTCGTGACTACCGCTGATATGGCGCGCACCAGGCGAAGTAGGGGAAAGCGCAGACCCGATCGCTCCAGGGTGCAACACGCTGCTGCCGGGAGCACCAAACAGATTCCTCGACCCGCTGCCAGGTGCACCCAGATTGAACGGACCCAAGCCATTACCATGGCCGTTGCCACTGCCCTGACCTGCGCCCAGTCCGATCGGATGGTGGTGGCCCGAGTGGTTCCCAGGTGCGTTTGCATGGTGCGAGCCACCAATGCCTCCTGTTCCAGCTGCTGCTCCGACACCGGGTGCGGCTCCACCGTTGACTCCAGCACCGCCCACGTCGTTGCTGCCACCGCCGCCAGGCTGCTCAAAGGCATAGCGAGCGCGGTCCCAAGAGTTGGTCGTCATGCGAGCCCACGGGTCCGACTGGACGCCGCTCGATAGGCCAGGTGGATTGGGCGTGCCAGCGCTCTGGTTCAGACCAAAGTTGCCAGACGCGAGACCAGATCCGATGGAGCCAGGTCCGCCATTACCGCTGTTGAAACCTGGAGAGAGTGGACCTGGCGCCGTCTGATTGCTGCCCGAGAAGGAGCTCCACGGCGAAGAAGAGCTCACGCCAAAGCCGCCTCCCACTGCGCCGGCACTGCTTATGCCGCTACCGCCAAAGAAGGATCCTCCACCACCCATGTTGCTTCCCGTCGCACCGCTGCCGATCGGAATCGTGTGGCTGACCCTGCGAGGTTTGGGATCGATAATGTCGTCGTCACCGCCCAGAGCCGAGCTGCCAAGAATACCTTCCGGAAGACGGGGACTCGTGGCTCCAGATCCGCTGGCACTGCTCGAGGACCTACCGTTGCCGATGGCACCGGCGTGATCGTCGTACACATGGTGCTGGATCGGATCCATCGCCTTAGGTCGGCCAATTGGACCAATGGGCGTCGGCGCACCAGAGCGGTAGGCGGGCACGCGCTGCGAGAGCGAGGAGCCGGGCCGAATGCCTGCAAAGGCCATGGGATCCGCGTCAGCAAACGAGGCAGTGCGGCTGCGCATCGCATCTGCAGAGCTGCTTCCACTCATGGGCGAGAAGGGCGTCTGCTTTGGGCTCTGCATATGCGGAAGGCCGTGACCAATGGGCGTGTTCGACTCGAGTCCAGGCATCGGCGCCTTGCTGCTAACGAGCGGGTTGCCGAGGTTGAGTGCCGAAGAGGATAGTGGAGCAGCGTTCAAGTTCAACGACGCGAGGTTGTTTGTCACACCACCCAAGCCGGGCGCACCGAGACTTGGCGACTGCAGGCTCGAGCCCATGGCACCATTGCTGGTGAAAACGCCGCTGCTCTGCTGCAACCCGTTGGGGAGGGTGGGCGATCGAAGTCCCTCGAGTCCTGGCGGCTGCTGCTGACCGTACGCGGCTCCAATCGGAGCTTGGGGCGAGCTGAAGCCTGCTTGTGAGGTTTGCTTCTCTTGAGCCTGGGCAAAAGGTTGAGCAGGCTTGGGCGAGATGCTGGAGCCAGGTGCCTTGGACGGTGCAATCGGCACATTGACGCTGGCATTGGGTCCAATAGTTCCGAACCCGAGCGATGGCGGCACGGCCGACGAGGAGCCACTGCTGGCCACGTTGACGGGCGGACGAGGAAGTCCAGCGTTGGCAGCGACCGAGATTGACGAACCCTGCGAAGACGACCCGGCGGACGTGTGGACAGCCATCGCGGGCCGGGGAGGCAAGCCTTGTGGCGGAGCTGGCAGCGTCGATCCTCCAGACGTGACAGAAGATGCTCCGGAGCCAGCAGACGATGCAGCACCAGCAGCACCAGCACCAGCGGTGCCGGAAGTTGCGTTCGCCAGACCCGCACCCTGGGCGGCATGCTTGGTGCCGACAGCGGCGCGTTGACCGCTGCCAGCACGAGCCTGGATCTGATCATGTCCAACCGCAGGAGAGCCAGGAATCGAGCCGTTCTTGGCACCGCGAGCAGGCGTGCTCGGAGCCGATGCATTAACGATCTTACCGGCACCGGCCTTGGGACCCGTTGAGGGCGAGCTTGGGACGGCTTGAGCAGAGGCGGCCCCGCGAGCCTGCGAGGCAGCTCCCTGCTTGGCATCGCGTTGCGCCTGGGGGCGAGCCTCCTTCTCCTTGCTGGCAGTTTCGACCTTGCGTGTCTGCTCCTCCTTGGCCGTGCCTTCCTTCTCGGCCTTATCGCGTGCTGCGCGCTGTTGCTCCTCCTTGGCCTTGCGTTGAGTCTCTTCGCGGTCGCGTTTGGCCTTCTCTTGAGCCTCCCGTTCCTGTCGAAGTTGTTCCTCTTTCTCGCGACGCTTACGTTCAACCTCGAGCTGACGCTCGCGCTCTTCAGCTTGACGTCGGCGACGTTCCTCGTCCTTCTTGGCCCTTTCGTCCTCGCGCGCTTTGCGTTCCGCTTCGCGCTTAAGGCGGATCTCCTCTTGCTTCTTGAGCTCGGCGTTGCGCTGCGCCTGTTGCTTGGCGCGCTCCTCGGCTTCGGCGGCGGCACGCTCCTGGTCCTTTCGCATTTTCTCTGCTTCCTTTGCCTCACGTTGTGCCTTCTTCTTGTCCTTCTTCTTTTGCATTTCTTTGACGCGACGTGCCTCCTTGGCCTTTTCGTTGTCATCCTCCTCCTCGAGCTCGCGGAGTAGCTGCAGCTGGCGTTCCTGAGCAACGCGCTCTCGGTACGCCGCAAGCACTCGCTGCTCAAACATGCGAGCTGCAAAGATCTGAAACATCTTGCGACCTTCCTCCATGCGCTGCTCTTCGGTGAGAATGTCGTCTTCCTCTTCGTCCTCCTCTTCGTCAATGTCGTCGTCGTCGACGTCGTCAGGGCCATCGGCGTCATCCGCGTCATCGCTAGCAGCAAGCTCGGCATTGGTGAGCTCCTCGCGGTGCATCCTTCGCTCGGCGAGCTGCTCCATCATTTCAAGGAACTTGCGGCCGTCGTTTTTGAGCATGTCATCGGCAACGGTGAGGATGCCACCTTTGACGGTGAGGCTGCTACCGAGGCCAAAGAGGTCGTTCGAGTCGTTGGTGCCGCGTCGTCGCGCAGGAGGAGCAGGGTGGCGTTTGTCGTAGTCGTCACGGGCACGTTCCTTCTCAAGCTCGATGTCATCCTCCTCCTCTTCATCGTCGTACTCGGCATCGTCATCCTCGTCGTCGTACTCAGCATCGTCGTCCAGATCGTCGTCCTCGTATCCATCCGAAGACTCGGGATGCAGAGGTGCCTTTCGTCCGTGCGGATGATGATGAGGATGCGTGTGCCTCGCATCGCGACCGCCGTGGGCTGCCCTGGTGCGAGATAGGGGGTCACCGCCGATCACGGCACCCGAAGCATCGAGCGCGACGCTGCCTGGGAAAGGACCTGGACCGGGCGGTGGAGGAATGGTTCCACCACTGCTGGCCCATCGCTGTTGGTGGTTGGCATACTCTTCGAGCTCGTCGTAGTAGGCGTCATAGAGCACCTCGAGCTCTTCCTCGATGGCGGAGCGCTTGCGGCCACAGACAGCGCAGCTGCAGAGGAACTTTTGCTGCTCCTTCATCTTTTTGAGCACCGTCTCCTTTTCGACTTGTACGAGCTTCTGCCTGTCCTTCATCGAGAGGCCTAGCCAGAACTCCTTGATGCGTTCGCGCTCCTCTGCTGAGCTGGTTGACCAGATCTTGGCATTGGTGGTTGAAGCAGCATTGGCGGCAGGCTGCTGTCCGTGCGTCGAGGACGAGACGGAGCGTTTGCCCGAGTTGGACGAAGGCGGCACGCCGCCGTTGGCGGGCCGAGCTGGTGTCTTGCCGGTCGAGTTGAAGGTCATAGGCTGTTTGCCAGCGGCTCGCGAGCTAGGCGGCGGATTCGAGTTTCGGGCGACCGAAGAGACGTTGGTCGAAGGGGGCGGGTGGTTGGCAACGGGCTTGGGTCGAGGTGGGACCTCGACTTCGATCTCGTGCGCTTCGTTGTCTTCGTGGCCCGCGGCACCTCCAGATGCGCCCTTCTTCTTCTTTTTCTTCTTCTTGTTTTTGCTCGCTGAACGCATGGCGTCAGTGTGCGCTGCCAGACCATTGGGCCCATGAGCGCGGTCTGCTCCGTCCTGCATCCATACACGTTCGCGAGCACGAAGAAGGCCGCTTTGAGCATCGAGCACCTCGTCGTCTTCGTCGAGCTCGCCATCATCGTAGTACTGGCCATCGTCAACGCCATCGTCCTCGAATCTGTCGATTTCATCGTCGAAGTTGTCGTAGAGCACCACGGGAGGAGGTAACGGTTCGACGGGTGGCTGCGTGGGAGGCGGGTTGGGACTGGACGAGTATTGGGCGTACGTGCCGTTGGTGCTGGCAGCATGCGCGTTGGTGGCGGCGTTGGGGTGAGGGTGGAGAGGCAGCGCCTGGTCGGGATGCAGAGCGAGGTCGGCAAAGATTGAGGCGTCGAAGGGGAGTGGCGGATAAGGGTGAGTGCCCGGCGGATACTGCTGGAGGTGGCGTTGAGATGCGTGCGCGGCTTGCGCCAGCTGTTGAGCCACGGCGATCATGGCTTGGGTGGAAGCGTGACGGTTGGCTGGGTCGTTGGCGTTCTCATTGAGCGCCGCCTGCGCTGCCGGAGGGAACTGGCCGAGAGGGAGGGCGTTTCGGATGAACGTTCTCAGATGAGCAGGCAGCGACGTCCAATAGGCATCGTCGTCCGGGATCCCTTGCGCATCGCCTTCGATCCTTCGATAAAGCTCACTTGCCGCTGCGAGGAGCTGTGCCTGTGCCTGCGCCCTCGCCGCCAGCGATGCGGGCGAGCGAGGACGTTGACCGAGAGCAGCAGCGGATTGAAGATCGTACTCGTGGTCGTCGATAAAGTCAGAGTCCCTGGCTTTGGACTTGGACTTTTTCTTCTTCTTCTTGGCTGAGGAGAGTGCGGCAGAGTCTGCGTCGTGGTTGGAGACCGGCGAGGCGGAACGCGGTGGCGTGGATGCGCCAGCGACGGGTGCCTTGTTCTGCTGCTGCTGCATGGGAGGTGGCGTTGTTGGTAGAGGTCGTTGCTGTTGTTGTTGTTGTTGCTGCTCCTGCTGATGCTGAGCAGCAGCTGCGAGCTTGGAGGGAGGCACGGCTGTACCGCGCGCTACTGGCGTGGAGCGAGGCAACTTGGATTTGGCCATTGTTTGCTTGTTGGACCTGTTGCTGGAGGTCAGTTAGGCAAGCCGCCGAGCCGGAACGAGAGCAGGAAAGGCTGTGCTGTGCTAGTGCTACCAGTTCGATTCCTAGCGTGATAACAGGCTTCGGAAGGAGGTGGCCTTGAAGAAATGCTCGCCGCTCGCAGACAAGTCGATGTGTCAGCGAAGACTGCGCGGATCAGGATCGATACGATCAGAAACAATCGGAACCAGACGTCCAGACAGCTTAAGGCGTCATACAAGGAGGTATCAGGGCAGATGCGCAGCGCTCCCTGGGTTATAAGTCTCGAGACACGGATGCTCCGATGGTGAATCGACCAGGAGAGGCTGCTGAACGAGTTTCGGACCGAAGCAGTGCGATCGGAATGCGCCTTGCTAGCTCGAACTGCTTTGTCGGAATCGAGAGCGTATGTGCCGGATACTGGCAGGTTAGTCGGCGAGAGTCGCAGCCGCAAAATCACGGTTCCAGCGCAGAAGAGAGACAAGTGCTGGCTCCGTGGATGCTGATGTCGATGCTGCTGTGCTGTTGACTAGCTGCCTGAAGGAAACTCCGAGACGAGTCGGTGGCAGACTGCGAACAGAAACAAGCAATGCTGGAGATACTCGACAGAAACAGAGGGCTGTAGGGCGAGCTGCGGTGATGGTGAAGATAGCAAAGTGATGTTGGCAATCCCAAACGACCAATGGACCCCGGCGCCGAACTCGAAGAGCCTCTGAGTGAAGATTGACTGACTGATGAACTAACTGACCAACTCGAATTGGCTGAGCGAGCGAGCCATTGACTGACTGGGTCAGCAACGCAGGCACACCCACGCCAGGCTCTCTCCCTCTCACTCTCACTCTTTCTCACGCACACCACTTGATTTCTTCATTCGACCCTTGCCCTGGCCTTCACTTTTCTCTGCTGCCACCTCAGTGAATGCGAGGAAAAACAGCCAGGAATCTGGCTCAAGCCCACCGCAGACCGCACAGAGCAACGGAGAAATTGCCGCCTGGCTCACTCGCACTAGAAAGGGAGCAAGCAGGATTTCATTCAAGTTCAAGTCCAAAAATATTGATGCGTCTTCATTTTGGCTGCCCGTTATTGGCTCTCTCTCTCTCTCTCTCTCTTGCCTCCGGCCTGATCGGCCCAAAATCCTCCAGTTCCGCCTCAGGTGTTTTTGTAGTCAAGCTCTGATCGGCTTTCGATTTTTCTGAAATGGCGCGGCGAGCAGGCTTATTGGAGACTACAGATTGAGAGGATCAGAGCGGAATACAACTCTAATGGGCGAGTACGGCAACGTCGATACAATTTCGCCCCTTGGATTACTCAAAATTCACCACTCAATAGCAAACTTGCTCTTCGATTGGAAAAAGTTGGTAGTCATCGATCATCGCGCACCAAATTCAAAGTGTGTTCTTGCGCCAAAATTGCAAAGAGGGACCTGCGGTTGGTTGGAAGGCGCCTGCAGCGAAGCTAGAAGAAATTGCAAGGCTGCGAGCGCGTGTGATTTTCTTACTTCGTTTCTTCTAGTAGTCCATCGCCAGATGTCGTCTAGCATGACGCCTACGACCGAATCGCATTGGACGGACGAGAAGACCATCGTTGTGAGAAGGTGGTCGAAGGTACGATTCGTTTGCTAAGCGACCTTCCACCATGCTTTGATGCGACTCAAGCCCATGCTCGTGCAAGTTGCCAAGCCTCTTCTGCCTCTGTATTCCCACCATGAAGCTATTGTTTCTGCAAGACGCCGTGTTGGTCGAACAGGGGGTGGCGTGGACTTCATTTCTCTCGAGTGGTGGGATTTGTTGGCCTCTGTCCAACTTGTCGCTGACCTGCAGGGTACGGATCTGCGCTTCACTCGGGATCGCACAGCCGGGGTTGCGAGGTAGCTTTTGCTCTTGTGGGTGACCTGAAAGCACGTTGCTTGCGACACTACCGTGTGACTTAGTTTCTCCTGCATCCTCCCTCCTCAGCACCTCCTGCATATCAGGGTATGCCTCTCATTCTCGATGATCTATAAGAAGCGCGGCTGTGATCGCCTTCTTCCAACTCCTCACCTCGGACAACAAGAAGAGCCTATCGAGGCGTAGTGCTGCAGCGAAACGTCTGATGCAACAGCATCCAGCAGCATGATGTCGCTTCTCCTGCTATACTTGATGCTGCTCCAGCAGTTGCTGTGCAGCGTCGCTGCCCAACCCATCTACTCTCCCCCCGCCCTTCCCCCTGGATTCCAAGTCTCCGCATCCGTGCCCGACCCGCCCGTTTCTCCGACATGGTGGAACGACTACACGCTTCCCAGTCGCGTCCACCGCTACTGGACGAGAGTATATTACCATCCCATTCGCGTCAATCAGTCCAACGGAGGAGTTCAGATCCCACACTTCCACTCCGGACCCTGGGACCGCGCCTGGGAGGCTTACAACGGCATTCTCAAAAAGTTGAAGATCTTCAAGCGCGGTCTTCCAACCTCCTCGGCACGAGAAAGGATCGTCCAACATCTTCGATCGAAAAGCTGGTGGCAACGCATCAAGGACTTCTTCAGGCGGGCTACTGGACGCGAACTCCATGTCACCAGAGAGCAAACTCAAGCCGTAAAGGACAGGTACCGGTTCCTTAAGTACCAGAACAGGCCTTTGCATGCGAACAATGGCAAGGTCGGTTCAGCTTTCGTATCAGGACCAGCCAACGGCCAGGCTTCTGCCAGAGCGAAGCCTTGGCGATTCTTCGGGCTGGTGCACTAGAATCCTTTCCTTTCGCGTTTGCTTACACATTCTATCCGCGTCACTTCTTCTCGCTCTGCTTGTTCCGTCACTGGCTGCTCGAGAATGTTGGTGACATTTCAAACTTTTAAACACGATCCGGAAGATGCGAGAATGCGAATGCAGGAGAGAGTACAAAACAAAGAGTGTCCATTGAAAAACCGATGCGTTCAAAGCGTAACCGTCATCAGAAGCGATAGGAGCGTCGCAGCAACAGACGTCCAGAAACCAACTGCTCTACCTGATGAGATCCGGCGCGAAGAAGCGTTCGACTCGCGCAACAAAAAGTCAACACCCATCGAGTTGCAGTACGCATTCCCAAACGCATCCGTAGCAATGTACCGCTGATACCCACCCCAACGCATCCCATCCTTTCCCGCCCCGCCATTCTCCGCCGCCCCAATACCCTCATCTCCACTATCCGCAAACGTGCCATAGTCGCGCTGCGCCGTGATGTCCCAGATGGGACACGCCCACTGGATCAACGGCGGACAGGTGCGCTCGACAAAGTAGCACGTATAGATGCACGGCAGCAGCTCGCCGTAGAATCCGGGGCGCAGCTCTTGGTCGATGAAAGGCTGGCGCGATTTGAGTGCTCTGGCGCCGTTCCCGTTGCGATTGACGATGTACGGAAGCAGCTCGGTGTTGAGCCCTGTCGGTGCACCTGTGAGGTCTGTACCGTCTTGGGAGGCGCGGGACTGTGTCTCTGGATCTGACAGAGGGTCGGTGCAGCGTGGCATCGCGACGGCACATAGCCAGTCCTGATACGACTTTTTACAATTATCGCACGTCTGTACGTACGAGTACATGCCGAATTCACGAGAACCGCAGGGGAACGTGTCGATGGTCGTGCTGAAGTTCGAGTACTGTGGGTCGACAAACTCTTGGATCACCGAGAGCGCCGTAGACGTGGAGATCGATGGATTGACGGGGATCGAGTAGGCCACATTGGGACAAAAGGGCACATCAAAGACCAGTCGGCAGTTTTCGTTACTCTTGGTGAGCATCTTGATGGCCGGGAAGAGAGTGGTTGAGACGCTCTGCGCTGTATCTTGGACTGTGGTGTTGGTTTCGAACAGCCAGACGGTGTAGTTGGTCCCGGCATCCAAACCCGAAATCTCGAATTGTCGGCGGGTGTCGTCGAGTACGTTCGCTTGAGTACCTCGACGTGTATTGCTGCTGTTGATCGAGACTTGCTGATTGCTCTCGAGCACATCGGCCCATGCATCTGCGATAGCGCAAAATGATGAATTGTAGTAGTCGGCATCGGACAGCGAGTTGCTGCCGAAAGTTGGCAGGACGATGACGTTAAGATTGGGAGGCGAGGACGTAGTATAGTTGAAAGACGACACCAGGGCCCTGGACTGATCCGTATCGTCCAATCTGGGCCGACGTGTATAGTCGACCGACTCCATCTTTGCGCGTGTGCTCGCCACAATCTGGAACTGATACGTTCCCGGAGTGACATTGCGACTATCCGCGGGCGGCCATACGCCGATCCAGAGCGTTTCGGAACTGTTGTCGCCCTGCTGCTGAACATCGATCTCGACGGATGTGGATCCGCCCAGCGCGTATCCGATGTGCTTGGAGTTGAGCACACTCGCATTGGCAGGGCCCGGCTGCTGGAACAGGTCGTTATCGGACACGTAGAGCGAGGCGAGCGTCGACCGGCGCGCATCTGTCGCCGACTTGCCTAGTTGCTCGAGAAGAGTGGCGTTGGAGGTATTGTAGGGCGGAATGGCTGGCCCACTACACAACGATATTGATGTCCAGACCTTGACTGTCTTTGTGTCTTCCATGAACGCACTTGGTGGAATGGTGAAATTGAAAAAGGCGCCTTGAGTAGCGTTGAGGTCGATGCGTGAACGGGCGATGATTGAATCGTTTAAGGCTATGGTGTTGGCAGTAGCGTTGTAGATGGAGGTCGCTCGGCCCGGAATGGCTGATCTGGTGGAGGAGGGGGCCAGTGGAACGCTCGCAGAAGGAGACAGTGTCGGGGCTTGTGAAGCGTGCTGTGCTGCTACGAGAGGGATAGCGAGCATCCCTAGCAGTGTCACCAGTAGTGCCATGACAAGGCGAGTCCGCCTTCGGTTGAAGGTGGCCATGGTCACCACCGCCCAAAGCTGCGATGTCGGTGTGCGAGATACTCTCTACAGCTTTACTGCATCGGGAAATGGTGATTGTGACCGCGCTCGTATCCCAGCCTCCCGATTTTATGTGCCCAAAGGGAATCTATGACAAGGGTGATGATATGTCGAGCTGCACGAATATGATGGACGGCGAAGATGTCTGAGCCTTGATTGACCAAGCTCAGATCCTGCTGCGGCTACACAGCCTTTTTGCAAGGACCCTGAAGCAAAGGCAGCGACACTGCTTTCCTTTCCCGTTTTCCGCTTTTTGCTAGTCGTTGTGGAGGCTGGAAAGCGTCAAGTTCTTCTCACAACTCAGCGAAGCAATCCGCAACGATCCGAGTGCACCTTCCTTCTTCAAGACCTCAACAGCTCTCTATCGATACCAACACAGCTAGCTGGCGTCTTCTCGAGCAGTCGCCGTCGTCAGCAAGCAGAACGACGGATGAGCCGGTCCTCGCTCAGAGATGCTGCTGCCATAGCATCCACTCTTTGTCAGATCGCCAAGGGTGTGGTCCTGTCATCCAATGGTGTGAGGCAGACAGCGAGCCGTGGACCCCCCCGCCCATGGCCAACGCAGGCGGTGTCGAAGAAGCAGACGAACGAAGAAGGTAGTTCTTCCGTCGATGGAGAATCGCAACCTTCATTCTTTCAAGCCGATCCCACAGATGCCGTTTCCAGACCAGGGGCAGCTCCTCCGACAACCCGGCCGTGGCCGAGCAAGGACGTCGAAGCCAAAGATAAGTCGGCAGTGCAAGTACCTTCAATCCCTGACATAGACAGCGAGTCCTCATCTGGACAGACATCAGAGGAGTCGTCATCATCAACGACGATACCATTTCAACCGCCTCCGCCGACGCCAATACCGCGACCGCCAGTGTCTCCTGCTTCCATAGACACGCTCAACGTCGAGACACAGAAGGCGGCCCTTGAGTGGAAGACGCCAAAAGTCAGGCCAAAGCTCTCATCAGACGACGGAAAGGCAAGAAACATCACACCGTCAAACTTGCAGACTGTCTCACCGCCTCTGCCTCTGTCTCCACAAGAGGCCCCATCTGGCCTCGATGAAGCACCAGCATCCGTCGACAACCTTGTTTCACCGCCAACTTTGGACGCCGGCTCCTTGACAAGCGACTCTGAAGAGTACGACGCCGTCAAGGAGTCAAAGCAAGTGCCACTCCGAGCAGCCAAGGTCCCATCATCACGCTTAGGTCGTCTCTTTCACTACGGTGGCCTCGGTGCCGGCCTAGCATTCGGAGCCGCTGGATCGCTTCTCCGCGGCGCTTCATCATCCGGAGGCGATCCCAGCAACCTGTTCATGTCGGAGCAAAATGTCGCTCGGCTCGTCGACAAGCTCTCGACCATGAGAGGAGCTGCGCTCAAGTTGGGCCAGTTTCTGTCCATCCAAGAGACCAAGCTGCTGCCCCCACAGATCGAGCAAGTCCTGCTGCGCGTTCAGAATAGTGCTAACTACATGCCGGTGTGGCAGATGAACAAGGTCATGAGTCAGGAGCTGGGCGGGTCTGACTGGCGCGAGCGTCATTTCAAGGAATTCGAGGACGTGCCTTTTGCCAGTGCATCCATCGGACAGGTTCACGCGGCGGTGCTTCGCGACGACTTTGCCGATGCGCACATGGCCGGACAAAAGGTAGCTGTCAAAGTCCAATTCCCAGGCGTGCTCGAATCGATCGACTCGGACCTTTCGTATTTGCGCTGGCTCGTCTCCGCATCGGCGTTGCTGCCCAAAGGTCTTTTCTTGGAGAACACGCTCAGAGTACTCGGGAGGGAGCTCAAGGACGAATGCGATTACGAGAGAGAAGCAGAGATGGGCCGACGCTTCCGAGCCATCCTGCAAGACTCTTCGGAGTTCGAGGTGCCTAAGGTCGTCGACAGTCTGTGCACAGCCCGAGTGCTGACGACAGAGATGATGCGTGGTCGACCGCTGAGCATGGCCTCTCGCTATGCGCAGCCTACACGCGACCGCATTGCTCAGTCGATCCTCAACCTCTCCCTGTCCGAGCTGTTCCGCTTCCGTCTGATGCAGACCGACCCGAACTGGTCCAATTTCCTCTACAACGAAAGGACGGGCAAGATACAGCTGATCGACTTCGGTGCTACGCGCGAGTACTCGAAAGAGTTTATGGATAATTGGTTGCAAATGCTTCAGGCTGCCATCCAGGGCAACTACGACGAGTGTCTGACGTGGTCGAGAAAGGTGGGCTACCTGACGGGCGAGGAGAGCGCAGCGATGGAACGCGCCCATGTCGAGTCGATGATTGCGCTGGGTGAGCCGTTCCGACCCGACGCGCCCAATCCGTATCCATTCGAGCATCAGACGATTACCGATCGCGTCAAAGCTCAGATTCCGCTCATGCTCCGCGAACGCCTCACACCGCCACCTCAGGAGACGTATAGCTTGAATCGAAAGCTGAGCGGCGCCTTTCTGCTGTGTGCCCGTCTCAAGGCGCATGTCAACTGTCGCACGCTGTTCCAGGCGGTGGAGGCAGACTATCGCTTCGGTCCAGAGGTTGCGGTTGCGACCCCAAGCGCTGCCCAGACTGGCAGTCCATTCACCTCTCCCGAGCAACGCCGGCAGTTTCATAGCGCCTTTCGAGCAGCTCAGCAGGAGCAGCAACTCGACGAACGCTCAAGACGCAGACACGGACGGAATCTGACCGACCGCTTCCCACGCTCCAAAATCGTGCTTTCGAATGAAAAAGGACCTTCGACCGGCTCCGCGAAAGTGGGCGACAGGGTCGAATCGCTAGCTGCCGCTCCCACCGGGTCGACGTCGATCCAGGAGACACCCGCCAACACTGCCGAGGCCAAAAGCAAAACGGCGATCGACGTGACACGAGCAGCCACGCCAGCCGAAGTCAGCACAGCTTCAACGATCGACCCTTCCGCCGCGCCCGTGGAAAGCTCTCAAAGTATGGGACCAACAACGATTCGAGGCATCGTGATCCCCCTCAAACCACCCCCGCCCGGTCCCGAAGAATGCTGCATGTCCGGCTGCGCGCACTGTGCGTACGACATCTATGCTGAGGATCTGGAAGACTTCCACTCGCGTCTGTCAGCTGTTCGAACGCAGCTGGCTCAGCTCTCGCCGCCCGTAACGCGGGACGAGTGGCGCGCGGATCTGCTCGGCGATTATCCGTCGGAGGTAGATGATGCGAAGAGTGGAGCGGAAGAGACGGAAGAAGACATGCGAGAGAGAGCACAGCGTGAGGTGGATAAGGTGATCAGCGATTTGGATCCCGCCATGAAGGCGTTTTTGGAGATGGAGCGCAAGCTGAAGAAGAGTGAGCGGGAGAAGGCGAAATCGGCTCCGAGTGCTTAATCGCTGTACACAGTTCACAAAGACGACGTTTACTTCTCGTTCTCATTGACGATGCTGGTCCACCATCCATCTCTTGCATTGCCATCTCGTTCTGTCGACTGGAGTGAGGCTCTTCAACCATCATCGTCTGGAGGTAACAGCGAACGCAGCCGAATTCTCTAATGTGTAAGATCCTCATTTACTCATTTTTGCTCAATACTCGCTCTCATGCCTGATGATCTCAGACAGCAGAGAGAAAATAAAAACGAACGGGCCACACCACTTGAGAGTCATCTGCGGGTGTGTGCGTGTGCGCAACTTATTTTTCGACGAAATTCGACCTGTGAAACTTGGCTTTCTGCGCAAAGATCGCAGGGAACACACACAACGTTGTCGAACACGTCGATGCCGAGAAAGAGCCAGAGACTGCCACAAGGCCCGTCAATCAGGACGCTTTCTTTCCACCTTTCTTTCATCTCTCTATCGTTTCGGTCTTTCCGCGCTACCTCAGTCATACGATCACGAACTCGATTTACGCACACCAGCACAGACGGCAGATCCGACCTTGATCGATTGATCGCACGCACGACATCCACGCCGGCACACTTTCTTCTCGTCTACAGCCCCGAATCGTTACATCCACACCGCAACCGCAGGACATCCTTTCGTCGCCTTCCACCCTCCTTCCACTCTCTTCTTACGAAAATGGAAGGCATCAACGCAGACACGAAGCTCGAGTCGCTCACGGATGCGCAGCGTCTGGAGCTTGCCGAAAAGCTCAAGTCCGAATCCACTGCCCACCAGCCCCTGATCTCCGCAGTGGAGCCGATCGAGGTGCTGCAGCACGAGTACGCCTCGAACGAAGCCTTCCTGGGCAAGATCAAGTGGCTCAAGGACCAAGCTGGCTTCATCGGTATCCGCCGAGCGAAAGGCGATGGGGACTGCTTCTACCGCGCATTTGCGTTTGCGTTCATCTATAAGATCATGACGATGAAGGATCGACCTATGCATCACTTCACCGTCAAGCACGTGGAGTCTACTTTGCAGTTGCTCAAGCAGGCCGGATTTGACGAGGAGGTGGTGAGCGACTTTTATGAGCCGCTGAAGAATTTGCTCAATCGCATGTACTCGACGGATCCGGAGACGAAGGAGCTCAACGAACAGGCGCTGGTCGAGGCGATGAACGACCCAGAACAGTCGAATGCCATTGTGGTGTATTTGCGTCTGTTGACGTCGGCGTTCCTGAAGCTCAACGCGGACGAGTATACGCCGTTCCTCTTCTCGCTCGATAGCGCGGGCGAGGACGCGGCGCCACCCGATATGGCCACCTTCTGCGCCAACCAGGTCGAAGCCATTGGTAAGGAGGCAGACCACGTCCAGATCACCGCCCTCTCCCGTGCACTCAAGGTCTCGCTCGACGTCGCATACCTCTCCCCGCAACACGCCCCACCCGCTACTCCCATCGACGAAGACTTCCCCGCCGAACACCTCCACCAGTCTCAAGACAACTCCACCGCCACCACTGCCAGCGCGCCGTCCGAATCAATAGCTGTACCCGGCAAGGAGGCGGAACAACGCAGAGCCGTCGCCGAACACCCTGACCGCTGCGACGTTGTCAGGTTCGAGGTCGAAGGCGGCCAGATCACCGAGATCGGCACCATGCTGCTCAGGCCCGGTCATTACGATTTGCTCGTAGAGGCGCCCGTGCCTGCTTCGCCTGAGCCCGAGATTCCTGCCGTTCTCTCGACGTGATTTCGATGCAGCAGCAGAATGTAAGCGTAGTCGACATGATCAATCAGAAGAGTTTCTCAAACCCACAAATTTCACGCAAAAGTGCGATGTGTGAACAAAACAACCCGTTACGAGAGAGAGAGAGAGATGAAACCTTGGACAAACAGCAAAGAGACAAGAGAGTGATGGAGGCGGGACTACGAGGCAAATCCCTCAATGCCCATTACCATGATGATGCTGACCAGCATTGGTCCCGCCTCCGCTCAGATTCCACGTCGACTGCGGCTGCCAGAACGACGTATGCTCGAAAGCGGTCATGTAGTTCCACATGCGTTCGAGCGATTCCGGATCGTCGACCACGTCGGGCATTGTAACCGCTGCAGCCGCGGCTGCCGCTGCCACGGGGTCGTCGCTTGCCTCGATTCCCGCAGGCGAAATGGGCGTGGCAAGCAACAGATTCGAACTCGGAGTGGCGAGTAGACCGTTGGTGGCGTCGGTGACACCGGCGGATGATGACGACGCAGGCCTTGCGATACCGCCTGTCACTGCAGCGGTGGGCCAAGTGACGTCGCTTGCTGCAGCTGCACCGGCTGGCGTGAGCATGCCCGCCGTATTGGTGCTCACGCCAGTGCCGTCTATGGGCATCTGCAGCAGCTTCTCCATGTTGGTTTGTGCTTCGAGACTGGTATTAGCCGATGCCATTTGCGAGGCAGCCGCTGAAAGATCGAGATCCATGCTGGACCCATCTGCGACAATCAAAGGCACCTGAGCCAACGGCTGCTTGGCAGCATCGGTTCCGTCAACAAGATCCTCCGTCTTCAAAACAGAGTCGGCTCCTTCGATCACTTTGGCGCCGTCAGGAGCTCCATCTACCTTCACTGCGTCGGCGGCGGCTGCCGGCAAGCCATCCTGCAGAGGGGCCCCGCCAGCTGCTTTGCCAGTCTTCTCGACGCCAGCCACATCTGAAGAGTTTTGCGAAGAGTCTTGAGCACCGGTAGCAGCGGGGGCAAGGACAGCTGCAGCTGCGGCAGGCGGAGTGGCAGCCGCAGAGCGACTGTCGCCAGGTCCGAGACTGCTGGTGGTGATGGAAGTGGCATGTTCGCTGTCCTTACCGGGTGTCTGTCCCGTCGCTGCAGCACCGCCATGCGTCGTGACGGCAACAGTGCGATTCTCGGGCTCAAACGCAGCCAAGACCGACTTGAGGTATCGGCCGTAAGGGGTCGCCGAGCCATTGCGGTGTCGCGGACTTTTGCCTGCGTTTGCCATGCTTGTCGCCAGGCGGCGAACCAGCGCGAGCAGCGTCTCTTTATCGGCAAACGCGTACTTGTGCTGCAGATTGGTCATGCGCACGGCAGACACCGCAGCATATACAGCCATCACCACGCGATCGTTGGACCACGTCACCAACACCTCCTCGGTAAAGTCATTGAGCACCGTATCGATCAACGAGATGGCAGACGTCCAACAGTCGACAGAGACAGAGGATCCAGAGAGGAAGCCCTCGTATTGCTCCGTGGCACCGAGCACCAGCGAGTTGATGAGCAGTCGCGAATGATAGTAGAAGAGTTTGGCGGTGGGTGCCCATCGAACCAGGTACTTGCCCGCTGCCGTGCTGGTGTCCACTTCCTTGATCTTGTCCTCCGTGTTGATGCACCACGTCTCTTTCCACTTTTCGAGGTCTGCGTTCGCATTCTTGCGGAAAAACTCGAGACCGGCGAGGCGGCGGTCAAACATGCTCTGCCCACCGACGCCGAGCGCGGTGGCCGTCTGCGTCTCGTCGAAGCGGTCAGGGCTTGTGAGGTACGTGTCGAAAGCCTCGGTGTGCTGAGCCGTGATTCGACGCAGCTTGATCAAGCTGACCAGCGAAACGTCTTCGGGCAGTGCAAAATCCTGTCGATGCCACATGGAGCTTTGTACGATCATGCGGTCCTCGGAAATGGTCCAGGGTCGACCTGTCTGTGCGCTCAAGGTTCGATCGTACAGGAAGAGGTTAAACCAGAGCCTTTCACGGTTTCGAACGCGACGAGCCACCTGCTCATTGCCGAGCAGATTCTCGCTAGGAGTCACCTTGCGGTTCACTCCCACCTCCGTGGCCGTTCGAATGGCAAATCCAAGATACTGCCATGAACGATCGTCGACAAGCCGGTTGGTGGGTCGACTGTACGTGGTCAGGATGAGGAACGCTTGACTGATTTCGACGCTCTTGTAGCCACCGAGCAGAATCATGGGAAGCAGCTTCTCTTGCCAGTGTTTGTCCAAAGTCGAGGCGAGCTTGGCGTCCTGCGGCGTGTCCGAGAAGCGTGCTGCCATGCTCGAGATGACCGTAGTAAGGAAGGCGGACCGCATGCGGACGAAGGCGACACTGTGGAGGAAGGGGTCGAAGAGATCCAACACCGGGTTGATGCGCGCAAAGAAGATGTCAAACAGCCTCTCGAGCTCCTTGATCTCGACCAAACCGAGCTCGACAGGGTCCAGGCCTTCGGTATCGTCGTTCTTGCTGTGAAACAGGCTCAAGTTGAAGTAGCCTTTGCGCGACGCGCCCGCTTCTCCTTCACCGCCGGAACTGACGCCATTGGCCTCTTTGGGCTTGGACACCATGGCGATGGTGACCTGCTTACCCTTTGCGGTGTCTGCGACTGCCTCTTCATCGGCACCTTCGCCGTTCTCTGCGTCTGTGTCCCACTCTGCGAGCTTTCGTCGACGGGTAGGAAGGCCTCCGCCACGGGCTGCACGAGAGCGTCCTCGCTTGCGCTTGCCCAGCATCGCCGTCGTAACTTCGTCGGCGGGAGACTCGATGATCTCGCCGGGCGAAGCGCCGTGGATGCCCGATGCGGTGCCTTGCCTCTGAGCGTTGGCAGCGCCAGCCGAGACGCTGCTGCCGGTGGTGACGGCGTCGGCGCTGATACCGCCTGGACTGGAACCATAGCCGCGGCGTGCTTGTGCTTTTCCTTCGCGGTACTCCCAAGCATCGTGGT
Organism: Sporisorium exsertum; assembly: GCA_928724755.1. Taxonomy (NCBI): domain Eukaryota; kingdom Fungi; phylum Basidiomycota; class Ustilaginomycetes; order Ustilaginales; family Ustilaginaceae; genus Sporisorium; species Sporisorium exsertum. The sequence goes on along the minus strand of CAKMXK010000015.1, from coordinate 1,642,376 downwards.
CCAAGGTGGAGGGAGTGAGAACGTTGGGACGGCCCAGAGGGACACCAGAGACGGTCTTGGCTGCCGTATTCTGGCTGCTGGCGGAACCGGCGGCAGCTGCAACATCGGGCTCGGGCTCGTCGATGACAGCCGAGGCTTCAATCCTGGGGAGCTCGTTCTCGGGGAATGACTTGGATCGCATGCTCTCCTTGAGGAACGGAGGTGGAGGGCCGCGGCTTGATGCGTCCAGACTGCTGCCCTCTCCGGAAGATGCGCCTCGGCTTGTGCTGAGGATGGGAGGCAACAAGCGATTTGAGGGCCAGCCACGTTGACTGCGGGCAAAGTCATCCTCCCTTCGTCCATAGAGCGGGCGACCGAGGCCTGTCAGATTGACAGCGGCGCTCACGGCCATGCGATTCGAGGGAAGAGTGGGATGCAGCAGGCCCATGGTTTCGACAGCTGCGAGGGAGCTTCGATTGCCGGACTCGAAGCGCCCACCTTCGATGCGGGCAGCAGCTGCATCCGAGGCTTGCGCAAGCAACTTGAGCGGGTTTGAGAGGACGTAGTCGTGTTCCTCACGCGTTGCATCAGCGTCGTCCTCGAGCTCGTCCTGCTCATCGTCGAACTCCTCGTCAGCATCGTGGTCGTATGCGCCACCACGACTAGAGGATCGATGATGGTGAGACGCTGTGCCCTCGCGAGGCTGTGTTCGGCCCTTGGATGTGCTGCGGTGATCCTGCGCCGACTTGTGCTTCTGCGAGGTGCCGTTGTCGGTAGCGTTGGCGTAATGTGAGGTAGACTTGTGCGGCTGCTGATTCTGTGTCCCGTGAGTAGAGGTGCGCCTCGATGGTGACAACTCCAACCTACCTTTGTTTGCCCTCTCAGACCCGAGCTGACTATCCCAGTGAGCATAGCTGTGGCTTGGTGCTGGCAGGTTGGGCGCGTAGGGTCTGTTTCTGCCGTGGGTATAGCTGCCGTGCTGCTTGGCAGTAGCGGCGGCCGAATGGGAGCTGTGAGGCAAGGAGACGGCTTGGGGTTGCGGACGGTCTCGCCATCGACCAGGGCTTGGATGATCAGAGCTGTGTCGACCGTGTGGATGCGAGGATGATGTTTGCTGCTGCTGGTGAAGCTGGTGTTGATGCTGCTGCACCGGGTGCTGATGTGAGAACTGGTGCTGATGGTGGTGATGTGGTGGTGGATGAAGCGGCTGCGGGTGATGATGAGACTGTGCATAAGTGAAGGGTATTCCGCCAGATTGAGCAAGACCGGAAGGGGCCGATACGGAAGCGGTCATGCCTCCGTTCGAATACTGCTCTGTCGCAGGATGGAAGCGGTCATCGGGATAGTGGGATGGTGGCGCTCCCAGAGCTTGACCGGATGGACCGAAACTGCTGCTTGGCTTCCAGTTGTTGTCTGCGAAATGATGAGGGTTTGCAGCTGCTTCGCTGGATCCAAAGCTGGGATCGTGCTTGCGCTGCGCCTTTTCGGGAGTAGCGCGTCCATTGCGCGAGCTCTGCTGTTGCTTCTGCTGCTGCTGCTGCTGCTTGTGATGCGACGAAGCATGCATCGTGTCGGATCTCCCGCCAGAAGAGGTTGGTCGATGGGAAGAAGTGTCGAGCGAGTTGGCTTCACTTCCGTTGCGTGCGGCAGCTCGCAGATCGGAAGGCACCGAAAAGCGTTTGTTCGGCTTTCGACCGCGCTTGTGCTTTTCGAACAGACACTCTCTCTGATGCTTAACACAGCGTTTGCACGGCACCTGCCCATCGGTGGGTGCAGAGCACTTGATCTTGGCCGAACGGCATTCGAGGCAGGCAATCTTGGCGCCCTGCTTCGTATCGGCGCCTCCAGGACCATCGACGAATACGCGGGGCTTCTCGTCTTGGTCCATGTCCCCGGGCGGAGACGCAGGCGATTCGGACGACGCCATGTTGGTGTTGAGAGGGCCAATCAGAGGGCGATGCAAGGTGAAGCCGAGAACGAGCTAGTTGAGTGCCCCTCCCTTGAGACCAAGGATAATGGGATCTGACGATGCTTGCCAGTCCGGCGGCTGAGAAACCGCAGTTGTTGAGGCGGGACTGGGCGGGAGATGTTTGTGCGGCAGCGCTTCCGCACCGGTGGATGTACTTCTGCCGTATTGTATCACAGACGGCGGGCCTAGGAATGAGCTCGGCTGAGGCGTGCGAAACGGTGGCACAATGAGCAGCTGCGTTGATCGAGTATCACTGCAGCTGCAAGGCGTTGGCGGGTAAATGAAAGCGATCGGGTCGGATGGACAGCTGCCAGCTGCGAAGGCAGACCCACTGTAAAGAGTTACGGACACCACGAACCTATGTTAGCCGCAACACAAGGCTTGCCCTTCTTCAGTTGAGCGTCGATTTCTTCATCGGCAGCTGACGTCGTGCAACTGCGGGTAGAGTATCGTGAGATCGATGGCTTGGCCTGATGTGGTGGGGTGCTGGGCGTTGTCCTGACTGAGCAGGAACGAGACTGGCCAAAGAGCGGATCGAGCTCTCGAGACGAGAGTTGAGGCCGTGGCTGTGTCCGAGATGCAGCGTCCGTCGCGACAATGAAGAGTGCAAGGTGCCACACGCGTGCCCGGACGAGAAACCTTGTTGATGGCCGATTCGCCGCCTGAATGAAGTTTGTGCTTGGAGGATGAGGGTAGGAAGCGTGTGCGTAGCCAAGGTGGCGGGAAGAAGGACGGAGCGTGAGCGTGACAGAAGCGTTCGGTGATGGAAGAGACCGGATGGAAGAGATGAAAGATGAATGCGAGTAAGCAGACGAGAGATCAATCTGAAATGATTGTCCAACAAGACGCCTTGAGCGGCGACCAAAATGGTAAGGAGTGAAAGGGCGGTCGTTTCGAAGCGGCGGCGGAGATGCAGCAACCGCAGAGAAATTACCATTGACAGGCACACGGGCAGACACGCGAACGGACACCTGAGGCCAAAGCCGGGGTATTTCCCTTGTGCGACGCTAACTAGCCGTGTCACTGTTTCATTTTGAAAGAGCTTCCGCTCTGAGTCCAAGCGGCGGCACCCGCCTCACCAGAAAATCGTCGCAAAGCAAGAAACGGCAGCCAGTGACGCGGGGTGGCATAGGGCGCAAGAAAAGAATGAAAAATGCGCCTTTCCAGCAGCCTGTGTTTGGAGCACCTCGGCAACATAGGACAGGAAAGTAACGACCGCTGTGATTAGCCGTCTGCGCATGTGTCAAACTGTCGTGGCATCTCACGCGAGATGAGCGGAAGATGCACCCGTCTTTCCCTTTCTTTTGTTCCAACGAAATCGGGTCGCCGTGCTTTCTCGATTGAGTTTGTCCCACCAGACAATCATGTCCAAGCTTGCAGTGAGGATTGGAGAGAGAGAGAGAGAGAGAGAGAGAGAGAGAGAGAGAGAGAGAGAGAGAGAGAGAGAGAGAGAGAGAGAGAGAACAAGGTGCGAATACCGGCGTATGATCCGTTCGTTCCGTTCGTTCCGTTTTGGTTGGAGAAAAGAACTCGCAAGCAGCACAACCTGGTCAGGCCTGTACGCCCATTCAGCAGCCAAAGTAAGCTAGCTGGGTGCGGCGCTGGGCGATCTGGCATGTTGTGAACGTGAACGTTCACCGCTTCTTAGTGGCTTCGCACACACATCCTGACCTGAAACACACTCCAAGTGCTTATCAAGAGCGTTCAAGTCTTTGCAAAGAGAAAGGAAACTTGCATAGTTTACTTACGCCGGAAACGAGCCGTCGATCTATACATTACATGCCAGCGCCACATGAAGGATCATAGCGAAGCAAAGAGAAGGTGATGCTTGGTCGGTAAGTGGATGTCAAGGGCCAGCTCAGAAGTGGATGGCCTTGGAGTACGAAGCCATAGCGGCCTCCTTGAAGGCTTCCGAGAGCGTGGGGTGGGCGTGGCAGGTTCGGGCGATGTCCTCTGCCGAGGCCTGGTACTCGATGGCGAGCGTCGCCGAGGCGATCATCTCGCCGGCGTTGGGTCCGATGATGTGCACACCGAGCACCTTGTCGGTCTCCTTCTCGACGAGGAACTTGACGGTACCCTCGGCGTCGGCGTTGGTCTTGGCGCGCGAGTTGGCAACGAAGGGGAATTTGCCTACCTTGTACTCGACGCCTTCCTTCTTGAGCTCCTCCTCGTTCTTGCCCACCCAAGCCACCTCGGGGTGGGTGTAGACGACGGCAGGGATGGCAGCGTAGTTGACGTGACCGTGACCCGCCTTGATAATCTCGACCGCAGCAATGCCCTCCTCCTCGGCCTTGTGCGCAAGCATTGGACCGAATGTGGCGTCGCCGATGCACTTGACGCCCTTGCAGGTAGTGTTGTACTGGTCGTCGACGATGATGCGTCCACGCTCGTCCTTCTCGATTCCCACAGCCTCGAGATTGAGACCGCTGGTGACCGGTCGCCGGCCGATGGCAACGAGCACCACATCGGCGTCGAGCTGCGTCTTGTCGCCGGACTTTGCGTCCTCGACGTTGAGGAAAACCTTGCCGTCCTTCTTCTCGGCGTCGATGACCTTGGTGCCGAGACGGAACTTGAGGCCCTGCTTCTCGAGCGTCTTCTTGAACGACTTGGCGATCTCGCCGTCAATGCCGGCACCGCCGACGGTGGAAAGGAACTCGACAACCTCGACCTTAGCACCGAGTCGGCTCCAGACACTGCCCATCTCGAGACCGATGACGCCGGCGCCGATGACGATCATCTTCTCGGGCACCTTTTGAAGATCGAGCGCACCGGTGGAGGAGACGATCTGCTTCTCGTCGATCTCGATGCCGGGGAAAGGAGTGACCTCGGAACCGGTGGCGATGATGACGTTCTTGGCTTCGACCTCAGTCTCGCCGCCATCGTTGAGGGCGACCTTGACGGTGGTGGGGCTGCTGAAGCTACCGGCGCCTTTGAGGTAGTCGACCTTGTTCTTTTTGAACAGGCTCTCGATACCCTTGGTGAGGCCAGTGACGGCGCTCGACTTGGCCTTGAGCATGGCGTCGAGGTTGAGCGAGATGGAGCCGACATCGATACCACGGTTCTTGAAGTCGTGCTGAGCCTGGTGGTAGAGGTGCGAGTTGTTGAGCATGGCCTTGGAGGGAATGCAGCCGACGTTGAGGCAGGTGCCTCCGAGCGCGCCACGCTTCTCGACGCAGGCGGTCTTGAGACCGAGCTGAGCAGCCTTGATGGCGGCGACGTAGCCACCGGGACCGCCGCCGATGACGACGACGTCGTACGGGTCAGCGCCGGTGGCGAGGCCACGGCTCTGGACGCGGGGCAGCGCCGAAACGACGCGCGGGAGCGTCGAAGCCTGGAAAGCCCGGGCGGGCGCAGCCGACGATCGTGACAACAGACCAGAGATCATTGTGCTGGTGAGAAGTTAGGGGAGGGAGGACGAAATCTCCGAGCGATGAGCTGGAGACAGGGTAGAGGTGATGGCGATGGTGATGGCGATGATGCAGATTGATTGATACAGTAAATCAGAAAGTAACAACACAGCGCCGGTGAATTTGCGAAGAAACAAGCTCTGAGATCAGACAATTTATAATATAAATGGAACACGCAAGAGACTGTGCAAACTTGCCTTGGGTGGCACGGTCAGTCGAAGCTGATGAAGCTCCTGCTTGATTTGAACCGGACTGAGCCCGATTCGGTCAAGAGGAAATTCGCGCGCTGGAACAAAAAAAGCGACGGCAATAATCGATTTTCTTCGGGATCCTGTCAGACACAAAGCCAGCCGGCCCTGGACCTGATCCTCGTCAAAAGGGTGCAAGCACGGAAAATCACACACACACACGCCCAACAATTCTCCAACGCTGCTGCACGAGAGGCACGGCCGTTGTATCCGAATCCGAAGCAGACAGAGCATCACCTATGTTGCGCTTAAGACACGGAAACATCCGCTGTTCCCGCGCTGCCACCTGACGCTCGACTTGCTTTTTGGTCTTCATCGGTCGATATTCGCCGACCCATCCTTGATCGGGAAACAGGGTTGCGCGATGGGCTGCGATCCGGATCAGCGGTTTTTTGGTCTCGCCCCATCCGATCGACCTCTTGCAGCATTTACGCCCAGACCCTGCCGTCGATGATGGTGACTGAAATAGCGCCACTCGCTGAGGCGATGCACGTCAACTTCTCCACATAGAGCTCGCAGCACACCTTCGACGATGTGACTTTTTTTGAGAGACCGCACGGAGTTCTCGTGAATCAGCACCTCTGTCACTGACGATTCACGAGCAAGCTCCTTCCATCCGTTGATCCACCTCAGCCTCCTTCCCGCTCATGTTGGTCGTCCCGGAGAAAGAACGGCGCCTCTCCAGACGGCGACCACCTTGCATCAGACATCAACCATCCGCTTTGGCAACGTAACGATCGGGCCATTCCAGCATTCAACTAGCAGATTAGCGACAACGCTGATGAGCGACTAAAGGGCATCATTAGCACTGCTAGTCCCAGCTTCTTACATCTGACTTCGGAGGTCATCACGGACCGCGTTCCACCTCCGCGACGCTCGGCACACATTCACGCATCCTCCAAACAACATCCGTATGACGCCCCCGTCATGGATCGCTGCTGGCTGAACGGTCGTCAGCTGGCAACACCCTCTGACCCAACATTCAGTGCAATGGAGCAGCTACCGTACGAGGTTCTCCTCGACATCTTTGCTTATCTCGACGTCGCTTCCTTGGCACAGCTGGCTGCTACAAGCTCGCGGATCCGCCGTGTTGCGCTGCAAGACATCCTTTGGAAGCCCTTCATTTCACATGCCGTCCACTCATTAAGCCCGCCGGTGCATGGACCTCACATCCATCCGCTCGAGTCGGCGCTTCCTCTCTGGCATCCCGACTTTGGCTTGCAAGCCGATGTCATACATCCGCCCTCTTGGCCGACCGCGAACGAGTATGTCGGCCAAGAATCGTCGGCCATTTCACTTCAAGCTGATGCTGACTCGGAGCTGGAACTCTTTCAGGGAGCTACGTCCTTGCACCAAGTCTATGTCTCCTTCATAAGGACAGCAGAACCTCTGCTAGGATGGTGGGCCTCCGATGTGCCATTCTATGGCATGGTCATACGCATCGTGCTCGACATGCATTTCAACTACGAGGTTGAAGATGCTCCAGGTTCATCCACCGCTGAATCCTCTTCCAGCACTTCGGCACCTCATCAAGCTTCTGCCAGCGGTGCAAAACGCCATTCACCCTCCATCGTCTGCCAGCGCGTTTATCTCACCAACCGGCTTCAGGGCCTCGACAGCGACATGCAACGATGGTCAGAAGTCACGGGCTTTCCCATGCCTAGCAACTCGGCCGTCATCGGTCAAGGCACCATCCTTCGGCGCAGCTTGACCCAGATCCGCACCGACTTGTGCGAGCCTGGCATTCGAACCGAGAACCTTTGGCATTTCAGCTGGGACGACGTAAGGCGTGGTGGCACCCTGCCCAATGGTATGGCCTCGCCACCATCGACGCCGTCATCACCATCTCCATCGTCATCATCAGCGACCATGGCCAACACCGAAGGTCAAGAGAAAGCGACCAATGACATCCGTGCGCACATCTCGAGCCAATCCTGGCTACGCAGCCTGGGCCCGCAGGATGGGCCGATGAGGTCATTCAGACGAGTGCGCAGCGGTGTAACCCACATGGACGATGATGAAGACGACTCAGATGCTTTTGAAGGCGAGGCCGAGGAGATCGACCGAGTCTTACGACAAGCTGCAGAAGCCCCAGCTTTCTTCAACTTTGGCTTCGATCTCGAGGAGGACGGTCCAGCGCCGAATAGACTGCGCCAGCTTTTGATTGGACCATACAGAAACAATCTTCAGCGTCCTGTCTGGCCGATCACTGATGCGGCAACGATGCACCCTGACGACATTGGAGAGGGAAGCAGGGTGCAAGTATCATCAAATGCCTGGCAACCGTACATCGACGCTGCTGAGCGCAATAAGGCCTTTGCGCAACCGCCCTCCGCTGTCATGCCGCTTCCTCCCGCCATCTTCCCTCCGCCTGCGTTGCTTCCCGCCATCCGTTCGCCGCCGTGGAGCTGCCTCGGGAAGATTCAGATCGGCGTGTCGGGCATCTGGGAGGCCATGTCTGCGGAACGCAGATGGCTCATCGAAGGCGAAAAGCTGACTATCGACTCTCTCACCATGACCCCACCACCGCCATATCGACCCTGGCCGATTCAAGCTCATGCGCTCGAAGGTGGACCGCGCTTCTTTCCGATCTGCAACCCTAGTCGCACCTCGGCTCAGCGTAAGCCGACGATTAAAGGACCACGCACGCTTCCCGAGACTGCGACCTCGGGTTCGCTGCGTTCGTTCTCGCCCGAGGCGGTCGGGACATCCACAGGGTCAACGTCTACGGATCGAGTCGTATACCAGCACATCACGCCGCCACCGCAGCACGATCCGGCACACGCCGATTTCGACTGGAACACGGTAGAGGGCATGTACAGTATGACATACGGCCCACACGGTATCGAGCTTCTCTACATTCGTGCACGAGAGCTCACCTCGCTCGATTTTGAGCCCGACGACCGGCTGCCTGCTTGGCCCGCGGAACCGCTTCTGTCAAGCGACGACATGTACGAGCAGACACGCATCAGCCGGCGCAGCGCCGCCCGTGTCGGTTCCCGTGTGCTCGAGGCGGTCAAAGTGCTCGGCGACCCCAACATCCCGCGTGGGCAGGTTACATGGCGTGCCTTCATCGACGATCCGGGCCGAAGCGCGGTTGCGTGGCGTCCACCTCCCGAAGGGTTCCGCAGACACACGCCGTGGCCGCTGCGTCCACCGCACGCGGTCAGCAGTCAGGATGAGAGATCGCCGGGTCTTGTGCTACCGGCGCATGGGCGTGTGGCAGGCGAAGGATTTGTTGGTCCAGGATGGGCAACGGCGCTGGCTTGTGTGTCTTCCATCGACGAGATTCAGATCTGGTGGCAGCCCATGTACAAGATCTCGATCGCCAAGAAGCTGATTGGCGTGTGATGTTGGTTCAATCCATTATAACCTTCTTCGAATCTGACTGACTTTGACAAATACCCCAAGTCCGTGATGGCTTCGCTTATAGACTGGATATGTTTTTGTGGTAAAGCTGGTGAGACTTTGTTGAGGATGCATCTGCACCCCGCCCCTTCGCCTGAGCGTTTGCCTCGCCTATCACACATGCTGCAGGGTTGTCTTACACGTCAAGCGCCGAACCCAAGTCCATCTCGTCAAACATGACACAGCTGGAGTGTGGCAGCGATGAAGCGATTTGGCTGATTGGATGGAAGCATCTAATGAACAGATGCTGCCTTTGGAGGTTCGGGGACTCGTTTTCGGCTCAGAAGGACATGACGGCCATGAAATGGCAGATCGAGGTGCGGACAACATCGGGAAAACACCTTTCCGCTCTGTGATCGGGTCTCTCCCCGAGATCGGCAAACCTTTCGGACGGGCAAGACGGCTTGGACGCTCCGTCCCACCGATATCGCTCCTCAGCACTGCCGAAGTCGTCTCTCCTCATCGTCCCAGCTTCATCAATCTAGGCCAACGTTCGACGGCTCCACAAACCGCACACACGGATGCAGACGTCATGCACATAGCTTCTATCAGATGACATTGCCGTACGCATGTCTACCCCACTGCGGGGTAAGATACGAGAGGTTATCGGCGACGTGTGAGTTTTGCTCTGTCCGCATCCCAAGCGTGCTTTGGAGCGATTCGACTCCTACAGGGCTACGATCTGGTGCCATCGGATTACAATCGACTTTGCGAACGTCCCCGATGAGACTGCTTTCCGTTGGTGTTGGCGAGAGCTGAGCGAAGCCGCAGCGACCGGCACGATCTTCCAGCAGCGGTTGCGGTGTGCTTGCAGAGCCAAGACAAAAATGAGCGTCGGCTGCAGCGATTCGCGGTGTCGAAAATTTTCGCATTTCAGCTTCCGCCTGTCCAGTTGGGAACTCGATACCGCCCAAATTGCCGGGCGCTCTCGAGGCTGCCTCTTCCTTGCACGCCCAAACGAAGAGCTGGCACCCTGTCTGTCGCCCGCCTTTGCTCGGACGGACTCTCCGACTCTGGTAAATCAGTGCACATTTCGTTCTGTCTTCCTTATACTGACTGTATCATCGAAGTCCAAGCTACCATCACTCGAACTGTTTCGGTCTCAAGTGCAGAGGCTCCCGAACACCTCCCGACCCGGCAACAAGCAAGTTCAAAAGGGAGTCCGACCTCGACTTCCCCAAGGACTGCATTCCAGCTGCTCGAGGCTGGACCACATAAGCTACGCCCACTGCAAGCAAATGAGAGAGTGGTGGCACTTTGCATGAATGAGAGACGGCCCGTCTCTGTTGCTCCAGTGCCCGGCAACCAATCGCAACGCCGTAAATAATTCCATTGTCTACAGCCAAGCTGCGCCGTCGCTTCTTTGCAATCCTGGAACTCGAAGCTCCAAGCGATCAAGAGCGACTTCTGGGTTCAACAGCTCCGACCCATAACAATCATCGGACTCAGACTGCCCCAACTGGAAAGAATCTTGTCCACAGTGTCAACAAAGTCCGGGAAGGGCAATCAGAGATTTCCTTTCAGGACGAAAAAGGATGGCATTGCCTTGGCGCAAGGGAGGAAGAGATTTTCGAGCTGCATGAGAGAGCCGGCGATTTGCCTCCGTCTGTCGGAAGAACCGAGTTGAGGACAGGTGACGCTGCGTCCCATGAATTCCTTCACTGCGCATTGCCGAGTCTCAATTTGCAGGTCGGAAAATTTCCCGAAAAAAGAAGTACTGCAGTACGTGTCAGAGTCGGGCGGCTATTTTGCGGAAGCAAAGAAAATAAAAAATGTGTCATTCTCCGGGAGAGGCTACAATCCTTCTGGGCTTACGCAGGCAGCGCGCTTAAGAAAAGGATTGTCTTGCACTTACTCGGTGATGCGTAGAGATGCAAGATAGCCTTGCTCAGCAGTGGGACCGGTCTTTGAGATGAGAGACAAGCGAGCTCATGCTGAAAGCTCAAGCTCAGGAGACGGGACGATTTGCAAGCGTGGGCCTGGATGGAGGTGGGCTCAGAAGACCTGGTCATGTGAGTCACATCAATTCCAATGCCCATGGCTGTTCAAGATGCGCGCTGTACGAGCGAATCAGAGGAGTAGCAAGGGGAAGGCCTCGAGAATGCCCTCATGCAACTCTTTCCTTGCCCTAGCGCGAGCTCTCAACCCCTCTCTCTCCTTCTCGACGCTGAGTCCAGGGAGGATGGAGAGGCCGGCCTGGAAAGATAAGTTGATAGTGGCGGGAAAGGTCGACCGGAACTCGAGTGTGATTTGTCCGTTGCGTCTCGTGGTGGAGTCACGAGGGGGGCCAAACCCTATCATTCCCAAGCTCTTGAGGCCCTTCCTTCTTCCCGCTTTGGATCTTCTTGCAATCTCTGGATGCCTCACAACTCCGAATTCTCCTCTTCATCCCTCTTTCCTCTTTAAACCATCACATCTTTCGTCCTTCTCCGCTTCCCACCAGTCTACTCCCCGCCTTTCTTCACCTGCTACAAGTCCGACGCCGATCGAACCCACTTCTTGCACGCAAGCTTCATCTTCTTACAAGCACAACGGCTGCAACTCAATTTCTGTCGGATCTTCTGCGGAGCGTTCAGAGTTCGAGCACGACATACGGTAAGGTGCGGCAAGTTCCGCACACGCTGCTGATCCCGCACTGCCACCTCAAATCAATAGCCAAGCAGCCCTTTTGGACAACACCCTAGAAGATGACCACATCCAGCCAAGAGACACCTGCTCGTCCGAGCAGCGATAGCATCACCACCTCCAACGCTGCTTCACCACCTCCAAACGCCGCAACGTCTCGAAGAAGCGATTCGTCATCACCAGAAAGGGTAGCCGCATCAGCCCGCCCAGTCGGCAGGTCCTTCCTCTTCCCATCCGGCGAGCAAGCCAAGTCGTGGCAAGAGATCTACCTCTTCGAGATCCTAGGCGAGCAAGGCGCCCAGATGCACCAGACTTCCGAGAAAGGCCAGAATGTCCAGGTCAGCGACATCGAGGAGGTCACCAAGGCTCAGGAGCAACAGCGACGCGCGCACGACCACGCCGCCATCCCCAAGACGCTCGGATGGAAGGGAGCCTTCTTCAACCAAGTCGCCTACGCCATCGCCCTCGGAATCCTCAGTATTCCCAAGGTAGCTGTGTCGCTCGGCGTCGTGCCCTTCATCCTGCTCACCTTTATGTTCGCCTACATCTGCTTCTACACCGGCGACCAGTACTGGAAACTCAAGATGCGCTTTCCGGGCATACATAATCTGCAAGATGCTGGGTATCTCATGTTCGGACCATGGGGAGGACGATTCCTGGGCTTGTCTCAGTTGGTTTTCTCTGTGTTCCTACAAGGCAACCATGTATTGCTCGGCCGAGATGCATTCGGGATTCTTGGCTGGCACTCGTGTGCCGTCGTGCTTGCCTTCGTCTTTGCTGTTATCTCGTTCTTCTTCACGCTCCCACGATCGTACAAGCTCTTCTCGATCGCGGCCTTTGTGTCGTTCACCTCGATTGTGGTCGTCGTCTTCTTTGCCATGATCGCTAGCGGTGTCACCGGTCCGCAGAACGCTCCAATCAACGCGCCTCCGATCAAAGTGGTCGCCTTTGGTCCCGCTCCTGGTGTCAAGGTCGACTTCCTCACCGGCTTTCTCTACGTGCTCAACCTCTTTGTCAGCTTCGGTGCTATCCCCAGCTACTTGCCAATCATCTCGGAGATGCGCAAGCCAACCGACTTCCGCAAGAGTCTTTTCGTTCTGGTCGCCGTTCAGCTGGTTCTCTACCTGATTGTCGGAGGAGTCATTTACAACAACCTCGGCCAGTACACCACATCGCCAAGTCTCAACAGCCTGTCTATCACGACGAGCAAGATCGCCTACGGTTTGGCGCTTCCTACGATCCTCATCGCTGGTTGCGAAAGTGGACAGGTGGCCAACAAGCATCTTTACATGATTGCTTTCCGTTCGCGGCCTCAGCATATCCACCATTCTACTATCACCGGCTGGATCGTCTGGACGCTCATCAACGCTCTCACTTGGGTACTCGCTTTCATCCTTGCAGAACTCATCCCATTCTTCCCCAGCATGTTGGGCCTCGAGGCTGCTTTGTTCTGGTCGCTGTTCACCGGGCTCAGTGCTGTGATGTGGTTGTACCTCAACCAAGGCAGATGGGTCGAGTCGTGGCGCAAAATGGTGGGTCTTTCGGTCGCACTGCTTATCATTGCTGTCTCGGCCGTCCTCTGTGTTGCAGGTGTGTGGTCCAGTGCCATTTCCATCCGTGACTCTTACAACTCGGGCACGGTGGGCAGCCCCTTCTCGTGCACATCCGTATCGTAGATGGACTTTTGTTTGGAGCTTGTCGAACGAGTCGCAGTTTCATTCACTGGATGCTTGATTCTCTGTTTTTCGCCTTGGCATTGCTTTCTAGCTTTGCTTCTCTCATCACGTGTAACAATAGTAGCCTTACATTGCATTGAACGCAAGCACTCATGACCATTCAAATGCAGCCCAGGTCAACACATCATGGATTGTTGTTGTTGAGTGCAAAGCATGATGATGCTCCGCAGAGCCTTGTCAAGCATATTTCAAGGCGCAATTAGACAGACGCGTCGAATCTGCTAAGCTGCACGCGTCGACGGCTGCTGAGGCTTCGGTGTCACTTCTTTCTCTTTTCGACTGAAGCGACTGCACGGATGCTGCATTTGAAACTTCTCACACGCAAGGCACACTTTCACTACCAACCATCACCTTAATCACATCGTTAGAAGTGCAGCAACTTTCACTTCCGCACTATCACGGACGGACTCACCTCCAAACAATGCTGCACCTCTGAATCGAGATAGTCCAACAGACAGCTCCGTGGCTTCACGGATGTGAGGCAAACCTGCCGCGCCATCCAGCTCCGACCCGCAGCGGATCACCATGTCGAGCTCTCGAAGGACGCGCGCTTCGATCGCAGCACCTACCTTCGCATCCACATCCGCCGCATCCTCCTCACACACACGCGAACGCGCCACGCTGAGGCAACGATCGACCGCGACCCTCTCACGACCTCGTCCCGATCTGCTAGAGACCGACTCTTCCGACCTCGACTCCCAAGACAGATCCAATGCACGTCACTCCTCGCGACTACGACGTACGCTCGGTGAAGAATCCGACAATATCATCAGCGAGGAGGATGTGGACCAGCAAGCCCTGGATGAGCTGCTAGTCCTTGAGCAGGTCACACCCCGTACGAATCGCCGCATCCGCATCGAATCCGTTGACATCGATACTACGCAGACCGCACTGGACCGCTTCCGCCTGAGGGAGCAACGAGGCGACAAAATGGCGAGAGCGTCCATTGCAGGACCATCGATGGGAAACACCCGACCAAGTACATCAACCCGCTCGCTAGCGTCGACGCGGTCTAGACAGAGTGCTCCCCTGGCTCGCAGTTCTGACCTACAGCTATCGGGCTCACGAAGTATGCATACAGCGCGCAGCAGGATCTCTGCCCCACCCACTACGTCGCGTCGCAGTTTGCGCTCCAACGTCACCGCGGCCGGCTTGGCTGAGGCTTCCGCGGACGAGTCGAGGGCCAACACGACTATGTCTCGGCCGGGGCAGCGGCTGCGTCCATCCCTTGCGCATCCCGACGGACGACTCGACGTACCTACCATCGAAGAGCGGTGCGCGGCCCTCGTCATCAACGCAAAGGCTGTCCTCCACTTCTATCTGAATCTCTATGAGAATGGCTGGCAGCCGGGGTCGTTTGAGGATATGCTCCGCAACTGGACGCCGTTCGAGTCGTACAAAACCAATCAGCTGCTCGCCGAAGCTCAGTATATGCATCACTTTATCGACATCGAGCAAGTCACGCGCTCGTTGCGCGCCTCAGGTCAGCCTCGTCCAGATGGATTTGAAGAGGCCATGAAGATGGCCAACTGTGCTACCTTTGTCCATTACATCCACCAGCTTCCGACCGACCCCGCACAGTATGGGCGTAGCAACGGCCACTCGATCACAGGTGCGGATGTGGTCTCCGCGCCGTTGCGGAACATCAGCGAACTCAGTGATGCACGACGCATCTTCCTGCGGTGGATTTTGCCCTTCGACTGGGACCTCTCGGACGAGGTGCTCAACATGCTTCTCGATATGAGCATCCAGATCTTCATCCACCGTCTCGAACGCATCGTCGAGGCGGTTCGTGCAGGCGAGATGGCCGAAGATGTTGCGCGCACCACCGTCTCGGATCACCTCATCGACCTAACGAGCGGCGATGTGGTGCGCCATTCGCTGCAACGCGTCAAGAAGCAGCGTGGAATATCTCGAGCCGAGATCGAACGCATGGTGCAGCGCTACGAGACATTTGCCAACGTGCGCCAGATCGATATTCAGTCCATGCTGTTCGACTACGAGGCCATGCGCGAGGCATTCTCGTTTCACAGCATGTCGGCCGATCTCACTGGCTACGTGCGCGACGTGGTACGAGAGGTCGATGCCGGCATGCACTCGACTACGCTGCCGCTCATCATGGATCGACTTGCGCGCGAATCGAGCGTATTTAGCGCTTCGGATGTTCCTGATGTCCCTACCGGTTCAAGCTCCGTCATTGGTGGCAGGAACGACGATTCGTCTAGCGTGATTGCGCCGCCGAGTCAATCGACTCCGAAAGCGACAAGGCAGGGTACACATCCATCCCAGCCATTCGCATCTCAGTACGGCAATTGGCTGGAAGAGATGCTCGACGACGACGAATCGCAGGGTGAACCTCAACGAACGAGACTTGCGGAGACATCTCAGGATCAGATCTCTGACGCGGATCTGACAGAGTCGCAAAGGCTTCGAGAACTCAATGCTATGATGGAGGAATCTGCGACGGATCCAAGTGTCGACCTCAATATCGCTTCTAGCCCCCCACGCGCAAACAGGCTCGGCGCACGTCTATCTGCAGCGCTGAACAGCTCAGGGCGCAACCCGACACGCAATGAACGCCGGCTGTCTGAAGCCGGAGTACCATCTGAAAGCAGCGACGCCGCCTGGGATGCGGAAAAAGGTCGAAACCGCGATGGACCTTTTGACTCGCCCGCCAAGGAGAAAGCAAGCAGGCTTGGCTTTGACAGCCAGAATCGCCTGGTACGACGCACTTCCGATGGCAATCGCAAGAATCAGAGGCTTCTCGATGGCTCAGCTGCAGCTGTGCGAGAATCTCGTTTTGACTCGCAGGGCGAGGAGGAAGAAGATGTGTTTCTTGACAGTGCTGTTCGGGGCGGAAAGCGTAGGAGGAGGAAGGGTAAAGGCAAGGCAAAAGCAGCGGACCCGTCAGCTGACGTCGATGCGGCACCACAAGCAACACCAAGACCCAGACGCAATCTACGATTGACTGTTGCACAACGGCGTCCAAGCCCACCTGAAGGACCAGCCGCAGAGAGCGACGTGGATGCAACTGATATGGAAGAACGCCAGACCGCTAGAAGGTCTGGCTCTCGCAGTGCGGCAAGACGGTTGAAGCTCAAACAGGAGTCTCTCAGTCCTGCCAAGCGCCAAGCTCAGCGAATTGCAGGGCAGGAAGGGCCAGCAGTACAGCGGACCAGAGTCACCCGTTCTCGGCCCGCAAGAGATGCGAATGTTGATGGGGGTGCGACGGGTCTTGGACGAGGTCTGCCTGCAGGCGAAGATGCTGGTTCGCAAGCCAGGATCCTCTCAACCGCGTCTGGTCGGCTGCGCGAGGACCGCGAAAGCAGCGACGACGATGCGGGCGAATCAGACCACGAAATGGCTGCGAACAGGGTGGAGGGTATTCGGGCCGAGCTCGGTGCGACACGGGCCACGCCAGACGACAACTTTATCGGCGACGACGACCAAGCCGTGCTTGACCGTCGAGCGGCCTTGGACGCTGCCATTGCGGCAAAAAAGCCTAGGCCGGGGACGTTGCATTTCTATCGTCCCGAGCCAGACGATGAGGCGTTGCCACTTGGTGGGCTAGAAGATGGACCACCTGAAGAAGGGGAGGACATTGATGCGATCGCTGTGCGCGATGGCGATGCTGTGGCGCATATCTTACGCTCGAGCAACGCTGTGCCTTCGAGACGCATCGGGCCGTACCGTCCGGAGAATGGACGCGGACGCCCGTACCGAGAGGAATCTGCTCCTGCTGTAGATCGATACTCAGAGGAAGAAATGGACGAGCTCGAAGACGATGCCGCTGCCGAAGAGCCTGGCAGCACCCGCCGTCGTCGCCGTCGCCGTAACAATATGCACGTCGAGCCACAGGGTCAAGCAGTGCGTGTCGAGCCATACAAGCGTTCGAACCTCTACATCACCGGCCACAATATGACGGGTCGCTCGCTGTGGACCCAGCCCGAAACAGAGTGCCTGCTCGATTCGCTGCACGAGCTGGCGCGGTACAAGAAGGTGGCGCCCAAATTCAAAGTCTACACCGAGATCCTCAAGCGACACGGCGTCAATGGCACGCAATCGCGCATCCTGGCGCGGTGGAACAATGTGCAGTTGAAGGACAAGTCGCGGAACGAGCTTATAAGGATGAAGAGGGAGGGGGTGAGGATTCCGTACTGGAAGCGGTTGCTGCATCCGAATATCTGGAAGCCTCCACCGGTGGTGACGGCGAGTGGGAGGGGGAGGGACGGGACGGAAAACGTTCCGGAGTTGGGGTCGGATGTGGAAGTGCCTCGGGAGGAGGGAGGGGAGGATGCGGACGATCCGATTCGCGATATGGACGAGGAGACTCGAGGGGGTGAGGGTGGCGGAGGGGCAGATGAAGAGGCGGCTACGGACGTCGTCGAGGTTGTCATCGGAGGTGAAGAGGAGGGTGAGGGACGACGTGCGGTCGGCGAACCCTCTTCGCAATGACCCTTGACTTTGAGCCTTCATTTGGTGATACCATTACGGGTTCTGTTTCAATCGTATGGGCTTCCAGATGATCTGTGAATGTGTTGACAGTGTTCGGAAAAGCATCTTTTGGTAGAATACAGGAGGTGAGACGCAAATGGAGAAAAGTGAGAGGTGTTGAATTAAGGATCGAGTAAGGCAAACGTTTTTGTTTCGTCCTTTTCATCTATTGACGAGCACGACGTTGACGGGCCTTGAGCACACGCTCGCGATTCCTCTGAGCCGCCGCCGAGTCCGCCTCAGCGCTTGGCGAGCTAGCCTCGTAAGCTGCCTTGTCGTCCAGAATCTCCTTCAAAGCGTCTGACCTTCCCGCCGAAGCACCTGCTCCACTGCTGGCGCTGCTGCTGCTGACGACAGGCTTTACCGTCTTTGCTGTGGACGAATCCGAGAGCTGATCCCTAGCAGCCTTGATCTTGTCCATGAATGTCTTTCCCTCTTCCTGGTAGGGGTTCTTGGGGTGGTTGATGCGCTTGGGGAACCTGGCCCACTGACGAACAATCGGCACTTGGAGGATGGCAAGCTGGAAGAGCGAATAGAGGTTGGTGGTGGCCCAGTAGACGAGCACGCCGGAGGGGAAGGTGGTGGAGATCCAGGCGAGGATGGGCATGAAGCCGCGGAAGATGTACTTCATCATCTGGCTCTGTGCAGGGTCGGACTGGTTGTTGGTGCCCACCTTGAAGCCGAGTTCGGCGACGGCAAACGTGGCGAGCGTGGAGACGGCGGGCAGGATCCACGTCGGATCGGGCACGGTCAAGTCGGGAGTCCAGAAGGGCCCGCCGTGAGCAAAGCTCGTAGCACCCGACTTTGCGATACGCTCCAGGGCGATGAAGTAACTGAACATGAGCGGGAATTGGAAGGCGATGGGAACAAGAGACTTGATCGGGTTGGCGTTGTTGTCGCGGAGCAGCTTCTGAGCGGCCATGACGGCCTTTTGCATCTGCATCTGATCGCCCGCCGCCTTGTAGTGGTTGATGTCATCCATATTTCGCTTCATCTGCGGCTGGATGTTGCCGAGACGGATGGCGTTCTTCTGACCCGAGATGCTGATGGGTGCGATGAGCAAACGCAGAGCGACAGTAGTAACGGCGATGGTGCCCCACCAGGGCAGGCCGGTAGTGTTGCCAACAAACTCGAGCAAGTTAGTGATCCAGCCAGGTGGAGAGACCCAGTGGTTCAGGCCGAGCTCGGAGAGTTCTCCAGCCTTGACACCCATGGCGCCGGTGAAGGCTTCGGTTACGGTGGAAGCAGCGGCTTGGTCGACGTTGCTGAACTGTTGAGTCAACGTGGCGCTGACTTCGGATGCCTTCGACTGCAGAGCGTGGACGGCGTCCGAAGCGGCGTGTTCCACTGAATGCAAGCCATCAGAGACAGTCGAGCCGGCCTCGTGCAGTGCTCCTTGGGTGGCCTCTTTCAGCTCGTTGGCAGTCTTGACAGCCTCTTCCTCCCGCGTGTGCAGTTCGGAAGCAAATGTCGATGCATCAGGGGACTGTGATGCGGACTTGTTGCTGGAAGAGCCCCAAAGCGAGAGACTTCGGTGTGCGATTGTGGACGAGAACGGCTTGCTGGCCAAGAGCGTCGACTGGGGAGAAAAAGCGATGCTGGCTCGTGGGAAAGTGGCTGAGTCGCTGTTCAGCGTCGTCCTCAAGCTCGCTGTCCTGGAAGTAGCAACGGAGAAGCTTCTCGAGGTGGCCGCAGTGCGGGTTGAAGGACGACCTGCCGAGGCGAGGAGCGGTGTGCTGCGTAGACGAGCTCGTTGAGCGAGCGAAGCAGCACCAGCAACCATCTTTGCTGCAAAGTGTGACGGCGCAGAAGGCGTGTGTCGCGAATGTGGCGGTCAGACGCAGAGAAGCGCAGGGTCGGATGATGCGAAGCCTTCTCGCTTCTCGGCAAATGAGGAACAAGAAGATCTCGACAACAAAAAATGAGAAGGATGCATCGAGCTTATGTAAGCGAACGCTTTCGCAATCTAACAAAATTACAATTTTGGTTGCCGCTCTACTGTATGACGCATGCACGGACTGGCAGTGACATATCTTTGAAAAATGCAAGGCGAGGAGGCTCTTGGATCGACGCGGCTCAGTCTGTGTTTAACGTGTGCATGCGTGCTACCAGCGTCGTCGGGAGACCCGTAGCTTTGAGTGACGATATATTCGCCGCCGGATCACCAGTTCGTGACGCCTTGACCCTCACCTGCCTCTTCCCTCACCAACACATCGTTCTCGCTACCATACCCGTCTCGCCTCCATCACCACTGACATTCGCCGCGCCACATTCATCATATACCCCGGCACGCTTCCCGGTGCATCACGGATCCTGGCAAAGCCGAGCATCGCCCCTCCGCACCTACACGGCCCGAGCTATTACCTTGACATCAAACACACACACGACAGCTCTTCTGCTTGCCTCAGCTTGACATACAGCACTCAGAATTAACGGAGACATTATCCTGCTGCATACGGCGGTCTTTCCGAGCATGAACTCGTGCGATTGAGACGCGAGCTCCCGTCCAACGCTGCCGAACACGTTTGGGCCGGCTTCTTACGATCGACGCCGGTCTCCGCCCACAGACACAGCCTCTCCCGTCCACCGTCCATACAGCATCATCCTTTTAACGCCATGACCACACGCAGCACCAAAAGCAACCGAAGCGGCTACGCCCGCGAGGCCATGACCGATGGAGATGTCTACGTCTTTCTCCTCCAGGTCGCCTACCATGCTCACCTTTCGCAAGCACGCAGAGAGGCAAAGGCCAAAGCGAGGGAGAGTTTGGCTGCAAATACTGGATCGCTATCAGCTGCGACTGGTGCGTCGGCAGCAAAGAAAGCGTCCGACTCGGCGTCCAAAAGCGACAGCTGGATGGGGTTCGCCGGCCTCGCAGATATGGTCCGTGACGTTGGCGGCTCCTCCAAATCAGCTCGCTTCCCTGAAAAGCTCATAAAGCGTCTCAACGATCGACTCGAGCTCATTGCAATGGGACGTGACACTAATTACAAGGATCAGAGCCTGCGACAGACCATCGGCATCTTCTACGGCACCTTCAAAGAAGCCTCCTTCCAAAAGCAGATGAAGGAGAATCGCAAGATCGAAGAGCTCATCCTCATCTTTGTCACCACCGCGCAAGGCAGCTTGAGGAAGCGTTCCACCGGCGACGAGTGGAAGCAGGACCTCAACAACCAGGTCGGTCACTTTGTCAACATCATTCGCGAGTGTCTTAAGACCGTCAGCGGTGTGCCGAGGGAGCTGACAGAACGTCTCGAAGGCTATTCGGCAAAGCTTGCACCCACCGCCTCTTCGGCGTCCGCAGCTGCGTCGACCTCTGCCGCCGTCTCTTCGGGCTCGAATGGGTACGCTGCTGCAAAGGAGTATAAAAGCCCTGCCTCTGCCAGTGCTAGTCGTCGCACCAGCTCCGCCAGCACTCTTCCGACGCTTTCCCTGAACCCGCTAGCAGAGTCTAGCATGGTCCGCACTGTTGGCGCTCTCTTCTCTGTCGATCTCAACCAACTCAGCCAAGACGTTGAGTTCGTCAAAAAGACGTGCACGGAGCAGGCCGCCATGACAGACCTCAAGCGCTGCGTCAAGAACGTCAACCTCCAACAACCCTGGCCAGGGCGCAAGGAGGACTTTGCGTCTGAAGAAGCGTATCTTCATTGGAGGTCACAGGAGCTTTCGTCCCTGTCGCAGATGATGATGGAGATGTGCCAGAACAACCCGGAGCTGCTCAAGAGCACTTCCAATGATGTGCCGGGCCTCTCCCCAACGCGCCCGTCGGCTACCAGACCCGACTCTTACAACGGCAGTGGTGCAGCAAGCAGTACAACACCTTCTACCGAGAATGCCTCGGAAACAGCGACGCCAGACTCGGAGTTTGCCGGTCTTTCCATCGACTCAGCAGATGACGACGCCTTTGCATCTTTCGTCTACATCCCTCCGGACCCTCGTGCTTACTATCACAGAGCGCTCGAGATCTGCATCGATTACGATTTGGAAATGATCAAGCATCAGCCAGAAGAGGAGGAGGTGTCGCTCAGCATCCTTTCTAAGAGCCACGTCGAGTTGCTCGCAGAGTGCGCTCAGCGTTGGCGTCTTGCAACACCCTTCCTGGGCGTAACCAACTTGGACGTCATCAAATCCAAGTACGACAACGGCGAGGTGCCGCTCGACTGCGTCTCTGAATCGCTCGGCTCTGTCACGCGCATCCTGTCCGAGGTCGACTTTACCTATTGGATGCGGTCGGAACAGGCAAAGCTCGTCAAACTCTACACGTCCCTCTTCGAGTCGTTCCTCCGGTACCTCTACGAGACCTTCCAGGACATCCACAATGTCGAGACAGAAGAGGTCCAGCCCTACTTGGCCATGATTCAAGATCTTCATGCTACAGGGTTTGTTCGGAAGGACCGGCGTCTGGAGGCGGAGACCGTCGCTCTCGAGTCGCATGTCGAGGAGCTCAAAGACGCGGTGCGCATCATGGCCATCCACGAGTACACCGCCAAGACCACCGAGCTCTTCTCGCAAATTGTGGTCAACGAGGTGGTACCACTTGTGCAGTTGCTCGACTGGCTCGAGAAGGGCGCCAAGCGGCTCGACAAGCGTTATCCGGAGCCTCTGTTGGGCTCGGTCGATCCCGTCTCGCTGCTTTTGGAAAAGCAGGTGCCGCTCTTTCTGGACGACCTCGACTCGATGAAGCAGCAAGTCGTCGACCACGCTACGCGCGAGCACGAGCCGCTGGCATTCGACGACATTTTCACCCTCTACAACCGCGTCAAGGCGCTGCTGCGCATGTACGCTGCCTTTTGTCCGGACGCTGAAGTAAGCTTCAGCCTCACCGACTGGTTCGAACCTCACATCCGCCATTGGCTCATCAACTCGGAAAAGAAGACGGCCGAATGGGTACACAATGCGATCGCCAACGACGCTTTCACACCCATCGAGAGCGAGGGCGCTGTGCACAGCAGCAGCATCGATGACCTCTTTGGAGCGCTGCAACAGCCCGTCGAGTTTATCCTCGGTCTCAAGTGGCCCGATGCGTACCAGAATGCGCGCTTCCTCACCACTCTTTCCAAGATTGTGAGCCGCGCGGTGGAGCAGTACTGCAGTCGCGTCGAAGAGATGTTCATGGAGGAAATGTACCCGCGCACAGCCGAGGACCAGGATATGGCACAGAAGCAGTCCGCCTGGATGGTCAAAGCCAAGCAAACGCTTTCCGGGGAGAAGCGCGTCGAGCCCTTCCATTTCCAAGCCACCTCGTGCGTCCGGCTCAACAATATCGAGGCGGCGCGAGTGCTGCTCGACAAGCTTTACCAAAAAATCGATGCGGACAAGCAAGCCGAGATCGTCAAGAGGCACGCGCCCGAAGTGCCCTCCAAGCGGAGCAACAATCGTTTCGTGTTCTCCATCAAGATCGTGCTCGGCGAGAACCTGCAGCCGATCCGCGATACGGGCGCCAATGCTCGCATCGACTCGTTTGTGACGCTCAGCGACGAGCGGGGTCAGAAGATTGCCAAGACGCGCACGATCTACGAGACGTCCGAGCCGCGCTGGGACGAGGTGTTTGATGTGCATGTTGAACAGCCCATGTGGCTGGCGGCGACGGTGTGGGACCGCAAGCTGGTCGGAGACCACATTCTGTGCGGAAGAGCGTACATGCGTCTGGACCCGAGATACTTTGGCGATTTCCTCTCGCATGAGATGTGGATGGATCTGGATACGCAGGGCCGCCTCCTGATGCGTGTCAGCATGGAGGGCGAACGCGATGACATCCTGTACCATTTTGGTCGTGGATTCCGGTCGCTCAAACGAGCCGAGAGCGACATGGTGCGGATCATCGTCGACAAGATGTCGGTGTTTATCCGGCAGTGTCTCTCGCGGTCGCTGCTCAAAACGCTGGTCAAGACGAGCGGTATCAATCTCGACAAAGCTATCGGTAACGTAAAAGCTCTCTACGCCTCGGCTCTGGCGAGCACCAATGTCAACGCGTCGATGATCCCGCCCGTAGAGCCTGAGATCAAGCCCAAGAACCGACCGGCGCAGCTGACGGACCACGAGATCGAAGCAGCCATCATCCCGCTGCTCGACTACCTCGACGAGTGTCTCGCTACGCTCAAAGGCAGCTTGTCCGAGAGCGAGGCGCTGCTGGTGCTGACCAAGGTGTGGAAGGAGGTGCTCAACATCATCGAGTCGATCCTCGTGCCACCGCTGTCGGACTCGCCCTCTAACATGAACCAGCTATCTGATAAGGAAGTGGACATCGTGTTCAAGTGGCTCGGCTTCCTCAAGAATTACTTCAACGCCTACGATGCCGAAACGGGCGTCACGCATGGTGTACCGCTCGACGTGCTGCAGGGAGCCAAGTACCGCGAGATTCTGTCGTATCTGCTGCTGCACGATCAGTCGACGGACGAGCTGATGATGGAGTGCGTGCGAGGGATGCAGGCGAAGATGCGGCGGGCGGGCACACAGCGTCGGGCGAAGGACAAGTCGGTGCTCAACCAGCGTTCGTTGGGGACGATCAAGAAGCGCAAGCAGGAGAAGAGGGAGGACGATTCCGAGGCGGCCGCGAACGGGTCGTTGGATATGGCGATGAAGCTGTTGCGCATGCGGCCGGGGACGGGGGATTTCCTGCAGCAACAGATGGCGACGATGCATACGCTGCAGTTGGCTGCGGTCGGGGGTGCGAGTCCTGCGAGGAGTTCTGCGCCTCCTACGCCGGGGAGCGCGGGTATGAAGAAGAGGGAGAGCGGGTTGCCGCCGATGCCGCAAGCTGGGTTGGCTGGGCCTGCGCACATTGCGCCTAAACAGCACGGGTATCAGCTGCGGGATGATCCGATGCCGGGAAGCTCCCTTCCGCCAGCAGTAGGAGGGCCTAGATCGCCACCAGCACCATCGGGAGGTGCAGGAGTGGAGGAACAGAGAAACTCGCTGTACGGCGATCTGCCGGCTCATCAACCGGATACGCCCACACGACGAAGCTCGAGGCAGTTGCCCGGCGGGAGGGCGTATACGGATCTGAAGAGCGCTAGATCGCCCGGTGGGCAGGATTCGGTGTACCAACGCATTTCGAGGCAGTTGTAGAAGCAGGTGGCAATTGGCAATTGTCGTGGGAGCAGGACCCTGTGTGTTGAGATAGGTGGGCGTGAGGAGCGTGTGAAGGAGACGATGAAGAGAAAGCACGAGCGGAGACGTTCGGAACTCGGATTTTTTCTGCGCCTCCACACCTGCGAACGTTTTTCTCTTTTTGGCTTGAGACGCATCCTTGCATTGCCTTGCTTCACGCCTTCCCTTTCTTCTTCCATTCTGTATCCGCACCGACCCCCCTCTTCGGCATCACACCTCCCATAGCGTCAGCGACAGCATATGAGCTCCAGCTACTATGCCTAATAATCAGTCACTTCCCAAGACAGCTTCATCGTCACATTCACCAGTGACTGTTCGAAAGGAGAAGAAACGCAAACATGCGTCTCTGACCGCACCCTCGTCGTCGACCTCGACGAAAAAGAATAAGGATGGAGCGATGTTGCAGCTTGATGACATTCTGGGCACCATTTCGGATGGTACGAGCGCTGTGAAGGACGGTAAGGGGAAAGAGCGGGAGAAGGAGCGACCGATGAAGAAGGTTAAGAACGGTGTCAGGGTTGGAGGGAAGGGGAGTGTTTCTGCGCTGGATCTGTTGATGGAGATCGGCAGCGGTAGCGGTGGTGCGGAGAAGGGCGAGAAGGAGAAGAAGAAGAAGGCTTCAGCTGAGAAGCCTGTCGAGTCTAACGACAAGTTCGGATCTAAAGCCATGGACGACCGCGGTACGAGCAAGAAGAATTCGCGGCAAGCCGAAGACGGTCGTCCCGCGAGAAGCGACATCGCCACTATCCCCACCATCTCCAAAGCCCAGCCCGCTAGAGGCCCGCCTCAACTTCACTCATCCACCTCGGTCACCACCGCACCCTCACCCCTACCCAGCCCAACCACGGCATCGCAAAATCCATCCCTCGAGGCAAGCGCACACCTCAAGGCACTCAAAACGCACCTGCGCGCGCTGATCGGCACACTCACGCGCCTCGAAGCCGAGCTCGTACTCGTCGACCGCATCTGGTACAAGAACAGGGTGCAGTTCAAGGGTGCGCCTTGGTGGCGCGTTGGGGTGTGTGGGGTTCGCCGCGGGTTGTGTCGGTTGTTGCGCCCTCGGGATGCGGCCCAAAGTGTAGCGCTTGGTACGGTGGGTATGCTGACGCGACTGTATGCGGGTCTGGGCGGCGGGCTGGTGCTCTTCCACTCCCACTCCCCGTCTTTCTCCTCTCTGCCAAAGTTCGACACAAAACCGACAGCCTCAACAACCCTCGCCTTCTTAGCCACCCCCGACGCGCAACGTCATCTCATAGACACGCAGGAGCATCTGCATCAGCTGCAGGCGGTGCTGCGGGTGGCGAAGTGTCGAGCGGAGGCCGCGGGGAAGCTGTTTTTGACCCATCTGAATACTCCTCCGGCTCCGACGTTTGCGCCGTTGGTCACGATGTGTTTCGGGGTGGTTGCTGGAGTGCATAGTGAGGTGGAGGGGCTGGTTGGGGTGGAGACAGGGGGGACGGTGGAGAGGATTGCGGATGTTGTGCGGGGGTTGATGCGCGGCTGACGGTCGCCTTGGATATGGACTCAGCGGGTTGTTCGACTACGGGAACGTTAATCAGCATACACGGACACACACGGCCGATCATCCTCGAGGACGATGAGAGCTGAAAAGCCGAAATCTATCTTGTTCCACCACGACAAACACAAAGCAGTGCATCCTTCTGCCCTCTACTTTCTACCCTCTACTTCGCCAACAACGTCCACGCTCGACATCCGTGCCGTCACCGCCTGCACAACAGCAGTATACTCAGCGCTGAGCGAAGTCATAACAGCCGTCCCCGCCAGCATCGTCTCCACATCCACCAACGTCGTTTTGCAGAAGCGCAGGTAGTCGAGCGACGCACTCTGCCTTTCACCGCCGCTGCCGAGGGGTGCATCTTCGACGTACGCGCGTAAGGAAGAGAGGAGGGCGGAGAGGATCGAGTATGCGGTGCCCATGCTGGCTGTGTTGTTGGTGAGGGCGGTGGCGAGGGTTCTGTAGGTGCTTTTGAGAAGGGTGGTGCGGTGGGTGGCGAACGAGTCTAGGTCTAGTGTGAGGTTCGGATGCGCAGCAACAATGCCATCTCCATTCGGAGCTGCAGCGGGCGACGCCATCGCGATAACGACCTGCCACTGCTTTGCCAGCAACGACAGCAGCGAAGCTTTGTTCTCCATATCCATCCCCACCCCAATCAAGGAACGTGTATACACGTCCTGCACGGACAGCACGCGCGCGACAGCCGTCTGAATCCAGACCGCCAGAAACTCCACCTCGTACTCTTTCCTCTGCTGCACCGCTGCCGGATCCAAGCTGACCACATTTTGCAGGAACCTGAGCCCAACATCTCTCCTGCCCACAGCGTCGTCGATGCGTTTCCACGACTCATTCCCAAATCCAAGGTACGAGCTCCACTCCCTCAGCCCGTTTGTGACAAGCACGTGTGCACACCCCGCCCAGCAGTCCACTACCAGCTCGAGATACTGTCGTGCTTCGGCGACCTTGAGCAGGCGGTCCATTCGAGCACGCGCTGTCGAGGCCCGACCGGCGCCGCTGTGACTCGAATGCGCGTCGATTGGTAGCTCGTTGAGACGCTGAGTAACACCTAAGCTCATCACCACACCACCAGTGGCTGCCGCTTCCATTCGTCGATCCGGATGGTAGATGTTGGACAAGAGCTGGAACAGCGACGGCGAGATGGTATTCTTGACGAGCTCGCCGAAATCTCGATCCCACTTCTTCTTCTCGGTGTGCCCTCTGTCGACTTCGCCCCGACCCTTCGCTCCTCCTCCTCCGCTGTCGATTGCCCCGCCTGTGTCTGCTCCATCCAAAAGACGTGCCAGAAGAGGATCCTCAAAATCGAAATCATCGTCTGCTTCAAACAGCTCGGCAAAGCTGTCTTGACTCTCTTCGTCTCGCTGCTGCTGAGCGACAGTCCGAAGGTGATCCTCTCCGCTGGCTCTTTCTGAAGTCGCTACCGTCGCGCTAGGCTGCAAAACTCGGATGCGAGCCAGCAAGAACGTCTGAATGCATTTCAGCACTTCCTGGCCAACGCGCGGTTCCAGCGAGATCTGTGCTTCGAGCATCTGCTGCGTCCAAGCTGGAGACAGGAGCAGGTGATCAGGTAAACTTTGTCCAGTTGTTGCGGTGCCGTTCGCTTCACCTTGAAGGTCAGCGTGCCGAATGACATGCTGAATGGATCTCAAAGCGACCACGAGCAGTCGGGCAACCTCCTCTTTCCTCCGGAGAGCCGCCTGCCGAGCTGGCGCATTCTCAAAGATGTCTGCCATCCTGACCGTGTCGGGTCGAGCTGGAGTATTCGACCCACTCCGATGGTGCAGCGAGTGTTGCAGTTGCTGGCGTTCATACCGCTTCGTGCTGGACTCGATCTCTTCGTACTCTCGACGCAGCGCAGTGATGGTATCGCCAAACCACTTGATCACCGGGTCCAGATCGAGGCCGTGGTGACGAAAGATGACGGCGACATACATCATGGCTCGGATGCATGTGACTTGGCTGACAAAGTCGGCGTCCTTGAATGCCGGCAGAAAGCTTTGGATCTGCCGAAGTCGTTGCGGCGAGGATGTCGGCACAAGGTGCAGTAACAGCATCACGACCGCGTAGTGATTGAAGAGCACAGAACGCTGTGAGCTTGTGGGCACATCTGCACGCGTAAATGGCATCACACGCACTGGTGTCATGCGCGAAAAAAGTCGCGAGATACGGCGGTCGCCTTCCTTAGCCTCGACTGCATGTTCCCGCAGCTCCTGGCCTGCCTGGGCAAGAAGCTTTACGAACAGGTGGAAACTCGGGTCCTGCATGGATTCGCTATCCACCACGTCGGCGGTAGACAACTTCTTGACGTCAAACTCGCGGAGGAACGCTGGGAAGTCGTGTTCGGTCTCGGTGGGCAAGTCGGCGAGCTTGTGACTGTTGAAGATATCAAAGAGGCGTGCAAGCGTGACCTCTGCACCCTCCATGGTCCACCGCCACTCCGACACCAACAGACAGCATCTTTGTAGCACAATACGCACGTAAGCATCTCGCTTTGCAAGTATGTGCCAGCCCATGGCCATCTCCCTGCTCTCCTCGGATCGAAACTGGACGAACAGCAACGCTCTTGCCACCAATGGCCAGTAGTCACGGAGCGAGGGTGCAGCCCGTATTTCGGCGTCAGGCGAAACCTGGGATAAGGTACCAAGCGCGAAAAGGCAATACCAAAGACTTTCGGCGCGTAAAAGAGGCGCTCGTTTCGGCATGGATTCGTCCCATCGCTGGTAGGTCGTCTCGAACTGGGTCCAAAAGAGTCGCCCATCCGCGATCCCGCGACTCTTTTCGAACGAGCCCAGAAGGTGAATCACGCTGAGCCACATCGCAGTAGCATCATCGACAGTGACAGTCGTCTCCTCGTCTTGGTCCATATCGAGACCGGCACTGGAGGGACCTCCTTCCTTTGCTTTGCGCAGATTACGAACAGAGCGATGGAGTCCATGATGCAGCAACAGAGCCATGAGTATGCGGCTGTAAGCTAGCAGGCTCTCGACAGTTGGAGCATCAGGCTCGAGAGCGTTGTTTGGGTCTGCATCGCAGATCGCCATCGCTCTCCAACAGAGCTC
The DNA here is from genome assembly GCA_928724755.1 of Sporisorium exsertum. Taxonomy (NCBI): domain Eukaryota; kingdom Fungi; phylum Basidiomycota; class Ustilaginomycetes; order Ustilaginales; family Ustilaginaceae; genus Sporisorium; species Sporisorium exsertum. The sequence continues at coordinate 1,612,807 of CAKMXK010000015.1, read as the reverse complement.
GAAGCGTATCCAGGCCAGCTGTAGGCAAACTGATTTGCGATCCTCCCGAGCCGCTTTCGCCGAGCGTGTCGGTTCACGTAGCGAGAGCACAGAGGCCTGTAACTGCTCGATCCTTTCCAGAATCGTGCGGTAGCTGCGAAAGATCGATGCGGGATCTATCAGTCTGTCTTCAGCGTCCTGAGCCTGCCGTACCATCCAGCATCCTAAAAAGGCGCCCGTATCCGCAACGAGGTTCCTCACGCGTTGTCTCGCGTCGATGCTGGACGCGTCTTCGTGTTCGCCAAGTGTGCGGCTGATCGTGAGTCGGAGGTTGTCTATGAAGAAAGGCAGCTTGTTTGCTAGCACTTCGTGGTCCATGTCGGTGTCAAGCACTGTATCTTCCAGGCGCAGCACCTCGCCTGACCACGTCCGAGGTATGTGCTCGTGACCGAGGAGTCGGTCTGGCAACGCAACCAAGTCTGGAAGTCGAGCGAGCAGCGACGAGCCCGACAAGTCGAGACGCTTTCCCTCGGCGAAGGTGGTCATGCCGAAATTCAAGCTGATGCCTTCGAAGTCGTCCCAGGCGTGGCTTCCGTCTGGATCGGATGTAGTGCCCAAAGGCAGCGTGGGCTGAACAGCATCGACGCGCGCTTGAGCCTTGGATGGAACCGCGTCCCATCTCGTGCGTGATGGTGTGCCCGGACTGTGGTCGTTCATCGCGATGGTCCTAACCGGACGAGCAGTAGCCGAGGACACCGACGGAGAAGCGAGGGTACCACGGACGGGGGAAGGTGCGGCATTGCCCTCCATTGTCGTTGAGTGTGCTGCACGTGGCAGCTCGCCGTCTGCATGACTTCGAGGCACGGCCAGTCGAGCATCTGGAAGCGACATCGGCGTCGAGTCTCTGACCACAGAGCTGAGAATCCGCCACCGGCCATCGTCGTCAGAGACATCCTGATCACCCGGTCCATCGTCGTTATTTGCGTCCCGTCCGGTAGATCCAGTCTTGGACGGATTGGCAGCGAAGAGCACTTCATGCTGCTCAAGGTCGAGCCGCGGTCGCGTACGAGGACGTACGACCGGTGGATTGCGGGGCTGCACAGGAGCCCCTCGTCCGCTTGAAGCCGTCGTGCGGCCAACTCTTGGGTCCAACTTTGGGCGCTTCTTCCTCCTTGGCGGATGCGAATGCGCATACTGGACACCCTCCTCCGCGATTATTCGCTGCTGACGCCGTTGGTTCTGATCTATCTCGCGCAGATGCTTTCGATATGAGTTTGCTGTGCTTCCTCGGTGTCGATGAGCGGAAACGAAGCCATCCAGTCGAGCCTGATGGTGCTGTGATACACCGTTGGAGCGGCGAACAGCAGTCTTGCTGCTAGGCTTGCCCCCGCCAGTGCGGCTAAGCATGCGATCGATAGCGTCCCTTTCGCGGTAAGGGACATACGAGTCGAGCCGGTTCACGGACCACCACGGAGCAGGCGATTCGTCCGCCTCTTCCGCTTCTTTGTGTCTGCCTTGAGCATCGACGTCCGTACATGGGTCCGCGAGATTGGAGTAGACGAAGGAAACAGATGCGGCGGACGAGGGCGAAGATGCTGAAGATGAAGACAAGTCCGAATCTGGGTCGAGCAGCAGGGCGTTGTTGGCATCAAGGCAGCCGTGGCGCCGGAGCCTTTTCCTTGTCTGCCCTGGCTGCAAGTCTTCGTTGTCCGAGATATGGGCTGCGTCTGTCGGTCGTTCTCGAGGTCGATCGGCGGCGCGTCTTTGCGTCCGCTGAAGGGTATCGGCGTCAGCAGATGAAGAAGAGATGTGTCCGTCCGAGTGGTAGGCTTTGCCATGCCTCATTGCTCTCAGGTCGCGAATGTGCTTGCGAGCCATGCCTGCGGGCATCATCTTTTTCAGTTGACGGAAGCGGCGCTCGTAGTCGGTGCTATCGCTGCTCGAACCGTCGCCAGACCATCGACTCCTTCGCTTGGGTTTGGGAACTGGCACGACGGATGCGGGTCGCTCGTCCTCAGACGAGTCCACGACGAACGTGTCTTGATCGAGCGGCATCAGCTCTCCTGCTTTGACAGACCCTTCGCCGTCGGATGGCGACAATGCGCGGAGAGGGTGCTTGCGGCGGACAGGGGGTGGTGGAAGCGGTATTGACTCGTCGTCGTCGGTCTGCGAAGGTTGGATGCCAGCATTGACGTCCGTCGAAGCGATTGTCCTGGAACCTTTATAGGTGGCAGGTCTTGTTGCGGATCCGGGCTTGTTTCGATTCGAAGGCAGGGAGGTTGTCCTGGAGGCATTGGCGAACATCTCGGCCAGCTCTGGTAGTCTACCGCTCTGCGACGGTGAAGGAGACGAGAGACGAGGCCTGGACCCGCTAGCATGGGCACGCAGCGAACCAGCGTCGTCGAGAGCCGGAATGTCGACAAACACTTGTGGCGTTGATGAGAGAGTGGGTGACGAAGGCACAGAAACCTCTTGGTGGTCTGCTTGCGAGCTGGGACCAGAGCTGGGAATCAGCCACTGGCTCTGCGACTCTTCTGAGCCTTGTGCTGCTTGAGCCTCGCGCTGAGCCCTGGCAGCCTCCTCTGCGATCCGTTTGCGCTCTTGACGATGCCATTCCCTCTGGCTGACCACAGCGTCCTCCCAGTCGTTGCGTATCAGCGCTCGCTGGTAGCGCACAGCTTCAAGTGTGTACGGGTTGAGCTGTGCCGCTTTCCTAGCCCGGAGCTGTCGGCGAGGTGGAGTGGGAGGTTGTGCAGCGGCAGCTCTGGCCAATTGCTCGTCGTCAATCGTGGAGCGATTGTTGCCCTGTGGCTCGGCCTGAGGTGCTTCGGGGCGAGGGCGAACAGGTGGTGGTGAGCGTGGCGCAACATCTGGAGCTGGCATACGGAGAGGCGGAAGTGAAGGCGTCGGAGAGAGCAAAGGCGCCTGACCGATGTGCCGATTGAGGTTGTCGTTGGCAGCGGACTGCCCCTGAGCGTCATGAACTGAGTCGCTGCCGTAGATGGGGCCGAGGTTCATTGAAACGCTTGCTTCTGGGCTGATTAGTTGCTCTCTCGTCGGAACAGATGAAGCGCGAAGGGGAGAAGCGCTTGCAGGGTCCAAGATTGCTTCCGAAGCGAGTAGAGGCGTAACCTCGAGATCGGAAGAGGCTGCTTGGCTCTCGGCAAATGGTAGAGTCGCATCGCTCTGTTGGCTGGAAGAGGGCATCAGTGCAACGTCGGCATAGCTATCAGGAGCAAAACTCTCCTCTCTCTGACTTGTGCTCTGCTCGACGGCACTGTCGTGGCTATCGTTTGTCGTTCGATTTGGTGTGCTGTCTATCGATCTATCGATCTGCGTTCGGTCTCCGTTGGGTTGGGAGAGGAGCGGCGTCCTGGTTGGTCGGGACGCCGATGCTGATGCAGGGGGCGGAGTAGATGAGAGCCGTGTGTTGCCTACCAATGATGGTGGCGACGCGCCAATGATTGGTGAGTCTGCTTTCGATACTGTCGTTGGCGTCTGGGGCTTTAATCGTCGATACTCTCTTGAAGACTCTCGGCTGGGACATTCGCTAAGCTTCGAGGGCGTAGCATTGAGGCGCTGGCTCTCCTGTCGACTTGATGGATTATGACGAGTCGGTAAGACAGCCTCATCGTCGTCATCGTCGAGCTCCTCCTGCCCGCCAGCATCCCGAATAGTCCGTTTGCTCTGCCGTGAGCTCTGTGCTGAATCCAAGCTTGAACCGTACTTGCCAGACGACTGCGAGAGGAAGAACAGGTCCTCATCATCCGAGGTAGGGACGACCTCCCGCGTCAAACTCGAAAGGCCAGCTTGACTCTGCTGGATTGTGTCTACCGACTCGAGCATCCCTGCATCTCGGTTTCTCCCAGATGTCTACGGTGGTATGAGATGAGTGAACACCTCTTCTTCTAAGATCGTCGTGGGAGCTGCATGGTGGCGGTAACGGTGTGAGCAGTAATTCTTGACGGTGGTGGCGATGATGGCTGAGTCGCTGACCAAGAATGTGTCGGATGTTGCGATTGAAGCTTCTCGTTGGGTCCGATGACTGAGTTGGCTGCAGTGAGAGAGTGACGAGGTGTTGCTCTTTTTGGCAGGAAGCCCTTCGTTCTTGCTCAGCGTCCCTCTCGAAAGCTGCACGGCGTAGCGAACGCAAAGCTCAATTTACGCGTCGCGGCCAAAAGTGTCACTTTCCCGATAGACAGCAAATCGGGATGATAACATCGGACTAGTGAGTCGATCTTGGAGAAAAACCGCGATTGCGTCAGAGTGCGCTGCTCGGGAGAGTGGAGTGATTCACCACAAAAGAGGAGAGGAGGGAGTCCGTGCTCGACGACGAAGTCGCGATGAAAGTGTATCGCCGATGTGAGCCGAGGGAATCGTATGGAAGCCCTGCTGTTCTCGACGTTTCGAACAGCAGTGCTTTCAACCCATCTTCGCCTCCACCATCTGCTGTTTCTACCACCAAGCAAACTCACCACAATCATGCTTCGAACTGCTCTCACTCGATCCACTGGCGCCCTCAAGGCCGGCTCGCGCGCCTTTGCCGCCCCTGCAGGCGTGCGCGCCAAGCACAGCCTCCCCGACCTGTCGTATGACTACGGCGCGCTCGAGCCCGCCATCTCTGCGCAGATCATGGAGCTGCACCACAAAAAGCACCACCAGACGTACGTCAACGGCCTCAACCAGGCCGAGGAGCAGCTCGGCGAGGCTATTCAGAAGAAGGACGTCAAGTCCGCCATTGCGCTGCAGAAGGCGATCAACTTCAACGGTGGTGGACACATCAACCACACGCTCTTCTGGGAGAACCTTGCTCCTTCCAAGAATGGCGGTGGCGAACTGTCTAGCGGTGTGTTGAAGGATGCGATCGAGAGGGACTTTGGCGGCCTCGACCAGCTCAAGCAGAAGTTCAATGCCCAGATCGCCGCGATTCAGGGCAGCGGCTGGGGCTGGTTGGGTTACAACCCGCAGACCAAGAAGCTGGACATTGTTACCACTGCTAACCAGGATCCTCTGCTGTGTAAGTCTCTCTGCCTCCTTGAGTCGAATCACATGTAAAGTGGAGACGAAGCTGTCTGTGCTGACCGTCAATTCTCCTGCTTCTGCTTCTCTACAGCGCACGTGCCTCTGATCGGCGTCGACGCCTGGGAGCACGCCTTCTACCTCCAGTACCAGAATGTCAAGGCAGACTACTTCAAGGCCATCTGGGACGTCATCAACTTCAAGGCCGCCGAAGAGCGTCTCAAGAAGGCCCAGTAATTCTCCTTCACAACGCTACAATTCTGAACAAGTCTCAACCGTTGAAATGACCAGATTGAATTGCCAGTTCCTGTCTGATGATCGTGGCTCTAGAATGTCATACCTCCAGTATCGCTTCCCAGCGGGCCGTCGCTGTCGGATGACCATTGCATGCTGAACGCGAGAGCCACCAGAGCCGCCTCCTTCCGACGCTGGTCGGGATCTGAGATGTTTCGTACGCGCTGAGCGTGCCATTGCAGCTGTTGCAGCTGGGAGGCGAGATCTCCCTCGCCTTCGTTGGGGGTTAGACTGCCCATGCCGAGAGGTCCTGCTTCCAACCGTGCTGCTGCATTGGAACCGAACAGGCGACTCTGCATGTGCGAGATGTCTTGCATCGATGGGAGGTCTTCCGTGTCGAAGCTGGGATCGTCGGCGTCGGTATGTTGAAAGTCCGGCTGAGACGCTGAAGACGGTGGTGCGGATTGAAAGGGCAGGAAGTCGTCAAAGTCGTCTTCGAATGTTTGTGTTGCATTGGCATCGTCTGTGCTGGACAAAGCCACAGATCGAGATGGTAACCCTGGCCACGATGGGTCTTGCGATTCGAGAAAAGCTTCGAGCTCGGCGAGGTCGGAAGATGCGTTTGCATTGGAGAGGAATAGCTGCGCGAGCTGCTCGTCCAGATCGCTGGCTTCGGCGTGGTTGTCGATGTCAAGCCTTGGAAGAGCGCTGCTACCGTCGAAGTCATTGCCGAGATTCGGCAGCTGCTGATGAGAAGGCGTCATCGCGCGCGCTTCACCCCCAACAGCATCAAATTCCTCTGCCTCTCCATTGACGGTGTCTGAAAAGCTCGAGAATGGAGCAGTGAATGCGGGAGTGCTTGCATCGTTGTTGTGCAACTCGTTCCGGTGAGCTGACGAGACAGATTGATCTTTGCGCACTAGCCCATTCCACATGTGGTTCATGAGTGCCTCGCGTATGCGCTCGATGCCGTCCTTGTCGTCGTCGCTGTAGCTACCTTCGCGATGACTGCCCGGGCTGAGCGCACCGTCCGAGTCATCCGCATCAAGCTCGTCGATCGCAATGAATTCCCAGCCGTGGTCGGCGTACAGTGCAACAAGGTCGCTGGTCTTGGCAGGTGTTAAGCCCTGCGACGCCGTCTGGTGACGCGCTGTCGACGTGCTGGGTCGATCGTCGTCCAAGGCGGTAACGAGCTGCGGGTGGGATGAAGAGATAAGCGACACGCCAGCGACGATGCTGATGTCTGCATCGAAGCCCGATGCCACGCTTGATTCGAGATTGGCAGCCAACAGATGATGGTGTTCCAGGCTACGACTTCGGTCGACGACCACAAGATAGGCAGGATACGACCGAGTCAAGGCTGCGTTTGTGCCTCGCTCTCCATGCACTCTCGAGCTTGGCAGCGCGTCCTTGGTTGCCTTGAGCGTAATATCTGCGTCGTAGTATCGATTTGAGATGTGATAGGAAGTCGAGGCGTACCAGCCTTGCTGCTCGGAATTCGAGGAAGCACTCACAGGAGCCGCGTAGGTGAACGAGCTCGACCCTTGATCGCTTCCGGCATCAGAGCGAGCATCGCCATGTCCAGTATCCGATGTGTCGACGGCTGTCGAGCCTTGTGCGATGGCGCTGATCAGATTCGACGCTGCGGCGGCGAGTGAGTTGGCCGATGATGCCGATGTCGAAGAGGATGCGGAAGCGCCACGGCTCGTCGTTGTCTGATTGAGGTCGAATGGTACAACAGCCACCGTGTTGAGGACATCATCCCTCGTAGTTACTGCAGGTGCAATGGCCATCGTGTCTGTAATGACGTCGAGGTCCCGACTGTATGGTGTTTCGTAGACAAGCTGCAAGGTGGTCAAATGGCGAAGCGCGTGCGTGCAACCTTCCCAAGGGTCTATGCAGCCCGATTTTGATCTTTCCCGATTTCGAGAACCGATCAGTATTGGGCAAAAAGAGCAGGAAAATGAGAAGAGCATGAGAAATGCAGGAAAGAAAATGAGACCGAAAAAGGATGCCAAGAAAATCCAGAATAATGATCGTTTTCCTCCGCAACGCCAACAGAGAAAGATAAAGGGTGTGTCATGTGAGGTCCTTCGTTCCTGAATTCCTGAATTCGCGTACAACAGCCGCAGCGTCCAGTCCAGTCCATGCCTCGCTAGCTCGTCCTCTCCCACGCCAGGCTGCACTCGTTCCGTCGAGCAACGGACAATCGAGCGTGCATCCAAGACCGAACCATTTCCCCCTCCACACTTCTCGAGCAAGGAAACGGCCAAAGGGAAGATTTCACGGGCTACGATTGCGGGCGATCGTGGAGGAGTCGGGATCGTCGGGACGGCCAGCTTTCGCTTCCCGGCCACCAGAACCAAAAAAATGAACCGCCACATCGAGTGAGCAAGGAATGGAAAGGCTCGTAGCCTGCCGGCCTCTGTGCGATCCATTGTAAGAGCTGCGGGGGACCGGACAAATAATATCGGAAGCATGTCCTCTGCCGTGCAATGTCGTCGATCGAGACGAGTAGCCTAGGCGAACAAGCTGGTGATCAATGACCGTAGCGTAGGACAGGTCGCATTTCCCGAATTCCTATTCGGGAAGAAAGTCTGAATGCAAGGCGTGGGAAATATCGAAGCGCGCGATCGTACGATGGCGCCTTGGCATGTCCGGACGCCGGGACGACATATCTCACCTTGTAGGATAAGGCCGTCCGAGTGCATAGCTCGCTTTCTCCGTGTTCATCCACCACGAGGCACGGCAGCGGCTATGTCGAACCGCGGTATTGCACGTAATTGTATGCACACAGATCTGCTGGATTTCTGATGCAGATGCGGTTTTCATTGACCGAAAGGCTCTCGGATTGCAAGCCGGTCGTGCAGCCCGTCTGCAGGCTTGAACCGTGTAGCCGCAGGTCAGAGGTGGACACCGTGTCATCGTGGAGCGGTCGATGAAGAAAGTAACGTCAACGAATCGTTGAGTAAATGTTTCTGAAGAGGGTCGTACGACATCCGCAGCGATTGCCTCTAGGTCGACGGAAGAGCTGACTCGAGAGGTGCCGCCTATTCCAGTCCATGAAAAAGGAGCTTTGATTGCGATGAAAGCCAGCGAAAGAACACAGAGATGGCCAGTCACAATCGCTCTCCTCCTGTGGCTCCAGTCTGCGCGAGACCAAGGCGGCGGTGCAACAACAACAGCCCTTCTCTCTGGTCTGCGGTGCGGTCGATCGTGTTGCCATTCGGCCATGAGACTGCGCAGGATGTGACGAACTTTCAGGTTCTAAATCGTCTCTCAAGGTTGCTGTGCGACCCATTGCGCCACATGAAAGAGAGAAAACAGGGTCGTGAGGAGAGGAATGCAAACTCCGCTATCAAGCAGCCGCATGAAAAAAAAGGGTCTCGAACCTTGTCCCACCTTGCTTTTGTCCTGTACAATGCAACGTCTCGGCAACAGAGACAAAACACCTTTCGTGCATCCGGATATGCTGTGTTCAAGAGCATGTCCAAGCGGCTATCAGCTGGACAATTCCAGAAGGCTTCGAAGCTCGCGAAGCTCAGATTCCTACCGACTGCAGTGCTGGGTCAAGTTTTTCACGCAAGCCTCCATCGTGGCTGCTGTGCATCTTGTTGTACTGCAATGGCCAAGCCAAGCTGAGCTGCACGTCGCCACGTCATACCCAGTTTTTCGCGCCTAGCCGCCAACGCCACGCGTCTCTTCTGGATTTTTCTTCCTCTTTTGATACCCAATTGCGAGTCTCCATGCATCGAGCTGTGACATTTCACAGCCATCTTTTCTGTTGCCCCACACAAAATGCTGCTGCCGTACGTGCAACTTACACAGACAAGCGCTCGCTCGTGCTGTGCCAGCATGCCTGTGCGCTACCAGTGGCGTGGCGTTCTTGGCTTTGCCTTCTTGCTATCTCTCTCCTTTGCCCCGTCCTCGATCGACGCAAAAAACAGCTATTGCATGTAAGGTGCTGCACTTTTCTTCTTCCTCGTGACTCCGGACTCCGTCGTCGACTGCAACAGACAACGGCCAGTGGCATAGTGATGCTGCGAAAGAAGGCTGAACATTGTTCCCACGAGCATTGCTGCTCGGGCATGAGCAGGGACGGTGTGATTTGCAGTGGATTTTCTTTTTCGAGGTATGCACAAGCTCCCGTCGAAACGCAGCATACAGTCACCCCTGTCTCGGTTAGGCTGCCTCCCTGCCTTTCGCCCGCTCGCTCGCTCGTTCCTCCTCAGCTCTTACACCTCGTTGTCCTCCTCCTCTGCCGTTCATCCTGCTGCACTGCAAACCCAGCAAGCTAGATGATCCTCGGCGAAGGTGGCTTTTCTTGTGCGCCTTCCTGGTTTGCTTGCTGCAGCTGTCCAACAGTCGTCCTTGTATGCACGCTGCACGTATCCCCTCCTTGAGTCCGTCACGGGCTTGCTCGTCACGTCTCGAGCCTGTTCATTCAGATGCTTTCGATGAGACAGATTCGGAATAGATCGGCTGATCTCACTGAAGAGGCAGACGGTGGCAGGCAGAGATTGAGGCTGGACAAAACAAACCAACACAAAGCTCAGACGTGCCGCAGGCCTCACAAGCTCCGCGATTCCTCATTCCATGTATTCCTTGAGGTCTTTTCTTTTTTTCACGCACACCCTTGCACATGTCAGCATGAGGCTTGGTACATGTTTCGCACTCCGCTCCCGTCTAGTGGGTCTCTCTTCGCCTCAGCAGTACATCCGCCTTGCAATGCCTGTCAACGTGCCTGCCGAGCTGTCAAAGCCAAGCCAAGCCGTGCACGAACAGTGGGGAACTGCTGCTCCGTCCACTGTTTCCTCTGCTGCTGTTCCTCCTGCTTTTTCGGCTGCTGCTGCTGCTGTTACCCTGCCATGCCTGCCTCCAGCCCTTCCGCTGCCTTCCCCCCCAACGTCGCTCAAGCAGTCTTGTTTCAGCCTGTGTCTGACTTTCTTCTTAACCTGCCTCGCTCGACAAAACTACTTAAACCTGTCGCAACTCCGGGTGACTTTCTTCTCCTTCTTCCTCCAAAGTCGTCCTCCCCTTCCCCTCCCCCCTTCCTGGCTCACATTCCCTCCCTCACTCGCAGCTTGCCAACAGCCTACCCTTCGCAATAGCTACTAGCATCAAGAAGACCCATCACGAAGTGCGACAATCCTGGCGTGTTCTTTCGGAAACTCCAATTACCTCTCCCACGGATCCAACCCCCACTCTTTCATGCCGGTAAAGCACCATTTTCCCCACTGACACCACTGAAACAGCTGGTTCGTCGCAGCTTTGACGAGATCGATCTTGAAAGCATGTCTAGGATCACGTTGCAGGCCTCGTGGGTGGAGTCCGCGCTCAAGCATGGCCACGAGCTCGACTACGCGCAGGACTACTCGCAGGAGCACGAGCAGCAACATGCCCAGGAGCACGCCCAGAACCACGCTTACGACTACGCCCACGACTACGTTCACGACTATGCTCAGGGCCACGCGCACAGCCACGCGTACGGGCAGCCGCACTTCTCGTACCCTGACATGACCGGAACTTCGACTTTGACGCACCAGCCTTACTCGCGCGCCGTCTCCCGTCCGCGCGTGAATATGGCCTGCACACACTGTCGACGACGGTAAGTTTCTCTTCACTGCGTCGACGCGTCGCCATGAGTGTTTCACTTTTTACTTACTCCTTCCTCCTCTCTCTCGATTCATCTTTGTTGCGATTGAAACAGCAAAGCGCGATGCGACGGCACGAAACCGAGCTGCAGCCTATGCACGCGTCTCAAGCGGCCCTGCAAGTACGTCAAGGTGACTGAACAGGAGAACGCGCTCCTGCGCGAAAAGAAACGCGCCTCCAAGATGCGTAGGTCCGCCGAGCAGGAACAGGCCCGCGCCAACTTTCACAAGAACGACACCTTCCCGGCCTACCATCCATACCGCCGCCCCGAAAATTCTTCTTCTGCCCCTGCCGTTGCTGCTGCTGCGGCGGCGGCGGCGGTCGCCGCCATCGCCACCACCTCCTCGCACCGCCAGAACCGGGTGGTGGAGGAAGTAGGTGGTGGTGAGAACGAGGATAGGGGGATGATGTTGGCGGCGAGTGCTCCGCCTCTGCCTCGGATGTTTGATTCGACGGGCGCCAGTGTTACACAGCCGTACGTGTATGGCGGCGGCAGCAGTGGTTGGGTGGGTGCGGGTGGCAGTGGTGTCGTGGGGTTTGAGTACTTTGAAGCTGGTGCCTGGGGCGGGTCGAGGCAGGTCTCAACCAGTGGCGCTGCCGGGCAGTCGAGGCCGGTAACGACTGGAGGGTACACTTGTCCGCGCAAACCGAGCCTGGAGACTGCCAGGCGTACCTTTGAGCCCAGATATCGCAACGACATGGGCGCAACCATGCCTAGCTCGGACGCCTCGACTGGCTTTCACGACATCGCCGCTGGCACATCGACCGTAACCAAGCCCGCCTACCCCATCGACTCGACCTCCTCCCCTCTTGAACCCGACTTCCGCCCCACTACCTTCACCGCCCTCGACGCACACCAGCACCGCTTCACTAGCACCAACTTTGGCGTCACATCCTTCGACGCGGCCCACGCACCCTCCTCATCCTCCTCCGACTGGTGGCAATCGCCGCCCATCGCCGAACCGAGCCCTTCCTGCCCTTCCTACCCGCGTCTCAACCGCAAGCACCGCAACACGGCGCCGGATCTGCGCTCCCCACTTACCTCAACCAGCTTCAACTCCTCGCCGTCGTACAGCTTCACGAGCCCTGCCGGCTTGGAAGCGGGCCTCCCGGCGCTCGACGGTGCGCTCTCGAGCGACAGCAGCCAAAGCTCGCCTGAACGGCATGAGGAGACGGAGATGGTGTGGTCCCCGCACGCAGCAGCTGCTGCTGGTGCTACTGCGTACGGCGGCGCTGCGGGCCAGTTGGCGTACCGGGCTTACGAGGCTGGTGACGCCTCGGCGCGTCTGGCTGCGGTTACGGGGGTGATGACGATGACGCACAGCGCCACCAGCAGCGCTGGGAGCGACTGGTCGGCGGCTATGGCCCCTACGTCGACGGGCACTAGCCGCAAATGACCCAACATTGTGACGCTCTACGCGCCACCCGATACCGCATCCGACGGCAACAACGTCTTCTGAAGCGCGACATCCCCCCCCCGTTGCCACCGCTCAAAAATTACTGCGTCCGAAGGTGACGATCTCGCAGCATCCCATGACTTCCGTTCTCAATTATCTATTATACCCCCCTCCTTAATCCTCTACCGCCACCCGCCCCAGCATCCCGTAGCAAAGGGCCTGTACCATCATCTGTATAGCATAGCATATCCTTAGCGTCTAGTCCTCGGTTCTGCATTTCCGCAATTCGATCGGTTCGTTCTTGTGCAACGAGCGAAAGAGTGTGAGACGTTGCCGTTCGCATCCCCGTCCACATCGCGCCTGAACCATTCAGCCCGAGGGGCGCTGTTGATCAATGCAAACCGAATCGGCTCGACATGGACGACCGGATAAAGTGGCGTACTCTCGCACCGTCCTCCTCACCATATGATGCTGTGCGCCGCCCCCTTCCTCGCCGCTATTGCTCTGGGCCACACATCCACTTCTCATCCTTGTCCTCATCTCATGATGTCGTACGACATCCGACCTCACTCGAAGCCACTCACGCATCACACCACTCTCGCCCATACATCCACACACACAACTCACACCCCCCTAATCCAGGCCAACATAAGGATGTAAGAATTGCAACAGGGATCAAGAATCCAAAAAAAGGAGAGGAGAGCGATGCACTCCCGCTAACGAAGCACGGGAACATTGCTGCTGCGAATCACGCTTTTTTTCTCGTCGATTCCAACTTTTGAGTTTACTTGCCCTGGGGAGCGTCCTTGAACGAGAGGCAGTGCTCCTCGCCCATGGCGGAAACAACGGTGACCATGAGGTCCTTGCCCTCGTCGAAGGCGGCCTGGATCTGCTCACCAAGCTCGCCGTCGGGGACGCGGACGTCGTCCTTGGTTTCACCGTCGTTGGTCATGAGGTTGAGGAAGCCGTCGTCAATGTTGACGAGCTGGTATTCCTCCCTCTTGACGTTGGGGACGTCCATGTTGTGGGTCGAGGGCGAAATGTCTTCGTACTTCTTGCTGGTGAAGATGTCGACAGCGACAAGGTGGACCTTGGCGTGACCGTGCTTGCCGGTCTTGGAGGTGGACATGTCGACGATCTGCGGGGACAAGTACAAGTCGACAGAGTCAGTTGAGCCGTTCCCGAGGTCAAACGATAATCATTCGTGTGGCAAGGCGATCAGAGTGCAAGGCATGCGTCATGACGGCAGCATCGAGCGGACATCGCGATGAGGTCGGTGCTCGTAGTACAAGCGGGGCAGCTCGCCATCCAAGCTAGCGACGACTCGACTATCGGCCAGCAGTCTGGCCTGGTACAGCGACAGGAACCTTGTCGCACACTTGATACTGCCATCGAGCACACCTGGCGCCGACGTTGCAACTCCAGTCAAAGCTTGCTGAGTACCACTGCAAAGTAGCGCTTCGGCACACTCGTAGTGTAACATGCGATACAAGTGAATGGAGAGATAACATACCTTGCAGGGGCGGCCCTTGATGACGACGTGACCGTTCTTACGCAGAGCAGAGCACTGCATAGGGAAGGTGAGCGAGGAACCGGCATCGGCGGTCTCGAAGGTAGTGTTGTGCTGCTCGTCGTCGGAGGCGGACTGTCATAGGCGAAAACAAAGAAGGAGATGGGTCAGCTTCGCGTTGCAAAGGGGGACGAGGACAAAGATAAACGTCAAGAGCATCGCCGGTATCTGTACACGATGCGTGTTCCCATCTTGGACGAACTGGTGGCCACAAGCGGTTGAAGAAGGCTGTGGTAGGTCGTCCTACGCAACTAGAGGTTAATGCACGGTGCCACTGCAGCCGAAAGACCGGCAAAGATACGCCTTTGACAGAATTTCTGTACGGCAGTAGGATCTGCAGGGCGGTGTGGTTGGTCGATGTGCATGGCAGCGAAGCAAACAAGACTGTGTAGATGCGACGCAGCTCTGTGACGGTGTGCTGCGCTCAACGTACCATTTTGACTGATTGATCTACAGGTGGGTAGGTGGTAGTAGAAGAGAAGAACAAGGCAGAGTGATCGTGCTAAGACGTTTGCTTGCCAACGCGCTCACCACCTGACAGACAGACAGATAGACACAGACAAGATGGCTCAGCGAACGAGCTGAAGAGTGAACCACACAAGAAGAAGATCTGCTTTTTTTTTCTCTTCTTTTTCTTTTCGTTTTGTGTGCGTTGATGAAAGGCAAATTGTCAGGCACTTGGGCCCTGACGCTTCCAAGGCGAAAAATCACAGCCAGAGTCGAACGACCTCTCGCCGCTCGCCTTCAATTTTACGCCTTTCCAGCTTCTGGCTCTGCAACCTCAGCTCGAAGCATTCAAAAAAAAAAAAAAAAGTTTTTCTGCAACTGGCTTCATTTGAACAGCTTCATACTTTTGTATTCTAAGGTCGAGACTTTGTAATCCAAACGAGGCAAAGCAAGCTCCAACCCAATTCCTCCGCTGTGAACAGGCCAAAAATCGCTTTCCTTCGGTTGGCTCGTGGCTACTCGACCCTTTGGCCAAAATCGCTCTCGAACATGCTGCCCGGCTTCATCGTGTGTAACGCGAGATGCTCATGACTAGATGGCTGCTTGAGCGAGTCTATACGGTTGTGGGCTCGGTTTGTCGATACTGAGCAGGATGTTTGGGGCCTAGCGAGTCAGCTTGAGGACCGGCAGGCTGCAAGCTGCGAGTTTCTGCCTCTGTCGCACGATAAAAACCGGATTTCCAGCAAGGCATGTCGAATTTTCCTTTTTCTCACGTAGCCCTGCTGCGAAAAAGAAAGCGTCGCTCGTAACCCACCAAAAGGCTCGAGGGAAAAACGTGACCTGCTCGCCATCCAACCATCATCCCGTGACTTCTTTCGAATATTCACCCAGCAAAGCCACAGCTCTACGCGACGCAACGCGAAACCGACATCAACCTGCATACAAGACGCAGGCAGACTCCACTTCGAATCCAACACTCTCGTCTCGGGGTCCTCATCGACTCGTCGAGGCTCTCCTGCCTCGTGGCTTGTTGCCGTTCGTTCCCATCACCACACAGGCACGGCGGGAAAGGGACGGTAGTACGCGTCCAACGTGGCGGGCATCATTGACATCCTAGCGTGTGAAATACCGCTTGTACCTGGAACATTGAGGATCGCGACGAAGCTCGTGACGACACGGTCCGGCTCTGCTCGTCATCTACAATCTGACAAGAGTATACCCATACGAGATTCGATTGCAGCGTTCGTCACGACCCACCCGGCATGTCGGCAGCAACAGAGACAACCGCTCCCACCGAGCATCTCGCTGACGACCAAGTCGCAGCCACTCACGACAGTGACGCAGCACAACAAGAAGCTGTCGCTAGCAACGATGCTGGCTCAGTGGCTTCAGCGGCAGCAGCGGTGCTCGACAACCCCACGAATCCAACCGAACGCGATCACATTGAACGTGACGTATCCAACATCCTTGCTGGACTCAATCAGGAGCAGCTCGCTTCCATCGTGGCTGCAGCACGCGCTTCGGAAGCACGCAATACAGACGGCGCCACGGCAGGCGATGGTGAAGGGCCTGCTTCTTTCGGCCAGTCGACGACGTATGGGCTGGGACAAGCGGCGAGCGCGTTGACCAGCATCGCTTCGGGGTTCAAGCGCACTCCGGGCAACGACCGCACCAACCTGGGCACAACCTCCAACACGGACGCGCAAGGGAAACACCTCGGCGACGCACCACCACCGCCAGGAACAGAGGACCAAGAAGAGGACGACAAGGAGCTCGACGCCGATACATCCGCCGCCATCGCCGCGGTCAAGTCGGCAACGGACAGCGCTACAGCCGCAGCCATCGCTAGCCTAGGCTCGCTCGCTGCTACCTCGCAACCTGCATCCGCAGCCACGGCCTCCAGCAGCCAACCGCAGCAAGACGGTCCCGATGCAGCCGACGAGTCGATGGACTACGACTCTGCCAACGGCGACTCGTCCTCCCCTTCCCGCAGCCTCAAGCGCCCGCGCGGTCCAGAGCTCGATCGCCAACGCAAGGACAACCACAAGGAAGTCGAACGTCGTCGCAGAAGCGCCATCAACGATGGCATCACCCAACTCTCCCACATCGTCCCCGGCTGCGACGCCAAGAACACCAACAAGGGCGCCATCATCCACGCTGCCGTCCGCTACATTCAGGATCTCAAACACAACGAAGCGAGCAACATCGAAAAATGGACCCTTGAGAAACTGCTCATGGATCAGGCCATGGGTGATCTGACCGCGCAGTTGGACGAAGCACAGCAGCAGATCGAACGGCTGAGACACGAGTTGGACGAGCGGTATAGCGAGAACCACGAGGACCCGCAGGGCAAAGCGTAACCGTGACCGCTTCTCTCACTTTCGCTTCCTATCTTTGTATTTCTAGCAGTCTCTAGCAGAACAATTCGGACTTTCTTCTCCTACCACCTCAACGAAAGCGCCTTGTTCCGAACCATCGGTCTGGTCACCGCAATCCCCACCGACAGAATCGCCAGCGTCAACAGCAGTTGCGGCTTGTTAAAGCTGTCTTGCAGCACGTCGAACTGGCCACTCGGACTGGTGCGCGTAGCGAAGCTATCCAGCCCATAAGCGTAGACCGTCGAGGTGCTTTCCAGCAGTGCGGGGCCCGTGGTGATGTGTCGGATGTTCGCAGCGGGGTAGACGTGGTTGAGGATCCACTTGGGGTCTTCCGGAATAAGTGGCGCGTAGGGAATGAGGTACTCTTCAGCCTCCGACTTGGTGGGCTTTGCAGTGGGACGGCGCGGGTCGAGCAGTTTGCGCGGGATCGAGACGAGCGAGTCGCGGTCCGTGGCCAGGACGAGGTTTTTGAGCGAGATGCCAAACTTGGTCGTCGTCGTAGCGAGCGCCTGGACTGTGCCGCCAGTGTAGAGGAACGTGTGGCTGAAGGCCAGCGGCAGCATAGACTTGCACTCCGAGACGCTCCGGCTGTTGCTGTTGCTATTGCTGCTGCTGTCGCCCGTGAAACTGCTAAAGTTGCCCGTGAGACCACTCCACGACGAGGAAAGGCGGCGTCGCGCTGCTTTTTTGTTGACAGCCTGCTCGTCCGCAGAGAGCTCGGGCTGATCGTACAGCTCCACCGTGACAATGTGCGTCGAGAGACCCTCGTCAGCGTTGCGCACCGAGTAGGTAGCGGTGATCCAGTTCTCCACCAAATGCGCACGCACAGGCTGCGCTAGATCCACCTCGTCCAGCTGCAGCTCGTACAGTACACTTCCCGTGACCGTATCCAACAAATAGAGATGCGCCTGGTTGGCGCCTGGGCTCTCGGTAACGATGAGCGACGCATGCGGGTTGAGGTACTTGTACAGCGTCGATCTGTCGCCCAGCACGCGGCCGTACGAAGCAATCACGTCGTTGCTGGGAGCCTGCAGCACCTCCACCACCTGCTCGCCCGCAGGAACCGTCCAGGACCAGACCACCTTGGACTTGTGAATGCTGCTCACGCCCTTTTCGACGGTGTAGCCGACGAAGCGCGCTGAAGTCGTCGCTGACGTCGCTGGCTTCTGCACCGAAAAGTAGTAGCGGTCCGAGAGTGGCTCGAATCGTTCAGCTACAGCAAGCGTGTCAGGGTAGAGGTAGAGGTTGCTGTGCTGATCGACCAGTCCGAGAGACTGCTGCCTCTCGATGGGATCTTCCACAGACTGAGGCAGCAAGAAGGCATCCTGGCATCGACCGACAAAGACAGCTTGACCCGACGAGGCGTCGTTCAGGAACTCTCCTGTCAGCGGGTTGAGCTCAAAGACGCGGGTGGTGAACAGACCAGGCTGCAGTTCGACTTCGGCGACAATGGCCAGCAGGGGACTCTTGCCATCGGTCGAGAGCTCGCGGACGGTCTGCATGAGCTTGATGTTGACTTTAGGCTCCGGCTCGCCCTCACCGTCGCCATATCCGACGAGCGACTTTTCCCACACCACCGTTTCCTTTGCGATCGTGTCGAGCGCGTACAGCTTGCCCTTGGCGGTGGCGACCACGACGACCTTGCGGAAACCAAAGGGATCTCGGAACAGGCTCGATGTGGTGTTGGCGTCGGCAATGCGCGGCGCCAACGACGTGGGCTTCTTCTCCTGCTCTTGCTTCTTTTTTGCTGGCTTGTTGCCCTGCTTGATCATGGTGGTAGCGGAGGCAGCGGCGTTAGAGCTGGAAGCACTACCACCAGCTAAGCCGGCGCTGGCGAGACCGAGCTGCTCGAGGCTGTTGCCATACGAGCCGGTTGCGAAGCGAGTAACAAAGGCGACCGTGTATCGCGGCAAGTCCTTGAGCGACAGCGTGTGACGAACCAGACGCTTGACAAATCCTTCGTGGTCCAGGCTGGCAGCACCGCCTGAGATGGTGGTGAGCTTCTTCTCGGGAAGATCGACGAAGACGGCATGGGTGGTCTGGGTAAGGCCCTCTTCCAAGATCCACTGGTGTTGGTCCTCGAGAAGCATACGAACAGAGCCACTGGAGGTGACGAGGACAGTACGAGTGGCAAGTTGATACTGCCCGATCTGGCTCGCCTCGAACGTGGCTGCATGGATGTTACCGTGCATGTCGTGATCCCACTGGAACGAGAAGCCGCTGACCTGACCCTCGCCTCCGTTGTTGGCGTCGGCCCAAAGGAAGTGAAAGTTGAGCAGATGCTGAGATCGTGAAAAGAAAATGCGTTGGAGATAGGCGCGGCCCTGTCGATCGTAGGTTCCAGCGTAGACTGCATCGTGAGCGTCCTCTTCGAACTCCCAGAAGCTGGTAAACTTGGCATCGGGCGAGACCTTGAGCACCTCGGCGAGGCCATCGGAGCGTCGAGCAATAAAGAGACCCTTGTTGGAGAGACCTACGTCGACGAGGCTGGTGAAGGTGGAATCGGAGCGCTTTGCGTAGATGACCTGAGGCTGGGCGAAGCGTTTGCTGGGAGGATCCAGAGGAGCAGCTCGAACGGTGCCATCCTTGTTGAGCCAAGCGACCCAAGAGCCCGGGTTGGCGGTGGGAGGCAGGTTCGGTAGCTGGTTCCAGGGAAGGATGACGACGTCAGCAGCGGTGTTGAGGCCAGATGGGATCTCGTGCGTGGTGAGGAGCTCGCCCGTGTGAGCCGAGAGTGTGGAGACGGAAATCGAGCTGTAGACCGAGCTGGTGATGCGGTGCAGGGACACGACGTGGATCTTGTCCTTGTTGGCGACGATGCGGATGACAGAGTAGCGAGAAATGTCTTGCTGAGGCTCCCACTTCCAGACCTGGGCGCCGAAAGCACCATTGAGACGGCGGACGGTACGTGCATTGGAAAGCACTACGACGTCCGGAGGGGTGTCTGCCTTGGCTTTGTCGGTGAGGAAGACGGCGTCGGCGGCAGGGAAGCCTGGTACTGGTAGCAAGCCATCTCGGATGTTATGCTGCGCCGACTCCCAAATGAGGAAGCCGGTGAATGCGTGAAAGAGTCGAACGTTGGCGCCACCATTGCCAGAGATGACGAGGGCCACCTCGCCGAACTGCTTGTGAAGCAGAAGCTGCTCGTGCTCCGGGAGGATCTGACGCCAGACGATGGCACCATTTCGAGGATTGAGAGCGCCTACGGTGTTGGACTCGGTGGCGATGAAGATGGCGGTCTGTGCCTTGTCCTTGACGTCGGCATCGGGCTTGATAATACGATGGAATCGAGGCGACAAGTAGGGGGTCGCAGAGTCGTTCGAGGCATGCGGAACGCCCATACGAGGTACGTGCCAATCGATCTTTCCCGCTTCTGCCTTGGACAGAGCCGATGCGGAGTGGGCGCCCAACAGCAGCGTCAAGAGGGTGGCGAAGAGTGTGATAGCAGCAAAGCGGTGCCAGCCGCTGCGTCGACTTGATGAAGCCGGCTGTGCGCGCATTGTGATCACAAAGATACTCGGCTTGCTAGTCGCAACCGCAAAAGCCTAAAGTGCGGAGTTGCGTACGTGACCACTATGTGAAGGAATGGTGAGGTCAGGAAGAAAAAAAAAGGGAGTCGAGTTGCCAAGGTTGGCCGTGCGCAGCAGCGCACGTTACAGCGAACAACCTTTCGCAACGACTTCGGCTTGAGGAGCGTGCGACTTTCTTCTGTCTCTTGCGAACGAGGAAAAGCGGACTGTGCGTTTGAACGCGTCTGAGGTGAATCGCAGTCTGAACGAGGGCGTGGCCCTGATGTCTTGAAATCGGCGATAGTTAGCGCAGCCAACTGGTTGCGGACACGGCACCACGAGCTGGGCAATTGGAATCGGCTCAGCCGTCAAAGCTCGCTTGCGCTTTGGAAGGGGAAAAAAGAGATCCAGTGGCTCGGTCCTTTCTCGCTCTTGCCTCGCCCCCGCACTGCATCCCATATTGCTTTGTCGCAGTCCGACATCGCCGTCTTCGCTTCTGCCGTTTCTTCTTCCAACAGAATCGTAGCTGTCATCGCTGCGGCAGATATGCCAAGTCGCTCAGGCAGCATCTCTGTTGCTCGTTAGGCCGTCGCTTCTTCCGTCAACTGCAACTGCAACCCGAGCCGACTGTTGCGGTTCCGGTGCGCAGCTTGAGAGTGGTCCTTGCCATTGACCCTTTCTCTTTGTTGCCAAGACCGAGACTCTCACGGTAGCCAACAACATCGGCCATATCCGACACTGCTCAACCCTTTGTTCGGCCTGCATCCGACTGCAGATCCTTTCGATTGTCGATCATCGATTGACTGCCGGGCTGCTCCGATCCTGTCACTGTGTCACTGAAGCTCGCCTGCGGCGGCTTCATTTGCCACCCGATCGTATCCGTCCTTTCACGGGATTCACACAGTTCAAACACAAAGCTCGCAAACGCCACCTACGCTAGTGCACCCTCGACTCCCACTCTTTTGGCACCGAGCAAAGTCCTCCTGCTGCTGCTGCGCCATTCAAAGCTTTCCGCACACTGGCGCTTCAGGTGGGCTGATCTCGACAATGCCAAAGGACGACTCGAAGAACCATCGCTCCGACGCCGGCGCTTCCGCATCCAACGCCACAGACGATGGCGATACCAAGGGCAAACCCAAAAAGGTGCTGCGTGCTTGCGACGCATGTCACCACCGTCGTGTCCGATGCAATCACAACGATCCGTGCGACAATTGCATCCGACTCAACATCACCTGTACTTGGATCAAAGCATCAAAAGGTAAACAGGCTTCGGGAAGACGCATCGACCTTCTTCGCAAAGGTCACAATCCCGCTGCTTCCGAGTTACCTCCTTCGCCATCCAGTCAGCAAAGACCGCTCTCGGACCATGCTCCCATGGCGGCACGCAGCTCCTCTGGTTCGCGCATCATGCTTCCTCCTCCTGGACACGCGCAACCGTCGATTAACTCGCCTCGTCACTATCCAGCACCGCCTTCTGCATCTTCTGCCATGAGTCCACCCGGCTTGCCCGCTAGTGCTGCCTCGCCTTCCTCCATGATGCCTACGAGCCTCTACTCACGCGATCCTCCCCCGGCTTCGTCCAGGAACTCATTTGGCGGCGGAGGTCACGGTAGGTACGACTCGAATGCCCAGTCCAGCTCGGCTGGCCCAGCACAGTATCCCTCGCCATCTTCTCACTGGTCCAGCCCCACCTCGCGCTCGCCTGGCCATCGCTACCCATCTCACGGCGCATACAACCAGCATGACTACCCTCCCGCGCATCTGGCGCCCTCCTCGTCCTCCTCCTCTGGCTACCATCACCATCCTCATCATACTTCTTATCCGCAGCACTCGCCATCGCGCCCCTATCCGCATCACCAGCAGTACCAACACGTACCGCCACCACCCCATCATGCCTCTACAGCTCAGCCTCGGCCTCCGCGACGTCCTTCCAACGCTGGCTTGGGTGGCCTCAATGGCCCCGGTGCTGCCTCTTCATCTGCGTCCCATCCTGGCTTTATGCCTGGCGAGACGTTCTCAGAAGGGCTGGGTGCCTCATTCTCACAGATCGCTCCCGACGTTGCAGCAGGTCTTCGTCTCCCCGACTTTGGTACCTCGCTTGCCGACTCGTACCTCAATCCGCAAGATGGCGGCGATCGTCGACGCAACGTCTTGTTGGATATGAGTGCAGCAGGTCTGCCCCACGGCGGCCTAGGTAACCACACCAACGGTATGGGTGGCGGTACGAACGACTATGCAGGCTCGCAAGATCCTTACGGCAACGGCGGGAGCCATGCAAGGACATTCCTGGACGTGCTTGGTCAGAACAGCCACATGCTTGGCGGTCCTAGCTCTACGCCTGGCTCCGTTACTCAATCCGAGTCCGAACTTGCCAGCAACGAGCCTCATCCGCTCTCGGACTCAGTGCTCATCCCGAGCATCGCAATCTTCTTCGAGCGTCTTCAGTCCATCATGCCCGTCTTTACCCGAGCCTGGATTTTTGGCAAGATCGACCGCGGAGAGCATCGCACAGACCCGCAGCTCGGCGCCATGCTCATTGCGCTCTCCGCCTTTGCCCTTTGTCAGCCCGTCGACTCGACCGATCCCGTCGACAGCTCGTCTCGCAAGCGCAGAGTGCGTCGGCTGCTCGAGGAGTCGGTCAAGATGCGCAACAGTGCGTTTCTCGGCAGTCATCCTTCGCTCGAGGCCATCATGGCCTCTTTCTTCATCTTTGGTACCTTGTTCGGTCTCGGCGAAGAGAATGCAGCGTGGTTTCGTCTACGCGAGGCGGTCACCCTTGGCTATCTACTGAGAATTCATGAGACTTCGTCTTACGAGCATCTCGACAAGGACGAACAAGAGCGTCGTTTGCGAGCTTATCTCTTACTTGCCATCACCGAGCGTGCTTACGCAATTCAGTCTGGATCGTCGATCACCTTCCGGGGCAATCCGCGCAAAGCGACTGACTCGATCAGGCGCAAATTTGACGTCTCGCAGCTGCAAGATTTCCCCAATCTCCAGAGTCGACTGTTTGACGTAGTCGATGAGAAGTTTGTCGACTGCTGGAACAGGAAATGTCCCGGACCGGGATGCGACTTTCTGGATGCTAAACGAGCGGTGCAGCTGCACCGGGCCATCAAGGAGAGCGACGAGGACGAGCGAAAGG
Source organism: Sporisorium exsertum (assembly GCA_928724755.1). Classification (NCBI taxonomy): domain Eukaryota; kingdom Fungi; phylum Basidiomycota; class Ustilaginomycetes; order Ustilaginales; family Ustilaginaceae; genus Sporisorium; species Sporisorium exsertum. The sequence goes on along the minus strand of CAKMXK010000015.1, from coordinate 1,589,474 downwards.
AGAAGGAGTCGTTCAACCGTGACTATCCCGGCGGCGGGCCTTCGCGGCGAGAGAGCTCTTACAACGATCGAAGGCATCATCCCTACGGTGTTGGGCACAAACCCAAGATGGAAGATTGGGCAGGTAATGGCGGCGGCGGCGCAGGACATGCCAGCAAGTCGGACTGGGACAAGAGTAAGGTTCAGAAGGCCGATGTCGAGGTGACGCGCCAGTGGCTGCTCAACAGGCTCTGGATGACGTGTCGTTCCCATGGGCTGCTCACCGCCGATGCCGAGGAGGTGCCGCTTCGGATCGACTATGCGATCGACATTGCGCGCGAGACTCTGCGCGTCTGCAACTCTCTCTCGCTCCGATCCATGGAAGCGCACGGCATCGGTCTCACGCGAAAGCTCAACGATATCGCGCAAACGCTCGTCATCGTCTGTCGAGACTATCCCGCCATCGCCATGTCTGTCCCCTTCGAGGGCGACCCGATCAAGACCGACCCTACGCTGTTCGGGCCGTACTTTGGCCCCTCCCCACCGGACGCATCCGCAGCAAGCGGAAGTCAGTATCACCAGTCGCCGCCGTCCAACATCGAGTCGGCGAACGCGAACGATCATCCCTCGGCCAACTCGTCGGGCTTGGGCGGAGGCGTTGTGCCGCTGGATAAGGCCTTTTCGCCCTCGTATGCGATCGAGGCCATTTTGCACAAGTATTTGGACATTTTCAGGAGGTTCAGAGGCGGAGACCATCCGTACTTGCCTCAGCTGGTCGAGGCGGTGAAGGAGCTGCCCAAGATGGCTGAGTTGAGCTTCGATCGCTTCTTGCGAGAGATGGGCTTGTTTTGAACGATGAAGTGTTGTCACTGAGGAATGTGGACAAGAGGCTTTTGTTTGGAATCCAAGCAGATCCCACTCACTTGTCGGACTCTCGCGGTTGTGTGTGACCCTCTCTTGTGACGTTCGTATTGCTGTCAGACACTTGTGATCAATGAGGTTCCGCGGCTAAACAGCATCCTCCAACACCAATCTCGGCACCACCTGCATCGACATTAGCTCTTGCAGAAGTAGCTTAGTCCCGTACGGTATGGTCAGCTGAACCACATGCTTACTACTGCTGCAGTACGGGCAGAAGCCGTTGTAGCCCATCAGTCCGCACCGCTGGCATGCATGAACTGTGAACGCATCCGAACTGATCATGAGTCTCTCCAACAGCAACTGCGTCGCGCCGTAGCCGATCAGACAATCGCGTTCCATCTCGCCGAGACGCAGACCACCGTCGCGCGACCTGCCTTCCGTGGGCTGACGCGTGAGCACCGCCCTCGGCCCACGTGCGCGCGCATGCATCTTGTCCTGCACCATATGCTTCAGCCGCTGGTAGTAGATCGGGCCGAAGTACACATAGCACTCGAGCGGCTCCCCCGTGATGCCGGAAGTGAGCGTCTCTTTGCCCGCATAATTGTACCCGTGCTCCACGAGCAGCGCCGACATGTCCTCCACCTTGCTGCCCCCAAACGCAGTGCCATACTGCAGCGTTCCCGTCACCACCCCCGCCTTTCCTGACAGCAGCTCGATCATCTTCCCCACCGTCATGCGGGATGGGAAGCCGTGCGGATTCATAATGATGTCCGGATTGATCCCCTGGTCCGTAAACGGCATGTCTTCCTGTTGGACGATGAGGCCACAGACACCCTTCTGACCGTGGCGGGAGGAAAATTTGTCGCCAAGTTCCGGTCGTCGCGTCTGTCGAATCAGCGCTTTGATCAGCGTCTGGTCCGAATCGGTGTCCGTGATGAGCACTTGGTCGACGTAGCCGGATACGGGGGGTTTGTAGGAGAGCGGTGCTGATTTGTACGCGACCGAAGCAGCGGCGTTGGAGGCTCCGATCATGATGGCTGCCGACGAGTTGTCGTTCGCGTTGACGGGCGTCTGCTTGTTCACATACACATCGCCCTGTTCGACGCGCTCACCGACTCCAGCGATACCGTCGGCCTCCAAGATGTCGTACCGCTTCTGCCGCTTGCCTGTGCTATCGTCGACGGGTGCATCCGCCAACCGATCGTGCGTGCCGTTCGGATACTTGCGAATCACCGTCGAAGACTTTTTCATCGTCTGGCTGCGTCCAAACCCTCGATCCAACGACGCCTTGTTCAACACCAGAGCATCCTCAATGTCATATCCCGAGAAGGACATGATGCCGACCATCGCATTGATTCCGCCCGGCAGCTTGTCGTACCCTACCAACTCCACCGTGCGCGTCTTGACCATCGGCTGCTGCGGGTACAGCATGAGGTACAGAAGAGTGTCGATACGAATCAGCTGGTTGTGCCCAATGAAGCCCTGCGCCTGCTTGGCCATCGCGCAGTGGTAGGTATTGCGTGGACTCTGGTTGTGATGAGGGTAAGGAATGAGACCCGCAACAGCTCCAAGAATGGTAAAAGGCTCGATCTCGAGATGCGTGGTGTACTGCGGCTTGATCTCGCGTTCGTACATGGCGATGTTGGCGTCGTTCTCCTCGTTGACGTCGACGTACTCGATCAGACCATTCGAAAGAAAATCGTCAAAGCGTCGAGCGCCCGACTTCAGCTGCTGCATGTGCGACTCGGTGACGCATGGCTGGCCCGTGATGGCGTCGACGATGATGAGCGGGCGACAGATACGACCGCCGTCCGAGGCAATGTAGACAGTCTGGTGGTGGTGGTTGGTGTAGATCGAGACGAACTCGGAGATGCGACCCGCACGACGGAGACGACGGAAGTGCAGTACGAAGCGCTGTGGGAATCGAGTTACACCCAGCACGTTACCGTTGAGATAGACGACGTACGAGTCGGGACGATAGAGCTCGGCACCCGTGAGCAGGTGGATGTCTTCGACACCGAGGGTGAAGGCAATCCTGGCGATCGGCTCTTCTTCAACGTCCGTGGTGATGTGCGTGGTGAGCGCAAGGTTCTTCACGAGACCACAAGCTTCACCCTCTGGCGTATCCGAGGGACACAACATACCCCACTGCGACGGTTGCAGCGCACGAGGGCCCGAGACCTTCCTTGTCTTTTCGAACTGCGAGCTGATCCTCGTCATCATGCCCAGTGCCGCAATGAACGAGAGACGGCTCAAAACGTGGGTGATGCCGGCACGCTCCATCTTGAAACGCTTCAAGCTCCAGTTGCCCGTTGAGATGGCACGCACAAAACCGGCGGTGATGTAGTCGCCGTTGAAGTGAAACTGGTTGTAGGCGTCGAACTCAACGGTTCGGTTGGGCTTCTTGAGCACCTTGTCGATGTTGATCTTGAGATCCGAGTTGAACTTCTTAAAGAGGTCCTCGAACAGAAGCGCCAGCAGCTGACCTGCCAGCTCGAGCCTCTTGTTTCCGACATAGTCACGGTCGTCTACCTTCTTCTCATCCTGCATGGCCATGAGGACTCTGCGCACCATGGAGGCAATGTAGATGGCTTTGGGCCGGAAGTTGAGTCTCTCCACGGGCACGTGCGCCATGATGACGGTGGCGAGCACGTCGAGAGCTTCTTCGGCGAGGGGACGTCGCATCGAGAGCGGCTTGCGTGAGGCTTTGGCCCGCGCACCGATGTAGTCGAGGGCCTGCTTGCGAGTGTAGATGCCCAAACGAGCGGCATCCTCGAGATTGATGGCAAAGAGCTCTTTGTGAATGTCGTTGTGGCCGGCGACGAGCTGGAGGATCTCGCGGTCGGCCTGGATGCCCATGGCTTTGAAGGCGATGGCGATAGGGATATCTTCGTGAAGCGAGTTGTGCTTGAGATAGATCTTGCCGTGTTTTGTGAGGACGTACGACTTTGATTTGCGCTCGTGGGTGGACGAAGTGACCGAGGCGGACACGGTGCCCTTTTTCGTATCTGCCTCGACGATAATCCTGTTTTTGCTGAGTTGTTCCTGGACGAGAATGACCTTTTCGGTACCCTTGACGACAAAGTATCCACCTGGGTCCAAGGGACACTCGCTCATCTTTGCGAGCTCCTTTTCAGACTTGTTTGCGAGCACACACTTGTTACTGCGAAGCATGACAGGGATGCGCCCGATCGCGACGTTCTTGCGACGGATGATCTTGCCACCTCGGGTGTATTCGATGTTGACGAAGATGTGCGCGGAGTAGGTAATATCTCGAAGTCGACATTCGTGTGGTGTGATGGGGCGTTGTACAGCGTCACCGTCGTACCTGCGAGGCTCACCGACGGTGATGTCGGTGTATTTGAGGTAGAATTTGGGATCGATATCTGAGGTGATCTTTTCGTTGGCCTTGATGATGTTTTTGAGGTCGTGGTCGACAAAGTAGTTGTACGAGTCGATGTGCTGCTTGACGAGACCTTTGACCTGAAGGAAAGCGGGGACGAGCTCCCACTTGTCCTCGACAGACTTGATGGGGTCCATGAGGCCCTTGCCCTTGTAGTTGGCGGCCTTGAGCGCTGCGATGGGGTCATCTGAGGCCGCATGGGGCACGTGTCCGGTGGCCTGTGCCATCTCGGCGAAGCTGGAAGGAAGCGCCATTGTTACGCCTCTTGCCGGTCACGGGCCCCAGCGTAGGCGGAATGTAAAGGTGGTGCTGCCTCTTGTTCAAGATTGAGGATGATAGAAGCTTTGAGGGCGTGTCGAATTGTGCATTCGTCTGCCCTAGGAGTGCCGAGCCGAGCCGAGCGGACGAGGGGTCGCTAACGTGCTGAGAAGAGTTGCTCCTGCCGAGTCTTGTTGGAGCGGATGGCTAACAAGGATTGGCCTAAATCAAGAATATAACTGTCGGAAGAGCTGCCGAGATGGAATCGGAGCAGCCGCAAGGCCTGGAATAGGGAGGTAGGGTATGTGCGAGTGAGCCGAGAGGTCGAGAATGGCAACGTGGGAAGAAAGAGGTGTCTGTCCGAATTTGCTTTTTTCTGCTGCGCTCTCAAAAAGTTACATTGCCGTGTTCCGCAAAACGCACCAAATCGGATCTGCCGATAGACAAGGTTTAGCTCGCCGATAGCTGTGCCAGTCGTCAGAGGCCGCAGAGCTCGCAAGTGTCAGTCAGTCTCAGCAGCGACCTGGAATCGTCACACATGCAGAGAGTGATTTTGGCTGACGCCGCTGCTCCTCTCCGCCGAAAAAAGGGTCTCAACATCCGTTGGCTTTGGGCTCCTGCACGCCGTCAGCCGCAACATAGGTTTGTGCCAGCCGTCTGTTATACACTCTACAGCATCCCGACTTCAAAAGACTCGAGCTTACAGGCTTGCCGCTGACGCACACACAGTCTCCAATCAGGTCTTCACCAGCGACGGAACGGTGAATCCGACGAGTCTCATCGGCCAAGCAATTGAACCACCTCTGCTCGAGTCGACTCAGCCTTCTCCAACTCAGCATCCTTTCACTGCTTCCTCTGCACCTCAATTCCCGTCCTTCTGCATCTCACACTTCGATCACAGAGCTGAACCTTGTTTCGCTCAACTTGAGCTCTTATTCCCACCATGACTGTCGGCAATCCAGATACGTGGATAGAGCAGCTCCGACAATGCAAGTACCTCCCAGAACCCGACATCAAGGCGCTCTGTGAGATGGTTAGAGGCATCCTGATGGAGGAGAGCAACATCCAACCCGTCTCGAGTCCTGTCACAGTGTGCGGCGACATCCACGGCCAGTTCTGGGATTTGCTGGAGCTTTTCAGAGTCGGAGGAGAGCCGCCGGATACGTCTTATGTCTTTATGGTAAGTGCAATGACATTCTTTCGCCCTGTGAACCTCTTACTGACCAGCTTCTCGCACTTCACATCTCACTGTTCGTTACGCAACAGGGCGACTTTGTGGATCGAGGGTACTTTAGCTTGGAGACGTTTTCGCTATTGATGGCTCTCAAGGCAAGATATCCTTCGCGCATCACCTTGCTCAGAGGCAACCACGAGAGTCGGCAGATCACGCAGGTCTATGGCTTCTACGACGAATGCCAACGCAAATACGGCAACGCCAACGTATGGAAGAGCTGCTGCCAGGTGTTTGACTATCTCAACCTCGCCGCCATCATCGACGGCCGCGTTCTCTGTGTTCACGGAGGCTTAAGTCCAGACGTCAGGACGCTGGATCAGATTCGCATCATCGCTCGAGCCCAGGAAGTGCCGCACGAAGGTGCATTCTGCGACCTCATGTGGAGTGATCCAGATGACATTGACACCTGGCGAGTCTCACCGCGCGGTGCAGGCTGGCTGTTCGGAGGGGCGGTGACCAAGGAGTTCAACCACGTTAACGGGCTGTCCCTCATAGCGCGAGCTCACCAGCTCGTGCAGGAGGGGTACAAGCTCATGCACGACAACAACATCGTCACAGTGTGGTCTGCACCAAATTACTGCTATCGTTGCGGCAACGTTGCTTCCATCTTTGCGGTCGACGATCTCATCGCCTACGAGAGCAAGAACTCGGCATCCGCTCTCACGGATTCGGCGCACAGCGGATCGGTGGACGACGATCAGGATCCAGACGCGACAAGGACCGAGGCGACCCGGGATGACGCATCACCAGGCGAAGCGAGCAAGCAAGCAGGCAAGCCGTGGGAGGCGACGCAGTCCAACTTTAAGATCTTTGACGCCGTACCGGATCAGACGAGGACGGTCACGTTGAATAGCCAGTACTTCCTCTGAAGTGCTCGCTAAAAGGGCGAGCAGGGAACACGACGTACTCTTCGCCGCTAGTGAGGCGTGGCCAGTGCTTCTCCATCAAAAGCGCCACGATCGGCGGCGTGTGCCACAACAGTGTATTCCGATCGAGCCGGGACCGCAAAGAAAGTTGTGCGCTTTGGACTGACTTTTAGAGAATGTATTTGTAGCTCAATCCCCCATCGACGTTCAGGTTTCAACCTAACGATAGACACTCGTGCAGGTGTGGAAGACTTCGAATGCTTGCAAAAGAACGAGGAGCGGGAAGAGGTACAAATACAAAGGGTCGGGGTCAGGGAGAGGGTATCAAGAGTTAACGTAGTGCGATCAAGACAGATGCAAGGGTGGATCGAGGTGAGAAACAAAGGGCTGCGGTGGGTTGCCACACATCAAGAAAAGTGAATTCCCTTTTCATGGAATGCAGCAAGCAACTTGAGCAAGTCGTCGATGTCCATCTTTGCGGCTCGGTCCTCTGCGCACTCGGTATCAATGAGCACCTGCTTGACCATATCCGCAAAGTTGCCTTGCTCGGGCATGATCTCCTTGACCGCGCAATACGTCTTGTAGTTCGACTCGAGCATGTCGATAACTCCACGGGCGTCGAAGAAGCTGGCGCGCACCGTCTTGTTGCGGCGGGAAAACACGATGCGCGTCAAACCATCAAACTCCTCGAACGGGATCGCAGGCGGCGGGTTGAGCGGGGTGATGCGCACGACGCTCGATTCGACCTGCGGTGGCGGTCGGAACGAGTTCCGGGAGACCTTCATGATATGGTCCACCTTGGAGTAAAGTTGCACATTGGCCGAGAGACGGCACCACAGGTTGTCGCCTGGACGTGCGATGAGTCGCAGCGCAAACTCTCGCTGGAACATGAGGATCGCACACCGGAAGAGTGGTCGATGCGAGAGCAGCTTGAACACGAGCGGGGAAGAGATTTGGTAAGGAGTGTTGGAGATGCAGACGTCAAAGTAGGGCAGTTCCGTCTTGCAGAAGTCGCCGATCATGATGTCCAGCTTGCGTTGTTCGGGTCTGAGCGTTGTCAATAGCGCAGCGGCAGGGTGGAAGCGGAGAGAAGCAGGAACAAGTCAGTGTCTGAAATCAATGACTGTGTTTGCAGCAGTAGCAGCAGTAGCAGCGACAGCGACAGCATCTCTGCATCAGCCAGAACCCCCTGTCTCCTCCAATCAGCACGGCAAGGTCGTCGTGGTAAGGATCAGCTATCTTGGAAAATTGCCGCATTGTCCGATTGCAAAGTCGGGCTCGTACGAAAGATGGTAAATAAATTCGTTCATCATGTAGAAGGACGGGTGGAGAGAGGTTGCAAAGAGTGGTGGGTCGACAAGTGATGCTGGTGTCCATGCTGTTACTGCTGGCCATACTGCTGTTCTTGTCCGAAAGATCTGAGTCTGCGTTACTTACTTTCCCTGGACACGCTTGCTCAGCTCGGCAGCCATGCGTGGATCCATCTCGACGACGGTGGTCTTTTTCGCCTTTTCGAGGATGCGGACAGTCAAGTTACCTGTACCTGGACCCACTTCGAGGACCATATCGGTTGGCTTGAGGTTCGCCTTATCGACAATACCTTGTGCGACGAGCGGATTCTTGAGGATATGCTGGCCAAACTTGTCCGTGTTGAAGATGGGGTTCTTGGTGGTGGCGCTCGAGTTCTGGTTGGAGGCATGGACGGAGCTGGAGCTGGAAGCTGCGGAGCGCGCTGAGCCTGGCCTCAGGCCAGCTGAAGGCTCGTGCTGCCTTGAAAGCTTTGCAGATACTGCTCGAGGCATGATGAAGCCGGCTGCGACGATCGGAAAGGTGATGATGATATGAGGCCAAGAGGAAGAAGCTAGCTCTCTCTGCTCATCGGATCGTCAGAGCCAAAATTTTCCTTCCTGTGCAACCGGTTCAAATTTCACTTTTTTCTTGTCCTCGAGAAGGGTTCTCAATGATCTTTCTCGGGATCGCGAGATCGGGTTCCTTTTTTGAATGTCATTTCTATCAGATCGCCCGATTCTCCGCGGTTGAGCCAGGCGGTCGCGTTGGCAGTCGAAGAGGCACAGAGAGCGAGAGGAAAAGAGAGAGAGAGAGAGAGAGAAGCAGAGAGCAGCTGCTCGCTGCATCAACTTCGCGCTGTTACTCGGCCAACCCGAAGAAATTCAACACAGCTCACACAACTCTTCAAACTCACATGACCATCGCTGCGATTCGAGCATCGATCTCCATCACCTCGCATCACATCTGCTCTCCTCTTCGTTCGGCTCTTGTCCGATCACCTCGCGACGTGAACGATACGAGGCTGTCCACTTGGCTCGCAGGTTGCTTTCTAGCAAGCATCGACTCAGCCTTCACTTGACCGCCGATAGCAGCTTACGAGGACAGCCGGCTTACGCTCGACATTGGCGTGCTCTGATAGAGGCACAATCACCGCGCTCACCATGAGCCGACCTCGCTTCTTCAATGCTCCCCGAAAGGGCGAGAACTTTGAGCTGCGCGCCGACCTCAACTCGGAATACCGCGATCGCAGAAAGGATGCCATCAAGCGGGTCATCGCCAACATGACCGTAGGAAAGGACGTCAGCGGTCTCTTTCCAGATGTGCTCAAAAACATGCAGACCGAAGACCTCGAACAAAAGAAGCTCGTCTACCTATATCTCATGAACTACGCAAAGACGCAGCCCGAGCTTGTCATCCTCGCCGTCAACACCTTTGTCAAGGACTCCGAGGACCCAAATCCGCTCATTCGCGCTCTCGCCATCCGCACCATGGGCTGTTTGCGCGCAGAAAAGATCATCGACTACCTCTCCGACCCGCTCGAAAAGTCGTTGCGCGACGAAAACCCTTACGTCCGCAAGACAGCCGCCATCTGCGTCGCCAAACTGTACGATCTCAAGCCCGAATTGGCCGTCGACCGAGGCTTTGTTGGGATGCTCAAGAATATGGTGGGAGACAGCAACCCCATGGTCGTGGCAAATGCAGTCACCGCTCTTACCGACATTCACCAAACCGCGCTCGAAAACGATCCCACAGGCCAGTCCGCCGTCTTCATCATCGACTCGGAGATCCTCACCAAATTGCTCATTGCGCTCAATGAGTGCACCGAATGGGGTCGAATCGCCATCCTCAACTCTTTGGCACGCTACCGTGCTCGTGACGAGAAGCAAGCCGAACACATCTGCGAGCGAGTCATGCCGCAGTTCCAGCATGCAAACGGCAGCGTCGTCCTCGGTGCCGTAAAGGTCGTTCTCATTCACATGGCCAAGGTGCGCAACAACGACGAACTCATCAAGCAGCTTGTGCGCAAAATGGCGCCACCTCTCGTCACCCTTATCTCGTCCGCTCCTGAAGTGCAGTGGGTGGCGCTGCGCAACATCAACCTCGTGCTCCAGAAGCGCCCGGACATTCTGCAAAACGAGCTTCGTGTGTTTTTCTGCAAGTACAACGACCCCTCGTACGTCAAGCTCGAAAAGGTCGAGATCATGATCAAGCTCGCCAACGAGCGCAACGTCGATATGCTGCTTTCGGAACTCAAAGAGTACGCATCGGAGGTCGATGTCGATTTCGTACGCAGGGCTATCCGTGCCATTGGTCAGTGCGCCATCAAGATCGACGCTGCGGCAGAGAGGTGTGTCCATGTGCTACTCGATCTTATCGCCACCAAGGTCAGCTACGTGGTTCAGGAAGCGGTTGTTGTCATCAAGGACATCTTCCGCAAGTACCCGCACAACTACGAAGGCATCATTCCCACACTCTGCTCGAATCTCGAAGAGCTCGACGAGCCCGAGGCCAAAGGCTCGCTCATCTGGATCCTGGGTGAATATGCAGACAAGATCTCCAACGCTGAGGATTTACTCGCGCACTTCCTCGACTCATTCACCGACGAGCCGTACCAGGTGCAGTTCCAAACGCTCACCGCCATCGTCAAGGCGTTCCTCAAGAAGCCCGACAGCAGCTTGGCGCAGCAGATTGTGCAGCAAGTGCTTGAGAAGGCGACCAAGGAGTGCGACTCGCCCGACTTGCGCGATCGCGCCTTTATCTACTGGCGTCTGCTCTCGTCCTCGGATTCGGCTGCAGGGAGGAACGTCATTCTCGCCTCTCGCCCGCCTATTTCGATCCCGTTGACGACGATGCCGCCAGCAGTGCTCGACGAGCTTGTGTCGGAGCTCTCAAGTCTGGCGAGTGCCTACCACAAGCCTGCGGCGACGTTCATTGGTAAGGCGAGGTTGGGTGCCGACGGCGTGCGCAACGGTCAAGCTGGCGATGCGGAGGACGATATCACACGTGAAAAGGCGCTCGCGACTGTGGTGCAGGGACAAAAGTCGGAGAACTTGCTCGATTTCGGTGATGACGACGTTGATGTTCCTGCCAACGCTGGAGCGGGCGCAGGCAATGGTAACGGCGCAGGAGCACTCGGAGCGCTCGCAGGGCTAGACGACCTGATGATGGGCGCGAGCATTTCTTCGCCCAGCGTGGGGTCGGGTGGCAATGGCGCACCAGCATCAGGCGGTGCATCGACGGGTGGAGGGCTCAACGATCTGCTGGGTCTGTTTGACGCTGCACCAGGAGCTGAACAGCCGGGAGCGCAGAGCGGTGTGCAAGCGCTGAAGGCACTTTCTACTGCGCCTGCTAACTCATTTGGCTCTCCACTCTCGCCAACGCCGTCGTCAGCCAGTCCAGCTCCGATATCAGCATCGATCACCACGGCCAAGCCAGCTTCGACCTCAGACGATTTGCTAGGCCTCTTTTGATGGATTCACGCACGCAATGCAGCACGTTGAGAGAAAGCACGAAGTCTTTTAGCAAAAGGTGTGTGTGATATGATACAGAAGAGAGTCGATTCAAACAGAAAGCTCAGCCTTGCCGGCGCGCTGGATGGTAGCCCGATACGGTTCGATGGCCGGGCGGACCCACTTGGCGAGGAAGCTGTCGACCTGCTGTTCTGCACGGCCGGTGAACGACTGTGGGTCGAGCAACTGATCCATCTGCGCCAAGATTGGTTGGAAGTACGGGTCATCCTTGATTCGTGCGATGAGGTCGTTTTCCTTTCCGTGTTCCTTCACTTGGGCGGCAGCCTGGTGGGACAAGACACGGATGCGTTCGTGGCACTCCTGTCGGTCGCCTCCAGCGCGGACCATGGCCATGATGACGTTTTCGGTGGCCATGAAGGGGAGTTCGCTCTGGATGCGGCGGGCGATGATGGCGGGGTAGACGACGAGTCCTTCGGAGACGTTTTGGAGGATGGTGAGGATGACGTCGGCGGTGAGGAAGGCTTCGGGGATTGAGAGGCGGCGGTTGGCCGAGTCGTCGAGTGTGCGCTCCATCCATTGCGCACCTGCGGTTTCGCGCGCCGAGTTGACTGCGTTGCCCAACCAGCGGGCCAGACCGCACACACGCTCGGATCGCATGGGGTTGCGCTTGTACGCCATCGCCGACGAGCCAATCTGGTCCTTTTCAAATGGCTCCTCGACCTCCTTCAGGTGGCACAGCAGTCGGATGTCGGTAGCCATCTTGAGCGCAGAGGCGGAGAAGGACGAGAGGCTGTTGAGCACGTCAATGTCGACCTTGCGCGAGTAGGTCTGGCCGGTGACAGGCATGGCGTGCGGGAAGCCAAAGAGCTCGGTTACCCTCTCATCGAGCGCTTCGACCTTGGCGTGGTCGCCGTCGAAGAGGGCGAGGAACGAGGCCTGCGTACCCGTGGTACCCTTGACGCCGCGGAAACCCAGGTCGTCGCGCGCACGCTGGATGTTGCGCAGATCCCACAGCAGCTCTTGGATCCAGAGCGTAGCACGCTTGCCGACGGTGGTGAGCTGCGCAGGCTGCATGTGCGTGAACCCGAGTGTGGGCAGCGCCTTGTGCTTCTCCGCAAAGGCAGCAAGTCGCTCGATCACGAGCGCGAGCTTGGGAAGCAGCAGGTCGAGACCCTTACGGAGGAAGATGAGGTCCGCGTTGTCCGTGACATAGCACGAGGTAGCACCGAGGTGGATGAACCCAGCGGCCTTGGGTGCGACCAAGCCAAACACGTGGACGTGGGCCATGACATCGTGCCTCCTGCGCTTCTCCTCTTCAGCAGCAAGAGCCATTTGACGCTCGTCGAGGGTGAGGTTGGCCTTCATCTGGTCGATGGCATCCTGCGGGATATCGAGACCCAACTCGCGCTCGGCAATGGCGAGGTTGAGCCAGAGCTCACGCCAAGTGGAGAAACGAGTAGCGTTGGAGAAGAGACCGGACATCTCCTTAGACGCATATCGCGCCGAGAGAGGCGACTGCCACGATTCGAAGGAGGCCATGTTTTGCGAAGAGTGCAGCTGATGTTGATCGACAAAGATGGAAGAAGCCAAGAAGACGGGGAGGAGCAGCTCAAAAGATGGAGTCAGTTGCGGCCAAAATAATCAAGAATGCCAAAAGAAAAGTCATTTTCATAATCATTTTTTAGAGAGATTTTCTTCTTCCCTTTCTTCGCATAGCCCAAGAACCTAACACGCCTTGGAAAAGCATCTTGGAATTTCGTGGGCAAAACTCAACACGGTCTAACAACTTAGGATTAACGTTGCTCTCATCTTCCCCGTTACTACCGCAGGGCACGCCATCAGCATCACGATTCGCATCCGACACGGACACATGAAGACAGGCGTTGCATTCGGCCACATGATGAGGAGGAGCGAGCAGAGCAAATTCTGTATGATGAAAGTGTTGGTCTGAGGTGCGGGCCACGCGTCTTGGTGGGCTCCAGCCGACATGCCTCGAGGTTGGGAAATTTGTGGCGATGAGGTGGAAGGTACGACAGGAAGCTGCTTGAGCTCTAAAATCCGCGACGAGGCACGAGCCCTCTGCTTGCGCCTCAAGGTCAACTGTGCCACGTCAGGCCAACCGACAATCTCTTCCAGGCGCGCACCGCCTGTTGCCCGCGACTCCGTAGGACTTGTGGGTCAGGCTGCTGCTTGCTGCTGCTTGCTGCCTCTTTGCCCTCTGCACGCTGCAACGGGGTCCACTCGCAGGCACGCAGGGCACAGGCGAGGTTGTGAGTGCTGCTGCTGCCCCGTGCCTCCCTTCATCAAGCCTTACTTGACTGGAATGTCTGCGTTGCGGTTTCGGTGTTGATCCTTTAAAACACGACTACCTTCACCTTCCGCCATCAACACCACCACCACCACCACCACCTTTGCCAACCTTTCTTCTTTTCCTAACGTCTTGCATCCCCTTTGACGATGCGATTCTCTCGTTCCGCCATCGCGGCCGGTCTGGCTACCGCCGCCACCTTCATGGCCGCTGATGCCTCGTCGTCGTCCGACGTCCTCGTGCTCAGCTCCAGCAACTTTACTGAAAACGTTCAGAACGAGGTACGTTGCAGATCCTCTCCTTGATTCGACGGCATGTGCTGTAGAAGCCTCGTTGCTGACCTCGCCACTCTGTTTCAACAGCCCTTGATGCTCGTCGAGTTCTACGCTCCTTGGTGTGGGCACTGCAAGGCGCTCCATCCCGAGTACGCAAAGGCCTCTACCGAACTGCTCGCCGACAAGATCAAGCTCGCCAAGGTCGACTGCACCGAAGAAAACGCCCTGTGCGCCGATTACAAGGTCGAGGGCTTCCCTACGCTCAAGGTCTTCCGCAACGGCTCGCCCTCGGACTACAACGGCAACCGCAAGGCCGACGGCATTGTCTCGTACATGAAGAAGCAGGCTCTTCCCGCCCTCTCCACCGTCACCGCCGACAACTTCACCGAGTTCAAGAGCAAGGACCGTGTCGTCGCCATCGCCTTCCTCGACTCTTCCGACGAGGCTCATCTCGCCGCCGTCAACGCCGTCGCCAACAACCTCCGCGACAACTTCCTGTTTGGTGTGGTCCACGACGCCTCGGTCGCCAAAGACGCCGGTGTGTCGGCGCCCGCCTTTGTGGTGTACCGCCAGTTCGATGAGCCCGAGGTGAAGCTCGACAGCAAGTCGCTCACCGAGGAGCAGATCACCAACTTCGTCAAGGCCGAGTCCATCCCTCTGATCGACGAGCTCAGCGCCGAAAACTTCATGAGCTACGCCGAGTCCGGCCTGCCGCTCGGCTACCTCTTCTCGGACCCCGAGAGCAAGGACTTGGAGTCCACCATCGAGTCGCTCAAGCCGCTTGCTAAGGCCAGCAAGGGCAAGCTCAACTTTGTGTGGATCGACGCTGTTAAATACTCGGCGCACGCCAAGTCGCTCAACATCCAGAGCGAAGACTGGCCTGCCTTTGCCGTTCAGGATATCGAGCAGAACCTCAAGTACCCTCTCGAGGACCTTTCGGGTGACCTTGTCGGTAAAGTGACCGACTTTGTCTCGCAGTACACCAACGGTTCGCTCAAGCCCTCGGTCAAGTCGGAGCCCATCCCCAAGGACCAGGACGGCCCTGTCCACGTGCTGGTCGCCGACGAGTTTGAGGCCATCGTCGGCGACGACACCAAGGACAAGCTGGTCGAGTTCTACGCTCCCTGGTGCGGACACTGCAAGAAGCTGGCTCCCACGTACGACACTCTGGGTGAGAAGTACAAGGCGCACAAGGACAAGGTGCTCATCGCCAAGATGGACGCTACCGCCAACGATATCCCGCCCTCGGCCGGGTTCCAGGTTCAGTCGTTCCCCACTATCAAATTCCAGGCGGCTGGCAGCTCGGACTGGATCGAGTTTACCGGTGACCGCTCGCTCGAGGGTTTCGTTGACTTCATTGCGCTCAACGGCAAGCACAAGGTGTCGGTCGACCTTGAGCCTGTCAACGCCACTGGTACCGAGCAGGCTGCCCCTGCCAAGGAGGCTCCTCACCACGAGGAGCTTTAAGTTCGCCAAGACCCTTTTCATGACACTGATTGATCGTGCGTCGTTTGGCATTGCAATATTGTTAACGATGCGCGATCGCTGTTCATCGGTTGTTCCTGGCTCTTGCACTAATCTATCATCGAATTTCCTGCATACTGGTTCGTTTGACATGTGTCTGAAGGCGGAGATACGTGAGACAAGTCCGAACCAAAGATCGGTTTTGTGAGCGGGTCTGGATCAGCTGGCGGTCAGCCCGACCCAAAGATGGTCTCCATGGGCATGTTTTGGAGAGCAGTCCAACAGCGTGGTCGGGTGCGGAAATTCTTAGAGATGTTAGGTCTACAAATGAGCTGCGTGGAACCAGCGGCCACGAAGAACTGGCGATTCACCCGTCTCTCAAAGAATTTTTTTCGGTGCCTTTTTTTTAAAGGGAAAGGAACTGTGCGGTGGCAAGGCGGCGCAGAGCAAATCCACCACACCAAACCAAGAAAAGATAGAATCTGGAGGAAGAAACTCGAGCGCAAAAGACAAATTTTGCTCGCACCAGCTAGAGAGAAAAGACACACATTGACGCTAGCAACACCTTGTCCTCTCCTACCACACCCATTACCCACCTTCCGCACACGTAACAATGGCTCCTATCGGACAGATTTACGGCTACGCCGGCCACTTCAAGGTCGACCGCGCTCTCGCAGCCGCCGCCTACAACGGCCTCGAGCTCGAGGTCGTCGAGACCAGGGCTCTCTCTGGCGACACCAAGAAGCCCGAGTACCTTGCTCTCTTCCCTTACGGCAAGATGCCCGGCTTCAAGGGCACTGACGGCTTCACCCTTATTGAGGGCAAGGCCATCGCTCGTTACGGTATGTGTTTCCACGCTTCTTCAGCCAATGTCGTCGCCTGCTGCTCCATCGTCTCTTTCCAACAAATTCCTTGGTCGTTTCACTGCGGGAACGATCACTCCCATCTGCTTTGTTTCAAATGATGAGATTTTTTTTTTACAGTTATCCCTGTCCGAATCATCCATGTCGAGGATACTTTTTTCAGCATAATGCCCTGACTCTCTCTCCTGCACCGTGGAGAACCAGGACGATGAAGCGGCGGCGACATTTCGGCAGTTTTTGTCCCAAGGATCAAAGTGTAGCTGACCCTTTCGCCCTTACGCTCTGTTTTTGCCCACAGTTGCTGGTCTCGCTGACAACGCCAAGCTCCTCGGCACTGACGCCAAGTCGGCCGCCCTCGTTGACCAGTGGATTTCGTTCGCCGACGACGAGATCCTTTTCCCCGCTCGCCAAATCCAATCGCTCTGCAAGGGCACCATCGCCTACAACAAGGCTGCTGAGCAGAAGGGCTGGGAGTCGCTCGACCGTGCCTTCACCTACCTCGAGTCCGTGCTCAAGAAGAAGACCTTCCTCGTTGGTCACCGTGTCACCCTTGCCGACTTGACTGTTGTTTCGGACCTCAGATTTGTGTTCAGCAACGTCGCCGGCGGCAACTTCCGCTCCAAGTTCCCCAACACTGTCCGCTACTTGAACACTGTCACCAAGCAGCCGCAGGTGCTCAACGTGTTCAAGGAGGTCACCTTTACTGAGGACAACGTCAAGTTCACCCCACCCAAGAAGGAGGAGAAGCCCAAGGCTGCCGCGGCTCCCAAGGCTGAGAAGCCCAAAGCTGCTCCCGCGCCCAAGGCGGACGACGAGGAGGACGAGCCCAAGCCGGCGCCCAAGCCCAAGAACCCGCTGGACGATCTGCCCAAGTCGTCGTTCAACCTGGACGAGTGGAAGCGCACCTACTCGAACGAGGAGACGCGCGAGACCGCCCTGCCCTGGTTCTTCAAGAACTTCGACCCGGAGGGCTACTCCATCTCCAGGCTCGACTACAAGTACAACGACGAGCTCCAGGCCGTCTTCCAGAGCAACAACCTCATCGGTGGCTTCTTCGCCCGCCTCGAGGCCAGCCGCAAGTACACCATGGGCACCCTCGGCGTGTTTGGTGAGAACAACAACAACCTCATCTCGGGCGTGCTCATCACGAGGGGCAAGGACCCCAAGAGCGTCCTCGAGGTTGCTCCCGATGTCGACTCGTACCAGATCACGCCGTTGGACGTGAGCAAGCCGGAGGACAAGAAGTTCTTTGAGGATATGATGGCCTGGGAGGCTGTCATTGACGGCAAGGCTTTTGCTGATGGTAAGATCATGAAGTAGGATCGTTTGCCTTAGTTAGGGTAAGCTTTTTCTTTTCGTTTTTGCAATTTGCCAATGCTTTTTTGATATCGTCTTTTGAACGAGCTTGTTGTAGTGTGTCTCTGCGTGCTGAGGTGGGGGGGCAGTTGAAAAATGGCGTTGGTGGGGCGAATGCGACGCATGGACCCGCACTTTGGCGCATCTCTTGCACGTTGTGCTCCTCTTCAACACCCTCGCAGCTTGATCATGGGTACGTGCCTCCTCCTCCTCCTCCTCCTCACCACCATCAGCAGCAGTACCTCGACCTCCTTCGCCACATATTGAATATGACTAACTCTGTTTCAACGGAGGGGATCTTCTCAGGGTTGGCGCTGTGGCTTGTTCCTCGCGCGTCTTCGGGATTCAGCGAAGCGGTGCGGGAGGAGATGGCGCGGTTGCGCGCGGCGAATGCTGGGGTGAGCAGTGGCGAGTTTGGGGTGCATGCGACGCTGGTTGCCGGGTTGGGCGGGAGGGTGATGACCGGAGAGCAGTTGAGGGATGTCACCATCGACGCTGTGCGAACGTGGAAGGAGCAACACCATCAAGGCGATGGCCTGACGGTCGGGCTGAAAGACATCACCACCAGAGCCACTTACTTCCAGTGCATACTCATCGCCCTCGCCCAAACCCCCGCCCTCCTCTCCCTCAACACCATCACCCGCCACAGAGTCGACCACCACTTCCCCCCACCCTCCTCCACCCCGAAACCAGACGACTACTTCCCACACATCTCGCTCCTCTACGCCCCCCTCACCGCCACCCAAGCCTCCGACCAGATCGAAACCATGCGCCAACAGGCTGTCTTCACACCCCACCCCGACGGTGGTATCAGCTTCAAAGGCTTCTCACAGGTCACGTTCGCCTCCATCGACGTCTATGACTGTACGGGTAAACCCGACGACTGGCTCAAGCTGCATTCGATCCCGCTCTGATGCAGCAATGTCAATCCACATTTGAACGTTCAAGGTGTGCAAACGCGGTGAAAGTAGGAGAAGAAAAGAGATGCATTTTTTTGTGCATGTTCCCAACCGCCTTACAACGGAGGAGAATCAAGAGATGAGAAAGTGTGGGTGTTTTCGGAGCGACTGAACCGACGATAAGAGTGATACCGACCGATCAGCGGCCTACCGGATGAAGTACAAAAACGACCAGACACGGCGAGTGCCAGCCTTTACACGTGCATGAGAGAGAGAGTGCATGTGCGTAATATATGTGTGTCGTGGTGAGAAGCGGAAAACGTCGAGACCAAAAACCAATCGAAGCAATGCGCGAAACCGCTTACTTCAACTTCTTCTTGGGTCGGAGCTGCGACGAGTGACCGCACTTGCGCTTGCGGCAGTTGGTGGCACGAGGAGGAAGACGCGCGTAGCACTTGCGGCAGATCTGCTTGTCGCAGTTGTACTTGCCGGCGAGCACCTTGAGCGAGGGCTCAATGATACCACCGCGCAGACGGAGGACAAGGTGGAGAGTCGACTCCTTCTGGATGTTGTAGTCCGAAAGCGTGCGGCCGTCCTCAAGCTGCTTGCCGGCGAAGATCAGACGCTGCTGGTCGGGCGGGATGCCCTCCTTATCCTGAATCTTGGCCTTGACATTGTCGATGGTGTCCGAGGACTCCACCTCAAGGGTAATGGTCTTACCTGTTGGTGTGCGGAAAGTGCAGGTGGTTGAGGAACGAAGAGAGTCAGTATGCCGTGATGGGCGGAAGAAGGGATTGTTTCCTGTAAGGGATCCATCGAATTCGATCCATCGCATCGTAAAGTGCACCGTATCATGTCAATCTCCTGACCAGTTCCCCACCTAGTCAGCCGTTTTGTGCCAATTATCCCTTTGACTGACCTTCTCTACAATCCTGCTGTCCTTGCCCATGATCATAGGCGTCGATGCCGCCAGGCTTGCGGACGAAGGTAGACGTGGTGACTGTCCAGCTCGCGTCCATGTCTTCCATGGTCCTGAAACACCGTGACGATGCCCCCTTTGTACTGCAGTGTGTAGCCTTCCTTCCCTTCTTGTGACATGCGTCTGTTAACGGGTTGATCGCAAGAAAGTCCCACGGCGTTTGTCCAAGACCAGCGTCTCCCGTCACTTCTGTAGCTGCTGATCCGTCCGTCTCCCAACATGTTTCCTCTTCCATCCGACGTCTTTCTGCCATGTCCTGGCTCCTGTGTGATCCCAATGTAGATGTGCTGGCGATGCGATGGACGAAGTCGAGAATCTCCACTACGAGTATGGAATGCTGAATACTAACCCGTCAGAGTCTTGACGAAAATCTGCATCTGTAGAGATGGTGATGCGATGATTGTAGATAGGTGGTTGTAGTAGATGTGCACAATGGAATGCGATGCGAATCAGCAAATGGTCGACAGAAGACGAAAGTGGTGAAACAAGTCGTTGCAGCACGAGAAAAGAATGTCGAGGTCGAACAGATGCTGAACTGGTCGAGTAGTACCTTTGCACACTGCGCTGAATCGAAGGTGCAACGTGTCTGTTCCAAATCGCAGTAGTCGGCTGGGGCTGCGCTCGTATGTGCGTTATGTGCGTTGATGTCGTATCGTAGGTGTGCTGCGGCGTCGATAGAGTGTGCTGTAGGACATGCTTACCTTGCTGGATGGATCTAGTATGGGTGACGATGACGGAGATCGTTGTCAAGAAGCGTTCGAGACGACGAATGCGACTTGGGGCAGCCCACGCTCGGCTCACTTGCCTGTCTGTGGCTGGCTGCGCTGCTGAGCTGTGCGAATTCGACGGCGGGCCTCGCACCGCTTGCACAGCAGTCTCAAGATTCTTGACCGAATTTCGACACTGCAGAGTCACTATCTCTTCGCGCGCTGTGTTCACCCAGCTCAGCTCAGCCAATTTGGTCCAGCCAGCCAGCCTGTCTGCAGTCGCACGTGATCCACACTCGAAGCCAACATGCTCATCTGGCCCTTCTTCGCTGCCAACCGCAGCCATCATCGCCGCCTTGTCCCCCTCATAACAGAGCCTTTGGTTGGTGAGGCGTCCATGCAGCTTTCCTAGATCGCTCATTAGGCATGCTGCTCATCTAAACTGTCATTGAGCGATGTTCCATGGTTGACTGCGAAGAGGGAAGAATCAAAACTATAAACGTTCGGCCGAGCTCTGCTCTCGCTGCCACAAATTTTTCCATTATTTCAGATCTGTTAGACCATGAAAATGTCCGGGAAACGAAAAAGAGATTAAGTAAATCTGAGAACGAGGGCCAATCGGGAAGGTTAGATCGGCTGATATCCCGATTTTAGACAGTTGTGACTGACAATTTCCTCCACCTCAGCCTGCAAGCTTAGAAGCAAAATCCGTCTTTTCGAAATTTTCGGCAAGAATGATAAACTGAGCCTCGTTGCTGCCCCACCTTTGCCGGTCTTTCCTTGGTCATCTATCGTATCGGTCGTCGCTCCTACTCATCCTACCATCAAGCACCTCGGCCTACCATTGCTTAGTATCCACGCACCTTGACACGGTCCCTCATCCGCCTGGATCGATTTACAAACCCGTCAGCGCTGCCTATCTGCACAACAGTCCAACTCAGTGCCCAACATGGCCACCATCGTGGGATCCTCGAGCGGTGAGCCGTCTTCGGCGCCGCAGTACGATCAGGGCCACGACGATGACACCCCGCTCTTCACCTGTCTGTCGTGCAGTATCGCCTTCCCCAACCCGGAGGATCAGCGAATGCACTACCGGTCCGACCTGCATCGATACAACATGAAGCGTCGCGTGGCCAACCTGCCACCGGTGAAAGCCGATGTGTTCAACGCAAAGATCCTCGAGCGACGTGCTGCCCTTGCCCAGGAAGCGCAGACAGCCGTTACACCGGACAAGTGCGAGGCGTGCGACAAGAAGTTTGCCTCGCAGAATGCCTACCGTGACCATCTCAATGCGAAAAAGCACAAGGAAAACGTCGCCAAGCTCGAAAAGAAGAAGGCCTCCGCCGCGCCAGCAGACTCATCCAGCGCAACGGGTGCGACCAAGTCGAGCGGCGAGCAGGTGCCTCTTGTCTTCCGTGTGCCCAAGCCGACCGCCGAGCAGACCTCCTCCACATCTATATCAGCACCAGCATTGGCGAGGACGACGACAGATGCAGCCATCGTGGCTGCTGAGAAAAAGCAGAACGCACGCGACACCCTCATGGTCTCCGAAGACGCTACCGAGGAGCAGATCCAGGCGGCCATCGATGCAAAGGTGGCTTCGTCACGGCGCATCGACCCGACGCACGAGTGCATCTTTTGCGCCAAGTCGGGCTTCGCTGAGCTCAAGGATTCGCTTGCGCACATGTCCAAGGCGCATGGCTTCTTCATTCCGGACTCAGAGTACATTGTTGATCTCCCGGGGCTTGTTTCGTACTTGGCGGACAAGGTGAGCATCGGCAACATCTGTTTGTACTGCAATGGGCGCGGGAAGGGGTTCCACCATGTCGAGTCGGTGAGGAACCATATGTTGGACAAGTCTCACTGCAAAATCGCCTACTCGGATCCGGAGGATCAGCTTGAGCTTGGTGATTTCTACGATTTCACCAGCTCGTACCCGGCCGACGAGGACGAGGAGTGGGAGGATGCGGACGGCGATGAGGGAGACGATGGTATGGAAGTCGACGGCGAGGATCAGGTTTTGGACCTTACCACCAGGAAAGCGTCTTCCGGCGCCGACGAGGAGCGCAACGACCAGATCCGATACGGCGATTCCGAACTCGAACTCGTGCTTCCCTCGGGCGCGCGTCTCGGCCACCGCTCTTTGCGTCGTTACTACCAGCAGTCTCTGCGCGAAGCACCCACAGGCTCTACCGCAGCAGACCAGAACGACCTCTCTCGCAGATACGGCGGCGGCGGCGCACTCGCTCGTCGCCTCATCGCAGAGAGCGGCATGGGCCACCACCATGGAGACGGAACACTGGTCACGGGTCGTCACGGCCAGGTAATCAAGGCGCGGAACAGAGGTGAGGCGAGGGAGGCCAAGAAGCATATCACTGAATTCAGGGACAGGAATAGGCGCGAACAGTACAAGACTAAGATCGGGTTCAGGAACAACAACCAGAAGCACTTCCGTGATCCGCTTCTGCAGTAGCTTTAGGGGGCGCAGTGGTTCTTGTGGTTTCAATGTCATTCACGTTTTTGGATTTGATCAGGGCACATGTACAGGCTTGGACTATTGCAGATGAGGCTGTGATGTGGGGTATAGGTACATCTGATGAGCAAGTCATTCGAGCTTGGTGGATTCGAGTTGAGCGGTCAGTTCGTTTGCCGTTGCGTTTGCAGCAGCGGTGGCGGTGGTGCGCACTTTGCGCTTGGATGAAATGATCATGGCGCCAATGAGGAGGTTCCACGCTTGATCGAGTGTCGACCAGAAGCTGCACGAGACGATGCCGAGCGCCGCGGCGTTTTTCCACATGGCCTGGATGGTTTGCAGGCAGTCGAGGAAGTGGCGCGTCGAGAGGGTCGACAAGGCCTCGACAATGTCTGCTGACGACAGGTCGGAGGCGCGTTGAGGTGATTGTGGCGAGGGTGACTTGGAAGCGGTGGTGGTGGCTGAAGAGGCAGTAGTGCTGCTGCGCTGGGCGAGACGTCTCTTGGTGAGGTAGGCGACGATGTGTTCGAGTGGCAGCAGTTCGTTCAGGAGCGACGTGGTGGATTTCGAGTAGAGCCATCGCATGACCGTGTTGAAATGTCGCACCGAAGGGACGCGGAGTGCGACCGTTGGCATGTGTTGGACCACCTTACCCTGCTGATGCACCTCGTTCGATGCAGGAAGGAATGGAATGGAGACGCACTGCAGAGCCAATACCTGGCCATGGACGGCATACACCGTGGCCGCTTCGCTGTCCGAGTGCACGGCCAACAGATGCGTCGGAGGTCGCTGCAGCGTGCTCACCCACTCGGTGACATCAAGAGGGATGCTCTCCGGTAGAGGCTCACCGGGAACAATGCGTGACAGCAGGTACTCCTTGTTGGCGTTTAGGAAAGTCTCAGTCTGATGATACAGACTGCTTTTGCCCAGACGCGCTGTCTCGAGGTACTGAGTCAGATAGTAGTCAGGGGTCACCGCATGCCGCTCGACTTGTTGTG
Source organism: Sporisorium exsertum (assembly GCA_928724755.1). Taxonomy (NCBI): domain Eukaryota; kingdom Fungi; phylum Basidiomycota; class Ustilaginomycetes; order Ustilaginales; family Ustilaginaceae; genus Sporisorium; species Sporisorium exsertum. The sequence continues at coordinate 1,565,792 of CAKMXK010000015.1, read as the reverse complement.
CCTCGGCGAAGAAGTGATGGCGACAGAGATGGGCGACGAGGTTCTCGTAGGGAGACGAGTTGGGCTTCAGGCGAGGCGTGGGGAGCTTCTGCGGCACCTTGACGCTGATGCGTTCGCCTTTGAGTGTGACCGAGGCCGAGTGACCGGGAAGCGAATTGGCCTTTGTTGCCTTTGCAGCGGATCGAACACCAGAGGAGATGTCCTTGTTTGAGGGCGAGCGTACCTTTTTCGAAGGAGTGAGTGTATGCTTGGCACCCAGCTTGGGAGACGGAGACAAGTTGATCGAACGAGCAGAAGCAGTTTGCTGCCTCGATGGCTTGATGATGTTGGTGTCGACAGCCTGGAGTGGACGGGTGCAAGAAGTTGGGAAGGTCAATTTGCCTTCAGCAGCATCACTCCGTTGGGCGATGAGCTGCTTGACGGCAAGTTCTGCGGCACAAGGTCGCATAGACGGCCTGCTTTGGGGTGCAGCGGGCTGTGAAGGCCCAGCCACGGCGTTGATGGTGCCGGCGGAACTCGTAGATTGAGCCGAGATGGACTGATATCCTGCGACAGGGCCTTGGTTGAAAGCTGGTGCCATCAGCATGGTGACGAGGAAGATGATCTTGTAGAAGGAAGAATTTTAGGCAGAGACGGACTGATGCAGCGATGGGAAGTGCGGCGGAGCAGTTCGTGACGTGAGAAGATCGAGCGGCTGGATGCAGGATGGGGAGGGACATGGACGAGGATCGTGTTCTGCTTATATGCGTTACCGTCTCCGCCGTCGAGCATTCGAGCATCGGATGCACCGGTGTCCGGTTTGAAGCAGAGATGGGCGGCGAAGTACGTGCAAGGACATCGTGATGAGGGTCTTGACAGGTGTGGCTGCCAAAAAGGGTTGCATGTCGACTGCTGTTCATTAGTGCAGAGTGCCATTCTGCAGCCCCTCTGAGTGCATGTTGGTCAGCAAGTACGCAACGACGATCTCCCACAAGCTTCCAGCCAACTCTACGCTGCATTTGACTTCAATTGCGAGGTCCGCATCGAGAAAGCCAGACACGACTGAGCTAATCGCCCCACTGGATCGATGAACGTGTCGTTGAGCTGATCAAGTCTTTTGTTTTTTTCCGTCTGGAGGTAAGAGGGAAAGAGTGGGCTCGACACTGTTTGCGCTAATCCAATGAATGTGCCACTGCCCCAATCACGTCGAGTGGCTTGTGACTGAAGAGAGTTTCCCGATCGGATCGACGCACGAAGAATCACAGCAACATTCCCCTCGCAGACGGAAACCCTACCCATCGACTCTTGAGCCTCTATGGCATTACCGCTTCTTGGCTGCCTCACCCCATATAAGCATAGTGACGGATACAAAGGGGGACGGAGCAAAGGCTGCTTAGGTCGAGTCGACGTGCGTCGGGCCCTAAATTCGACCCTTCCCAAAAGCGAAGAAAACGCCTTTGCTCGTGAACTGCGTGCGTTTCTGAGGAGCGGCCGAAACTTGGCGCTTTTCGCAAGAAAGCTGCTGCTGCTGCGGCTGCGACAAAGTGTGATCATGGATATGACAGCTTCATTGTTTATGCGAGCCCCACTTGGCTTCGTGGTGGGCGCACCTCACACTGCCTCTCCCACGATTTACCACTGATCAGCTTCTTGACAGCTCGGCTGTACTCCCGACACACGGTGCAAATCTTCGGCCACTCGGACAACGGCCGCCCTCTCGTTTGATGCGCACCTCGCATTCAGCCGGCTCTTCCACGCGGCTCTCTCGCGAAGAATCGGCAATGGCCGCGCACCCGCTCCTTTGCATGCCCGACACCCGAGGACTCTGACCAAGCCGTTCTCGACATCTGGCGAAACATCGCAATTTAAGTCGTGTCCTCGCAGTCTGTCCTCCGGCGCAGTGCAGGGAAGCGACGCTGTGTCAATCAGTGCGAGCGCGCAAGATGTGACCAGCGAGGAAGAAGACTCGGCTGCTGGACCGTGAGAAGAAGGTCACGCAGAAGGCGTGGGAGTTTTGATTTTACCGATTCGGAGAATCGACATCTCACCGCCACCTATTTTGCTTCGTTGACATGTTATCAAATGTTGTCGCTGGGCACATTCGCCGGACAGATCAATTTTGAGTCCTGTCGATCTGCGCATGACGAGTGTCTGATGCCCACAACAAAGTCAAAGCAGAAAGATCTTGAGCAGCGAGGATTGGGTTCCAGCTGCTTCTCCGCCTCGAAACGGACTGGCGTCCGGGGCGCAGAACAAGCAAGCTCGGCGCAGTGATTTCGAGCTGCTACACCTGTTTCAGCTGAGATCCGACGTCCAAGAAATCACTCCCCATGATCACACGGGCCTCCCGATCGCAGCTAGCGGCGCGGAAAGCCACGCTATCCATGCCGACGCTCTTTCAGCTCGAAACGAGCGAATCGCTGATGTGAACAGTTGAACTGTTCCGCCTCTCGTCAGATCTGTCCATGATCGGCCCAGCCAAAATTGCACGCGGACTTCGCGTGGAACAGGCTGCTTTTCTTTTCTTCCATGCTATCAGCCCTTGTCCGATACATGCCGAACTCGAGATGGCGCCGACCAACCAGAGACGAAACTGCAAGGTTTGGAATTGCGATCAGAGAACTTGACGAGACTAGACGGATGCGTAATGCGAAGGTCAAAGCACTCAGATGCCCGTGCCGATCGGTCCTCGTCCCTCGTCTCGAGAGGCGTAGAATTTTTCCAAGAAGCCCTCGGGCCGCGCAGGTCCCTGTTGTTTGATAAAAGGTGATGCAAGCGCAAGATGCTCGAGTCAGCTTCCGCGGCGTACACAGCCACACAGCGCCCCATACGGTCGATGCTCGCCGACTCGATTGCTGTTCGACGCCCGTGCAATGTGTGTCGATAACTTACCTCCTCCTCGGCGAACCACTTCATGACGTGAGGAATCTGCTTCCAGCCGTTCATCGTCTCTTGATACTCCTGCTGCGCCTTGAGCAGCATCAAGTCCAGCACTGCCAGGTCCTCGACCGCCTTGTTCTTCTCAAACTGCGTGCGGAACTTGGCGCGCAGTGTCGAGGGAGGCACGTCGAGCGCATAGAGGGCGCAGATCTCCGGGGCCTGTGCACGACGCAAAGAGCGAGGGTGTCGGTCGTCAGTCTCGGCGCAACGCAACGTGTGCCTTGCCAGCCGTCGCAGCGTGTGTGCTACTTACCGAGCGGTAGAAGTTGCGGTAGAGCGCTGTAGAACGCTTTCGCGCCTCCTCGAGCGTCCTCGAGATCTGTGTAGTCTGAGCCAATCGGCTTGGGATGGTAGTCATCCTGTTGATTGTAAGAAACGCGCGCGGTGTTGGTGAACTGGTTAGTGATTTCTGTGCGCATATGCGGGCACCTCTCTGAGCTGTTGCAGCATGGTTCTAACGTACGTGGTAGAAGGGGGAGCTGGTCGATGTCGAGCGAGATGGCTGGAGAACAGGAAAGATCCAAGATCTCAAAACGCGATTCAAGCGTGGAGACGAGCCGTCCAGTTCTCGGAATCAACGAGCCTGCATGAAGCAGCCGTTTCCGATGATTTTGAATTCTTCTCGCACGGTTCCGAGTCGCAGGGGCGGTCTAACAAACTCCAATTTTCCAAAAAGATCAGGCCTAAGCAGCGTGGAGGCGTTGGCGCTGCTGATGCGGTGAACAGACCATGCCAGTCACAGCTTGAACCAACACAACCAACAACACTTCGACTTCGTCGTCACCTCCGACGATCTCATACAACGCCGTAGCTGTACCCAGCCCACTACAGGAAACGCGGCACGACAAACATGGCAAGCTAGGACCTTCTACGACGCAACCATCGCAGTCTAACACTCCGTCCTTGGCTGCCTCGAAAACGCGCTCATGAATGTCGTCTATCACTACAGGCTGGCCCTCTTCCTCTTTCGATGAGAGTTCAGAGCTCGACGATGCATATCCCCTTCGCCCACTGACCACGAACACAACCACTATGTCGACGGGTCGCAGCTCGCCAGCGCCCTCCTATCACTCGCAATCCGAAACCGGATTCGCCGCATTTCGCACACGCAATCCGCGCTCCAGATTCAGTCGCTTCGGCCAGAACAATGCTCGAGACTCGGACGAACAGCAAGGTCTACTGCAGGACAGCGATGATGAAGCTACGGGGCGTTCGACTGGCTCGAAGCGACCGAGCTTGGCCTCTCGACCATCCGAGGATCACCGCAGGCAGTACGGCACGCACGGCGATTCGGACGGCATTCCACCACCGTCAAACACAGTCGTCCAGCTGGGCGCGCGCAGAGCTGGATTTATAGCTTCACTGTTCTCCTCGAAGGAACGGGCACCGCGCGATCTTAGCAGGACCATCAGTCTTGGCGACTCGGATCGTATTCGTTCTAGGTACCCTGCCAACGTGGTACGCAATCAAAAGTACAACATCGTCACCTTCCTGCCAAAGGTGCTGTACGAGCAGTTCAAATTCTTCTTCAACCTCTACTTTCTTCTCGTCGCCCTCAGTCAATTTATACCCGCCCTCAAGATCGGCTTCATTGCCACCTACGTGGCCCCCCTCGCCTTCGTCCTCTGCATCACCATCGGCAAAGAAGCTATCGACGACTGGGCGAGGTACAAAAGAGATGTCGAAAGCAACAGCGCTCCTTACAAGCTGCTCGTACCCAACGACTCGGCCCTCGCCAAAGCGCAGGCACGCCTAGCAAGGAAGGCCAGCTCCAACAAGCCCCTGTCGCTCGGCAGTGATCTGGGCCAGTCGAGGGTCGTCCAGGTTCCTAGCAGCAAGATCAAGGTTGGTGATCTGGTCGTGCTCGACAAGAATCAGCGAGTGCCTGCCGACATGGTGCTGCTCCAGACCTTCTCAAACGACACAGCTATTGAGACAGGTGGCGGCTCTGCTGCACCAACCCCAGCAGATGAGAGCACACAGTTTGTTCTTGGCGACGATGAAGACGGAGGAGAGGACAACAACAAATCGACAGAGGCAGGGGCGGCCAAGTCGGCAGGCCCATCGTCCCCCGCGACTGGCGAGGATTCCGACGCTCAAGGCTCGAACGGCAGCTGCTTCATTCGCACCGATCAGCTCGACGGAGAAACAGACTGGAAGCTGCGCATAGCCGCCGAGCTGACCCAACGTATGCCCACAGACGAGCTTGCTATGCTTCGAGATCGCGCCGTCGTCTTTGCAGGTCCGCCCATCAAAGATATCCACTCGTTCCTCGGCAACCTCACTCTGCATCCTCCACCGGACGACGGCTCCGTTACGCCTCCACCCACGCTGCCACGGTCCGGTCCCACGGTAGGTGATCTGCTTGGCGTGCCCGCCGATGCACCAGATCTGAACCGCAGCTCAGCCGAATCGCAACGCCCAGACACCATCATCGCCATGAGCCAGCAGCCTCAAGTGGCTCCTCTCACAGCCGAGAATGTGCTGTGGGCCAACACTGTTCTTGCTGCAGGCACAGCCGTCGGAATGGTCGTCTACACAGGACGAGAGACTCGAGCCGTCATGAACACATCGTATCCAGGCACCAAAGTCGGTCTTTTGGATCTTGAGATCAATCGACTCTCGAAAATCCTTTGCGGCGTTACCTTTACGCTCTCGGTCGCTCTGGTGGCACTCAACGGCTTCAAGGGTGAGTGGTGGATCTACATCTTCCGCTTCCTCATTCTATTTTCGTCCATCATCCCCATCAGTCTTCGCGTCAACCTCGACATGGGCAAGACCGTCTATGCACGACAGATCATGCACGACGATGAGATCCCAGGCACCATTGTCCGCACCTCGACGCTGCCAGAGGAGCTCGGGCGCATCGAGTATCTTTTGTCCGACAAGACGGGGACGCTGACGCAGAACGAGATGGAGCTTCGCAAGCTGCACATGGGCACCATGAGCTACGGCTGGGACAGTATGGACGAAGTCGCATCTCAGCTTTCGACCGCTTTGCAGCAGCACTACGGCAACAGTAATACTCAGCATCTGAGCCCGACGAAGAGCACGCCCGGTGGTAAGAGCATTGCACAACAGCCCATCTCGCTGACCACAGCAGGGGCGATGCTTGCCGGGCGAAGTCGTCGCGACATGAGTTCTCGTGTCAAGGACGTCGTCTTGGCCCTTGCACTTTGCCACAACGTGACGCCAGTGATCGAGCTCGATGGATCCATCACCTACCAGGCCTCCTCTCCCGACGAGGTCGCCATCGTCCGATGGACCGAATCGGTCGGGCTCAGCCTTGTCGCGCGTGATCGCACGTCCATATCGCTACGCGCTTCGGATGGGTCGACACTGCACTTCGACATTCTCGAAGTGTTCCCCTTCACGTCCGAATCGAAACGTATGGGCATCGTAATCCGCGAGCGAGGCACGGGCGAGATCACGTTCTACCAGAAAGGCGCCGACGTGGTCATGGCCAAGATCGTTGCGCAAAACGACTGGCTCGACGAAGAGTGTGGCAACATGGCGCGCGAGGGACTGCGCACGCTTGTGGTGGGACGCAGGAGGCTGACGCAGGACAACTGGCTGGTCTTTGAGCGAGCCTACAAGGCGGCACGGGTGCAGGTCGAGGAACGCAACCAAGCCATGGCGCGGGCGATCGAAGAGCATCTCGAGAACAATTTGGAGCTGCTCGGCCTCACTGGTGTAGAGGACAAGCTTCAGGAGGATGTCAAGATGACGCTCGAGCTGCTGCGCAATGCTGGTATCAAAGTGTGGATGCTGACGGGTGACAAGATCGAGACGGCGACGTGCATTGCCATCTCGTCCAAGTTGGTGGCTCGCAACCAGTACGTGCATCAGGTGGCCAAGCTGCGCACACCCGATGCGGTGCGCGACATGCTCGACTTTGTGCGTTCGAAGCTGGACTGCTGTCTGGTGATTGACGGCGAGTCGTTGCAGGCATGTTTGGATTCGTTCAAGGATGAGTTTATCGAGCTGGCAACGCAGCTGTCGGCGGTGGTGGCGTGTCGATGTTCGCCTACGCAGAAGGCGGATGTGGCCAGGCTGATCCGTACGCACACGCGCAAGCGGGTTTGCTGCATTGGGGATGGCGGCAACGATGTGTCGATGATCCAGGCTGCCGATGTCGGGCTGGGTATTGTTGGCAAAGAGGGCAAGCAGGCCTCGCTCGCTGCCGATTTTTCAATCACCCAGTTCAGCTTCCTCACCAAGCTGCTCGTGTGGCATGGGCGCAACTCGTACAAACGCTCAGCCAAGCTCGCGCAGTTCGTCATCCACCGTGGGCTCATCATCTCGATCATCCAAGCCGTCTTCTCGTCGATCTTCTACTTTGCGCCCATCGCGCTGTACCAGGGCTGGCTCATGGTCGGCTATGCGACCGTGTACACCATGGCGCCCGTGTTCTCGCTCGTGCTCGACCGCGATGTCAGCGAAGACCTCGCGCTGCTCTACCCGGAACTCTACAAGGATCTCACCAAAGGCCGCTCGCTTTCCGCCAAAACGTTCACCACCTGGCTCATGATCTCGACGTACCAAGGGGGTGCGATCATGATCCTCTCGCTGCTGCTGTTTGAGAACGAGTTTCTCAACATCGTCAGCATCTCGTTTACCGCGCTCGTGGTCAACGAGCTCATCATGGTCGCTCTCGAGATCACCACGTGGCACGTCTACATGATCCTGTCCGAGATCGTCACGCTGTTCTTCTATTGCGTGAGCATCGTGTTTTTGCCCGAGTTTTTCGATCTGGGCTTTGTACTTTCGTACAGGTTCTTGTGGAAGACCGCGGTGATCGTGGCGGTGAGTAGCTTGCCGTTGTACGTTTGGCGCGAGGTAAGGAATCGGTTGGCTCCGCCGAGTTATAGTAAGCTGGCTATGGCGTGAAGAATGTCAATACGAAAGTGCATTTTCAAGGTTACCTTCGCATGATGTGTGTCTGTCGAGTGTGGTTTTGAAGCGGTGTGATTGCCAAATTCTATCTGCATCTAGAGGGAACGAAGAGAGCGCCGGGGGATCACTCGATCCCCCACCTACCCACCTGCTGCATAGCATTCGAATCGCCATGGCGAATATGATCCGCCTTCAACACATCCGCCAGGATATGCCACGGATCCTTGCCACCGCCAAACTTCAAACACTGCATCTTGAACACCTCGCCCTTGTCCCTATCGAGCGGATCGCTTGCGAACAGGTGGTTCCAAACCTTGCTCGCAATCACCCTATCCAGCAAGTACGAGTAGTAGGTGCTACCGTATCCGAACAGATGTCCGAACCGCACCTGCGGATGTGCGCCCTGCGTGTACGACAAGGCGCGTGCACCGGGGAGGTGCATCTGCGCATCCAAGTCGGCGTAGAGTGCGGTGGAGTCGAAGCCCGGCCGTGCAGCGGCGGGCGAGTGGTACAGCTGGTCCAAGCGGGCGAGTAGGATCTGGTGGTACGTGTCGAGTCCTTCGAGCGATTTCGAGGCGAGCAGGTGGGACGAGAGATGTTCGAACGGTAGAGTTGCGCCAGTTTTGTGGTGACGTGCGATGACCGAGACGACCTGCGGCGACTGGACGAAGTGCTCCATGAGGATTGACGGTAATTCGACAAAGTCTGTAGCACAGCGGGTGCCGGATACGTTGTGGTACGAGGTGCGGCCGATCATCGAGTGGATCGCATGTCCCATTTCGTGGAAGAGCGTCTCGACTTCGTGCCAGCCCAGCAGACATGGCCCTTGATTCCCACCGCCTGGACGGGCAAAGTCGCACATCAGCACCACCACAGGCAACTGGTAGCGTCCCGGTCGTTCCCGCTGCTCAAACGTCGGCGCCTGCAGCGGGTTCCCATATCCCACGCCACCCAGATCCTCCGGCCGCAGCACCCGCCCATCCTCCGCACGCCCATACACAAAGTCGCCCGCCTCATCATCCTTATCCACCCTTCGCGAGCATCGCACGGTATAATGCGCCGCGCCACCGGGCTTGCCCTCCCGACTCCACAGATCCGCATAGATCGTCCCTATCAGCCCCTCCGCAGCCGCGCCCCCGCGCGCACCCTCTCGCTCATCCAGCACCTCCACCTTCATCACATCCCCCGGCCCCTCACTCCATACCTCGCCCGGAGCGACCATCGACGCGCGGAACCGGATGCCGTACAGCGCGGAGAACAGCCGCGAGAGCCCGGCGAACACCGAACCGAGGCTGAGGTACGGCGAGAGCGGCTGGACGCTGCGCAACGACGGACTGCGGAAGTGCTGTTCTGTGTACATGTCGCGGTCCCACGGTGCAAAGTCGGGCAGGGCGGTGGAGGGATTGGACATGGAGCTGCTTTTGCTGGTTGAGGAGGTGAGTTTGAGCCTTCGCAGCTTGTCGAGGTCCTGTGCGGCGCGGGGGCGATGATGCTTCGTTAGCGCGCGCAGGAACTCCTCGACGTTGTGAGGCTCCTTGGCCATCTTATCGCCCAACGCCATCTCCGCGTACGAGCCCGCACCCGTAAGCGTAGCCAGCTCAGCACGCGCCTTCAACAGCCGCTCCAACCGCTGCACTTGCGCCTGGCTGCCGTAGTTGGCAGCCAGAAAGGCAACCTTGCGCGCGCGTTCATCCGGCGCATACTTGAGCAGCGTCTGAAACACCCACGGCTGGTCAGCTGCCGAAAACGTCAACAGTCCATCGTGGTCCGTTATCGCACTGGCACGCACAGCCTTGAGCACGGTGGGGTTGACATCTTCGAGCCACTGCGTCGGGATCTCGACCGTATCCGCCTTATCCGTTTCGCTCCTGGCGCTGGCGTTGCGCGCAAAGTCGTCCGAGGCGTCGTTTCCGGCGATGTCTTGCAGGAACCCGCGACCGAGGACGAGAATCTCGTCGCTGAGCTGTACGAACCGCTCGCGCTCGGCTGGTGGAAGGTGGATGCCGGACTTTTCAAAGTCGCGCAAGAACACGTGTGCCACGGCGGTCGCTTCCGAGGAGAGGGTCGAGGCAATCTCGTTGTTGGAGAGGATGTTTTTCAGAACATCGTACAGGCCAGTGTGTGTGTTGAGAACGTTCATGTAGCCGCACAGATACTCGTAGGCGGCGTTGGCGGCTTCGGCCCACTCTGGGTCCGGGTGTGCATTGCGCACGAGCTCAGCCATATCGATGACGCCGCAGAGAAGGTCGCTGAGTCGATCGAGGTTGCGCACGACCTCGCGGAGCTCCTTGACGCCATGGGTCGTGCTTGCGGCTGCAGAGCGCGCACGGTCGATACGGTCCACGAGCAGCTGTGCACGCGCCAGCGTCTGCTGTGCGAGGATGAGAAAGTTTTGCGGAGACGTGAGGGATGGAATCTCAAACAGACCTGTCGAGGGTCCGGATGAGCGGAGGCTGTTGGCTGAGGAGGAGGACGGCGGTGCGTCAAAGAGAGAGCGCAGTTCGTCGTTGTCCTTTTCGTGGTCCGGATTTGAACTTGTGAGTATTGGGCCGGCAGAGGCAGAGCGGTGCACTCTTCGAGTTGCTATTGATGCGCTGAGTGACCTTCTACCAGCTATATCGACCCTGCTGTTGTTCACTGCATGCAGAAAAGCAGGGAAGCCCTTGCTCGAGACAAGCGGTGGAAATTGAGACCGTGTAGCTGTGAGGTGCTGTCGAGATGACGAGCGAGCCGCCGACGCAGCCACGCGAGATGCAAGTCTCGACGTAGACGCCATTGTGATCGCAGCTGCGTCTCTGACAACCACAGGCTGCCCGAGGAGAGGTTGATGTGCGCAAGGTAATCGAGGGTCGAGTGGCAGCTAATCTCTTGGAGCAAAGCGGATCTTCTTGGCTCAGCTGCTTGCCGTGCACACCCGCAAATCGGGACTCGGAATTCCGAATTTGCCGATATACAAAACAATCGCGGTTTCGAGATTCAGATCTGCCCGATGCAACAGGTCCCTGACGCCAAGGACGATGCTGTTCTGATCTTGAACGATTCACGCCGTATTGCATTATGGCATTGCCACAGCCTACAGTGCTTGTGCTGTTGGGCTCCTGCATCGACTCCCAAGGTCAAGCGCAGAAGAGTGCAAAGATGTTGGGATGGGGTGCTACTGCAACGCTGCGATTCTGAGTGGATCCAACGGATGGAACACGTCAAAAATGGCGGGTGGAGCTGCCCAGTTCTGCCAAACAAATCGAAGCTTCTCCAACCTCGCCTTCCTCAGCCTCCTCTTCGTTGACGGCAGCCTGTAGCCGCTCTGCTCTGCATTGCGTCCGGCTACAGTACCACCGTTGAGCATTCAACATCCAACCGGACAGGCAAAGCTTACCGGCCCGTAGATCTTGCTGGCTTGCATAGAAGGCCATCTCCGAGCCTCGTTTGTGTTCCTGATCTGTGTTCCGTTCTGAGCTGTGTAGCTACAAGAGTACCCTCTCCAGCCATCCTTTGTTTGCCGTCGCCGTTTCTGTCCCGTCCCTTACCCTCTCGCCTCCATCATCCTCATCCCTATCCCCAAAGCCTCGCCTTCTGTTTCTTTACCAAAGAGCTGTGCTCTTCTCGGTCCTTTTCTCACAAACGCGATCCTCGACTTCCAAGCTCGTCAGGACGACCTTAATCACGTCGTCGAGACCCTTCGTGTTTTTGTATATCCCCTTCCCCCCTTCCGTTCCTCTCTCCCTCGTCTCGAAACTCGAGACGATCTTCGTCAGGACACAATACCCACCCCACTTTCCCTCCTGGACGATGCAATGGCAGGTAAGACGCAACCAAGGCAAACGCGCCGCCGACAAGAGTGGCGCATCGACGAGGAGCAGACGCTGGCGTCTTCTTCCTCTTCCGAACGTGTCGCTCTCCGGCCGCAACACGCAACGAGTTTTCCCCACAATGACAACAACGAGGCTTGGATCGCGACTCGCGCGCGTCAACAAAGGCGCTCGCGCACTGAAGCGCCAAGCGGCGCCAGGACAAGAGCGATGTATGTGCTGCGCTCGCTCCTGGTACTTGTTCTCCTCGTTCCGTGCGTCGCGGCGCTGCCGCGCGTATCAGACGCTCGACGATCAGCGCGCGTGGAACCAATCCCAGCTGGAGGAGTTTCTCAGTTCAGGCACGCGCACCAGGCGCCTCGAGAAAGACGACGAGCAGACCAACTTCAAGCTTCAGCTCGGTCAGGTTATCTGGATCGAGATCGATTTGGAAACGCTGCCGCGCGAGGCACGCAGCGAGGAGCAGAGTACCGTGTTGCGCAAACCGTCGTTGGCAAGTCTCGTGTGCGAAGAGACGACGTTTTCCCCGCTGTTGTAGCTGTCAACTCCACCTCCTCCGAAGACGACGGTGGTACGCTGACTATTGTGTTTGAAAAAGCCAACGGCACAGAGTCAGCCATGACGGTCGCAGCACCACCGACAATGCGATGGGGTCAGACGGCGACCTACCTCCCCACACACAACCTCGTCCTCGTTGTTGGTGGACAGACGAGTCTGTCCGGAGACATCACCAACGACGTCTACGCGCTCGACGTTGCCGATATGTCCGCTGCGAGCTTGACCTCCAACTCCACCACCCAGTCGTGGCAGAGGCTGTCCTCCGACGGCTTGCCCGCACACGCCTATGCCGCAGCCAGCACAGCAGTCGACCCGGCTGACGGCATGGAGAAGCTGTGGATCGTTGGAGGTGTCACGCAGGACTGCGCCACCGATGCACCGGCGTATGTGTGGTCTGCGCCTGTCGGCAATGTTACTGCTGGCAAATGGTCTGCTGTGTACTCGGACGACGGTGTTGTTCCGACGCGAAGACGTGGGGCCAAGGCGGTGACGTTGGCTTCGGGCAACTCTACGTCAATTATGGTTTCCGGTGGCCAGTTTGACTCTGCCACCTGTGCCTCGAGCAACGGGACCTACATGGGCGTGGATATGTGGAGTTCCTCGTCCACCACCGCGGTTGCGGACAGCGCCATGGAAACAGCCCACGTAGGCATCGACACGACCGGTACCGCCCACGCCACCATCCAATCCCTCGCTCTCGATCCGCGCATGCGCGACTTCTCGCTCACGGACTACACCACCGTCGTGCTCCCCGCCAACGGCACCTGCGGCGAAAAGGTGCTCTTCCTCGGCGGAAAGGACCACACCGGCTCCACGGCGCCGCTCGACAAGTTCTGGGCGCTCGACGTCGCCTCGCGCGACTGGGAGCACTGGAACGCCACCGGCCTCATCCCTGCCGGTCGAATGGGCCACACCGCCGTCGTCACACCCGATGGCAAAATCATCCTTCACGGCGGATACCTCCAAGACCCTTCCCTGTTCCCCACAAACAACGATCCCATCAGCGAAGTCTTCATCCTCGATCCGCGCCAGTCGCCCGCTCGGTGGGATGCGGCGGTGTGGACGTCCGAATCGTCGCGACCTCCTGCGCTGGCGTACCACTCGGCGGTGATGGCGGATCAGGTGATGATGGTCTCGTTCGGCAAGGCGAGTGGTGGACCCGTGGAGTCGTATGCTGGACAGAGTTTTTTGAGTGATGGTTCGAGTTCTGCGTCGATGGTGCATTACTTGGATACAGCGACGATGCAGGATGCGGGTGGACTGACGTGGTCCACTTCGACAGCTGGTGTGGCGCAAGCGAGGCAGGCGGTGGCTGCTAGTGTTATTAGCGCTGGCTCTGCTGCCTCTGCTGCGACGGCTCCGGCACCGGTCCAGCCTCCGTCTGACCCTGCCTCGGCTGTGCAGCAGACTGCCACGACCTCCGCGGCGGTCTCTGCCAGTGCATCGCCCTCGGTCGAGCCGAGCCAAGTCGCTGCCCCGACTTCGTCCCAGGCTGCCTCCGTGGCCACGCCAAAGTCGCAATCCACCCCACCTCCTCCTCCTCCCTCCTCAAGCTCGAACCACACCGGCGCCATCGCAGGCTCGCTTCTCGGCGCCGCTGCCCTCGCCGCTGCCATTGGTGGAATCTACGCCTACCGAAAACGCAAAGAGGCAGACGCCTACAACATGGGCCGTCAAGACGCCGCTCTCCAGCGCGACGAAGAGAAGTTCCCTCAAACGCGCGGACCGTACGTCTCTAACCTGCTGAGGTCGGATGACACGGACGCCCCTGTCGCCGGTGCGGCGGGCGGGTGGGGTGCACGTCTCAAGCGTGCCGCTAGCACCTTGACCAAGCCCGCCGCAGGTGGAGGGGACAGGTACACTGCAGCGCCCAAACCCGTCGTGGCTATGCGCAGCACTGCGCGGCGAGCAACTTGGGCACAGGCGGAACTGCCGGACGACTTTATCACGTCTCTTGTGGTCGCCGATGACGACTCGGCCTATTCGGTGGGACGAGGGGAGCTCGTTGTGCCGACGGCGCACACGGACGGTGCTGTGCGCGCGGGGGAGGTGAAGCTCGCCCTGCACGCCAACGGATCGCGCGCGTCGCTGGGGACGGTCAGCTCACTCGAGTCCGGCAGTGCTGCTGGTGCATCCCACTTCTCGTACCCCTACTTGTCGGGCATGCACCGTGGAGCCTCCCCGCACTCCGATCACGGCGTCCAGCGCGTACGCGTCATCCTGGGCACGCCGGAGAGCGCATACGACGGCCAGATCCACATGTCCCCCGGTGACGTCGTGTCGCCGTTCGGCTTGCCGCACAACCCACACACTAGCCCAGAGAGTCTGTTCCTCGATTTCCATGCCGAGGAGGAGGAGGATGATCTGGATACAACGGTTGCCGTGGATGGCATGTCGGTTGCGCCGATTGCGGTAGGCGGCGGTGTGGAAGCGAGGAAGCCCATGTTCCCCTGGTCGACGCCGGTGATCGCCGCGCCACCGCCGGCGAAGATCAGCAGTGCTGGGAGCGGGTTGTCGATGCTAAGGGCGAAACCGACGAGTTTGCGCGTTACTAACGATTGCTGAACTCACCCGGACCACCCCCTCTCGATGACGCACAGCCAGTTCTTGTTGTTGTTGTACTCGTTCGTTATATGTCACCATTTTGCGAAAGCCTAGTTCTTGTGCTGTATCAATTCACATGTCATTGTCCATCGTTCCATAACTCCCGAGCTACTGTGTTTTGCGTGTCTCGCCCGGCTTGCCACCCTCGCCTCGGCGACCTAATGCTCTCAGCGCCCTAACCAGCGGCTTGCGCTCAAACAGAACGATAGCGCCCAGCACCACACCTAGGCACGTAGCAGCGAGGGCAAGTGTCGGCAGCAACAGCCGCAATGCTCGCAGCCGTCCTCCTATGGATCCTTGCACCAACTCGTTGTGCGACGGCATGATTCGTGGTACCGCGACGCGAAGAACGGCAGCGACGAGAGTGAAGACCGCGAGCGTGCGGCGTGTCGGCAGTGCCGCGCGTGGAGTAACCGCAGCATCGAGTCGTTGTGTTTGGTCGGCGAGCCTGAAGTATCGCAGCAAAAACACCCAACACCAACCGGCGCGCACAGCCGCACTAACCGCATTTGCCCACACCAACCCCGTCTTCCCCAGCATCGCCCTCGCCACCTCACTCGTCCCCACAACCGCATTGCACCCAGCCAGCACCCCCACAAACCCGGCACTCGCAGCCAGCAGTATCCGACTATACCGCTTCACCTGCGCCTGGCTCGCCACCGACTGAACAAAGCCCTCCACGACGCCGTTGACGCCGATGATTGGCAGGTAAAAGGTATACGCGGCTAGGATCGCCGGTGCGCTCGTCTGCAGTGCCCAGCGCGGGCCCGCCATGATGTACAGGAACGCAGTGCTGAGCGGGCTGCCGAACGTTGTTAGCAGGCAAGCTAGGAGCAGGTGTAAGCGGAACAGGCCCGAAAGCATTGCTCCGACTCTATCGAGCGCTAGGCGCGTTGATGAGGAGGGGATCCTTGACGCTGCATCGTCCGGATCGATTGCGGCGAGTTCGGAGCTAAACACGATCCGACTCGTTTCCTCTACCGGCTGGAACAGGATGCGCGCGACGAGGGAGCCGTAGTTGGATGCGAGGGCATAACCGCCCTGATCTTCGAGAGTGGCGTATCGTGCGACGGCGAACTTGTCCGCTTCCGTGAGGCAGTGTTTGAGGATTCCCTGCTGCGACATTGTCGCGCACAGCCAGAGTGTTGAGCGATCGAACCATAGTGTCTGCGTCTTTTGCTGTGCTGAAGGGGTATTGGCGAAAGTGACGCGCTCGGAGCGAGGCACATAGAGCTCCAGAGTGTTTCGCAATCCGTAGCGCTTGACGAAGAAGGCGAAGTGTACGGCGAGCATGGTGAGCCCGAAGCTGGCCTGTCCTATCCCGAACGCGAGGAGTGCTACCGCTTTTTCCTCAAGGAGATAGTGGCGCAAGAGCAGTGGAGCGCTGGACCAGCGAGGCAGTACGAGGATAGTAGCGATAGTGCTGGTGACCTTGACAAACACCGCCGCGCCTTCAGCTTTGACCCTCAGCGCCGGATACCCCAATCTTACCGCGCGGATCAACAGCGGTTCGTAGACCAGCTCACTCAACGCTCCCAAAGCGTAGAGCACGATACTGACATGGAACGTGGGTACGGCAAGCATCGAATCTGGCGAAATGTAGCGCACATACGCCGTGCATGCGGCGACAGTCAGCGCAAACCCGATCGGAATAGGTAGCAGCGTGATATTGTGGACCGAGTTGGAGATTCCAGCTCTTGGACTGTTGGACTTGTCCGCATCGTCAGCCGACTTGGAGGAGGAGGAGGAGGCGCCAACAGGCTCGTTGCGAATAAGGATGGTGCGAAAGCCATCGCGCGAGAGAAAGAGGATGGTGGAAAGGAGGAGCTCGAGCTGGATGTTGGCGAGACCAAAGATGGTGGGTGAAACGAGTCGGACCAGAAGCTGGTTGAGAACGAAGGTCAAAGCGCGCGCTGAGATTTGGAGGAGGATCAAGGTCGATGCGGACGCTGGTGCGGTACCGGCTGTCGCACTATCTGCACTCGCCATGCTCAGCCCCAATCTTGCGGCATTCCGCGCTGAGTTATGCTGCGATGAGCTCGTGTGCGTGATGATGGTGGTGAGAGGTGGTGAAGCGCGTGCCGAGGTTGAACAAAGAACTCGACATTTCCCGGGACTCGGCCGTTCTCTTTCCGCGCCAAGCTGTCAAAAAGAAGAAGAATGCCACACCATCTTGTTGCCTTCGTAACGACTTGCTCCATTCGCCTGCAAACCAACATGTCGGCGACACGTATATGTGCAAGCTGCGTGCGAAACAGCGGTTCACCGTCCACCTCGACTCGCCGGCGTATGCTCAGCACCGCTTCCAGTTCATCCTCGACAAAACCAGAACGTCTACGATTCGCTCCCTCGCCAACAGGCTACCTCCACCTCGGCGGCTTACGAACAGCGCTCTTCAACCATCTCTATGCCCGCGCCCTGGGAGGCAAATGGATCCTGCGCATAGAAGATACGGATCAGACGCGGCTCGTCCCTGGCTCAGTGGCAGCGCTGCAAGAGACACTCGAATGGGCGAAACTCGACTACGACGAAGGTCCGTCCGCGGGAGGTCGGCATGGACCTTACGTTCAGAGTGAACGGCTCGAGCTGTATCGCGCCTATGCAGAGCGGCTTATCAGCGACGGCAAAGCGTACCGCGATTTCCGCGCTGAAGTCGCCTCGCCCGAAGCATCGACGAGAACAAAACACTTGCCGCTACGAGACAGCTACATCCCGCCCACCGAGTCGGAAGCGAAACATCTGATTTCACTCAACAAACCATACGTCGTGCGCCTGCGTTGTCCCACATCCGCGCTCGACCACCACGACCTGGTCTACGGCACCCTGCATTTCCCTGCCGACGCGCATCGGCAGGGCACGGAAGACCCCATCCTTCTCAAATCCAACGGGTGGCCGACGTACCACCTCGCCAACGTCGTCGACGACCACGAGATGGGCATCACGCACGTCTTGAGGGGAGAGGAATGGCTCCCGTCGCTGCCGAAGCATCTGTGGCTGTACGAGGCGCTGGGGTTGCGTGCGCCGCAGTTTGCGCACCTTCCGCTGCTGGTGAATGCGGATGGCTCAAAGCTGAGCAAGCGGACGGGGGACGTTAGGGTGGAGAGCTATCGGGCGAAGGGCGTGGAGCCCGAGGCGCTGTGCAATTTCTTGGGGCTAATGGGGTATAACAACTTGGCGTATCATTCGGGTGAAGGCGAGGTGGATGAGACGGCGCACGACGTGCTGACGATGAGCGAGATGGTTCGTGGGTTTGATGTCGCGCATGTGAACAGGAGCCGGGCTACGGTGGATCTGTCCAAGCTGTTCTACCTCAATGCGCGGCATCTTGCGCTCAAGCTGCAGGACACGACGGCGGGGGGAGGGAGGGATGAACTGGTGGCCAAAGTCAAGCCTCGACTTGTGAATGCATTTCCGGAAGTGGCGCAACGCTTCGACGACCCACGGCTGGTCGAGAGAGTGATAGAACTGACCAAGGGCACGTCAGCGACGCTGTTCGACGTTCCGCGCTCGGCTGTTCCTCTGTTTCGCCGGCCAACCTTGGCGGCTGAATCGGTCGAGCTGTTCAAACGCAATGCGTTGGTGCACACGCATTTTGGCAGCGCCGTCTCGCTCGCCCTGGACCACTTGGCGCGGCTGGAAGAATGGTCGAGAGACGCGATACACGATGTCATTGCAACCCTGCCCAAGCTGCTATCCGAAGCACAGCCGCCCACGGAAGCAGTTGAAGGGAAACAGCAACGAGGAGCAAAGACGAAGGTCAAAAAAGCAGCAGTGCTCGCCCCGCTCAGATTCGCACTTAGCGAGAGGGAACGAGGAGCACCTTTGGTGGATCTGTTTCTGTTCTTGGGAAAGCAGGAGTCGGTGGATAGACTGCAGGCTGCACTCGACGCGTTCAAGGCGGCAAGATTCGCGTCTTGCTGAGATGCGGTTTTCTGCTTGTCGGGTGATGAAAGTGAACCATGACATTCGGCATTGGATGCTCAAAGGTCGAGCGTGACTGCAAGCAACCTCTCGCGCGCACCTTGATAGTCTCGACCCATTCACCGAAACAGAACCGTCCGTGATCATCTTACCTCGACAGTGAACGGTGAATCGACCGAGCGCGTGACTGCCAATGCATTTCTATCGTCGCATTGTTCCAGAAGCGCAAAAGAGCGCGCGGTGCCTGAAAATAGAGCAATGAAAGGGGTCCTCGTGAGAAAGGTCCTAAGGTTCTTAGCACGCTGTGGCTTGTTGTGCCTTTTGGAGCTCCGACTGGATGCGTACGGACTCACCACAGAGTGGCAACTTGTACATGCCGCACCAGAGTCCGGCGTCGGACCATGAATTAATGCATCTTTCGACGCTGCGGCGACTCATTGAGGCTGTGCACAGACCTCTCTGCCAATCCGAACCTCATCTTGGTGGGGAAAACCCCGCATTTCTCCTTTTCCTCGTTTCAGGTTCCTGACAGGACACTGCTGGTCGAAAAGGTGCTGCGAACCCACAGCCATGCCGAATCCTACAGTGTTACAGGAATGGCTGCCGAGTGGGGACATCTGATGCAGTGGTGGTCAACAATGGATGCGGGACGCCGTGCAAGAATGCTTTGGCTTGCTCACTGTGCCCGTGTCGTCTTCTCTTGGCTGTCTTGTGTGTTTGCCAATTGTCCCACCGCCGTTTTCCCTGGCACAAACTGCAGCCCACTTCCATCTGGGGCTTGGATCGCCCGCCGAAAAGAGGGGCCAGTTGCTCTGCAGTGAGAGTGCGTGGTGGGGGGCTCGCCACCATTTGCAGCGCATATATAACCAGGTAGACGTTCGACTCTCTTTCCTCCCCCGCACCTCTCTCACATCCCTTTTTCCTCTATCCACCGCTTCCCACTCCCCTCTCAAACGGAGACCTCAACAATGCGCATCGTCAGCACGACTTCCATCGTCGCCGCGGCCTTCGGCGCCGTCGCCTTTTTCGCCGGCACCGCTTCCGCCCAGCTCGACCCCTCGCTCGTCACGGGTCTCTCCACGGGCTGCGCGTCATCCCTCGTCGGTCTCGTTACCAACTCGAACATCTCGTCCTGTCTTGCGCTCCCCAACGCCGTGGGCGCGCTCACCTCTGTTGGCAACAACTCGGTCGTTCCTGGGCTGCAGAGCTACCTGTCCACCTCCATCTGCGGGCCCGGCAAGACCGCATGCACCGCGACCCAACTCGCTGCGGCCAACTCGACGCTGCTCCAAAGTTGCGCCACGGATCTCACCGCCAACGGGGGTGCCAACATCCCTGCGCTCGTGTACTACTTTATCAACTCGTACGAGCAGCTGCGCACCGCCGCCTGTCTGCAGAACTCCGCCAACGAGTACTGCCTTACCCAGGAACTCTACTCGCTCCAGAACACCACCCAGCAACCCATCGCCTTTGGCACGATCCAGAACATCCTCTCCAACCAGACCGCCCAGCAGCAGTCCCTCCAAGCGCTCGCAGCTAACAAATCCGCCTTCTGCTCCGACTGCACCCACGGCCTCTACACCCTGCTCTTCCCCAACAACTCCAACCAGCGCCTTGCAGGTGCCGTTAATCAAACCTGCAACTCGACTTTCCTCGACGGAAAACTTCCCCCTTCCCTCAAGAGCACCGCAAACGGCAACTCCACCGCTACTTCATCTGCTCCCTCCAGCTCCGGTTCAGGCAACGCAGCACCTGCACCCCTCAACGCCCCTACCCTCGCTGCCCTCGCTACCGCCCTCGCCACCCTCGCCGCCGCCCTCGCTCTGCTTTAGACTCATACCACCTCTTCTCAAATCTCACCTTCACACTTTCCTCCGCATCCCAAATCAGACCGTGTGATCGAAACAAAAGCTGAAACAAACATGCATGAGAAAGAAAAAAAAAAATCATACCCGTCCTGAGAAACTCTAACGGCTTTTTTTTTCACTCCTCGTCCGTCCTCGTCAACGCCGCCAATCCACCGCGCGCAATGCCACCGGACCAAACCCGCTTCAGACTCCTCACCGGATGCTCAGCCGCATCCACCAAGTTGTACAGCTGACCGGCCAAGTTCGACGAAGCGCCCCCACTGCCCAGCCCGGACGCATGGTGGCTCGCATACTGCGCATACTGCTGCGACGTATCCGCCGTGTTGCGACGCTGAAAGCCCGGCCGAGTACCACCCTCGCCAACACGCAAACCCACAGGACTGCTGGGCGCCGTCTTCCGACCCCACCTCGATCCCACCTGCGGCGAGTTCGGGGCGCTGTTGCCCCCCACCCCGCCACTGCTCTTGGCAGGCGGCACGTAGCGCCCCGACGAACGCACGACGCGCTCGACAGCCTCCCGCATCGGATCGGCATATCGCCGCGTGACCACGTGCGAACGGTGTACCGCAATCGCGCTCGTCGTAATGGCAATCGCGCGAATCAGACCAGGCTCCACCAGCTGGATCGAGTTGGCTCCGAGCTGCGACACCGCGTGACTGTCAAACATGTCAGCTTCCTGCTGCAGCGCCGGCACGTCCGTGGGGTCCAGCGGGAACGGATCCGGCGACGTAGTGGTCAGTCCGTGTATCAGATGCAACGGCGTCGAGTTGGGACCGCCGGCAGCAGCAGGTGTGTCGGACGTCACCAGGCCGTACTCGGTCTGCACGGCAGGCGCGACAGCTGCTCCCAACCCTGCAGCATACGCCAGTGCCGGTGCCCAACTCGACTCAAAGTCGGCCAGATCCAGATTAGGTCCCAGCAAGGCATCCGAGAGAGCGCTTTTTTCGATCGGCGGACCACTAATCCCGTACCCCATCACGTAACGGATCATGCGGCGGCCAGCCTCGTCGCCCTCCTGACTGTCGTGCGGCTGTGAGAACATCTTGGAGTAGACCGAGTTGGCCGGCACGTCGATGGCCTGAGGCGCCTCGGTGGACGCGTCCTTGACAAACGTCGACACCACCGGCTTCTTGTACTTTTCCAGCAGCGGATAGTACCCCTGCGCGCCCCGTTGGGCAGTGCCATATCCGCCCAGCCCGTGATCATCCATGGAGTCGCGAGCTAGACGCAATTTGGCTGCAAGCTTGGCGGCGTCGGCGGCAGTGAGGCTTTGTGTGCTGGCAGTCCTTCGACGATCGCTGACCGAATCCTTGCCCGCTCGCTGCTGCTGCTGCGACGAAGAGCCGTGCCCGACGATGTCCGCGGCAGTCTGCGTAGTGGCAGACAATGGCGACGATACTGTAACATTGGAATGCAATCCTCTGCTCGAAGCAGCCTTGTGAAGCGTCTGTGACCGGCTGTCAAGAGATCCGTGTGGCAGTTGATCGAGTCCGACAGGTGCACTTGTGCTCGAGGTCATGGCGCTTACGCTTCGACCGGTTCGACTCGGACCTGCCATAGGACCCAAAAAATCACCACGGTCCTCGTGTCGTGCACCGAGGCGTCCGGCTAGAGCGTTGTGCGTGTCGAGCATGGGCGGTGCTGCAGCCTGTACCTCTCTAGAGAAGAGCGGGAAGCGGTTGGATAGCACGGACGACTTGGATCGCACCGAAGATGGCGAAGAGACGGGCGGCATCGACGAGCGAAGCGTGCGATTCGAAGCGTTGGAAGAGACACGGTGGTGGCGCGTGTGGCCGGTGGGATCGAGCGCAAGGGCAGAGCCGCTTCGGTTCGCGGCCTTCACGGACGATGGTGAGGTTTCGAGTTTGAGAGAAGACAAGTGCTGATCGAGGGCAGCGACTTGTGGTGAACCTCGTGAAGATGTCGGCCGTTGCGATGCTGCACCCCCTGTCGCCGAGTCGTCCGTTGGATGATCGACCAACGGCCTCGAAGTGTCCTCGCGCGTCAACTCGGCAGGAGGCGTGACCAACTTGGATGAGGAGGAATCAGTAACACGGGGTGCCTCAGCGGCCCTGCTGCGCTCGGGCGTGGTGTGACCGTACTCGGGCTCAAGCATCTTTTCCCTCGCCCTGGGTGTGTCGGGCTGCTGTGGGAACGACTCCTTGGCAGGTGCAGGCAAGGTGGAGTCGGTCGGGATCTGCTTGAGCTTGGAGGGGCGCTTCTTGATGCCCAAGACGAGAGCGCCGTCGTCTCCAGGGCTGCTGGATGGCGAGACATTGGCGCTGTGATCGCTGGGCGTGTTTTCAGCGCTGGCACTGGTCCAGCCATCCTCGTCTGTCCTCTGACTCTTTCCCTTTTTGTTGGCTGGTTTGCGCCGTCTGCTGCTGTTGCCGTCGTCGCCAGCAGTCATGCCGAGATGGGTGTAGGATTTGGAGCGCTTGCTGCTGAGATGTAGGCTGCTGTCCCTGGAGCGTTGCAGACGGTCGGTGGACTTGTTGCGACGTGCCGCGGCCTTTTGCTGAGCTGCAGCAGCATCGTCACCCTCAGCGTTCTGATCATCATTGGGAGAGCGATCGCGGCTGCCGTTAGATGGCGGGGCATTGGACGACATCATGAGACTCGAATCGAAGCGGCCTCGAGCACCGCCGAGCCTGGAGGAAGAACCGCGTCGAGCCAGCTGGGTGGAGGAGCCCGAGGAGGTGAGGCCGTGCGACGAACGACGTCGCGACGTGGCCGCCATGGTTGAGGAGACCACCTTTGAACGAGATGCAAGTTAGAGATGATTGTCAGCGTTCATGCCACAGAGCCAGCTGCGGAAGAAAAAGCGTAGCAATTGTACACGACGAAGCAAGTTGGCGGCAATTGAGGATGGAAGTGCGTGCGTGGAGCGCTGGTCAGGAACCTCCACCGCCGTGACTGCTGCGCGCACTTGCTGGTCGAAGATGTAACGGCGCCGACCTGAGCCCGAGATGAAGGTGGGTTGAGGTTATCTGCGAAGCGAAATCACAAGAGAAGATGAGGCAAGGAATTTGGAGAGCGAACTCGGGCGATGTGGTGGAGTGAGACGAGAAGGAGGTTGCAAACCGCAGTCAACCCAGCCTGCCTTTCGACTGCGATGTGATTTTGACTCAACTGCAGGCGGCAAGCGCCAAGATCCCTTGCCTGGTTCACTCGCAGCGGCGCTCGTCCGGAGCGCGGAGCGACAGGGTCCTTCCTCTGTGCTCACTCGCGCCAACTTCTGGTGCCAAAAAGTTGCGATGCGCCGGCTGCAGCAGCACAGCGCGTCTTTTTGGCCTGAAGAGATAGCGATTTTTTGCTCTCTGCAACCGCTCTCAAGCTCAAAATCAGCGCTCAGATCTCACCGCCGCTTCCGGCTCTTGACGCCGCCATCCGCGTGTCTCGAGGCTTGGCCCGCTGTGACTCCTCCTTGCCTTGCGCTTGTGAGGCGCTTGGTCATCATCACAGATCGCATTGGCATCGAGCACCCCTTTTGACATGGCACAACGCTGAGGCTGATGACGCAGTCTCACAATGTGGTGCTGGCAGCGTTACAAGCACAGCAAGACAGAGATGTAGGATTGTGTTTGCTTGATTGTTCTTGCCAGCACTGTCTTTGCCCTATGGCTGCCCACCCTTCACTGCAAATACCGATCGGCTTTGCACTCGATTCCCCGCAAGTGCTCGTCTACACAGTGTGCAATCACCCATTCAAGGTCGGGATCCGTGAGGCAGAGCTTGCAAACATCGTCCTGGATAAACTCGACTGCGCTCGCGTCCGGCCATCCGTAGAGTCCACCATCGACGTCTTCCTCGTCTTGTGCTTCCTCGATCATTTCTCTTTCGTCCGTCAGCTCCATCGGCTCAGTAAACGGCGTAGAAGCCTGTCCTTGGTAGACGCCCACGAGGGTGTCCAAGCTCGAGCTGATCTCTACTGTCGAGTATTCGGTTGTAAGCGTGGCAGTGCTGACATCGACTCGCTCTGGATGAGCACAGTACGAGCAGGATGCGGTCGGAATGTGCCTAGGCCAGCCTTGCGCTTGAGGGGGGAAGGGAATGCTGCTGCTGGCGGCTGAAGGTGCGGCGGCACGGGGCTGGCCAAGGCGAGTCTGATGTACCTGCAACAGCTTCTCTCCCAGGGTTTGGCTCTCACTCTCGGGTTGAGAGGCTTCGAGAGCAACAGCTTTGTTGTCTTGCGCTGTATTAGGTGGCACTTTCATGCCACACTCGCTTTTGGCCGAGTCGAGGCTCTCAGGTTTCTTTTCGTCCTTGCCTTTATTTTGCTTTAGTGGGGCGATGCGGCTTCCTGCCAGCAACGTACTGTCCGGCTTTGCTCCGTAACAAGATGGAGATGTCAACAGGTGAACAAAGCACGATACGGCAAGATGCCATTCACTCACTTCGATCAGCGACAAGAACGTATCAACGTCTTCTTCTCTAACGAACTCGAGTTGAGCACGTCGCGCCTTCGACGGTTCGTCCTCGTCCAGCATCCTAATGAGCACGCACTTGTCCTGACGACGCACGACGACCGCCTTGAGCCTATGCTCCGTGTGAAAGTACACGTTGTTGATGCGCACGAGGTCGACGTCCAGCTGACCGTGCCGGAAGATGAAAGCAAAACGCAGCCTTCAGCTGTCAGTTCCTCTTCGCACATCCGGTCTTCCCTCCCACTCCTCTCCGCTACGTACCAAGATCAAATGCGACGTCGGCTGTGAAGTGCTCGTCATCTGGCTAGATGCTGCTCTAGCAACATATCCACCCGCAGCGTTCCCACTTGAGAAATTATGGTCTTCTTCGCATTCGACGATGATCCGCAATTGACGGTCCGCGCACGGCTCTTGCGATGCTCTGAAATTGTTTGTGTGACTTTGTGTACCCTGCGATGGCCGAGGCCTGTCAATGGGTTTGCTGAAGATAACGTTGCACCCGAGATGGCTCCCCGAGAAGTTTTGCCATGCGCCCTGTTCGTTGTGGACCCCTGCGCCAGCTCGAGTTTCGTCGCAGCCGCGTTTGAATCGATCGAGCTTGGCTGTCCACGTGAGCTGCTCTGTTGCTTTCAGCATCTCGGACACGATCGTCACTATCTCGAGGCGCTAGAAAGAGGACAAGGGTGTGTAAAGACTGCAGATCTGAGAGACAGTGGAGATGAAGCGGAATGGAGAAGAGAGCGGATCACGGTCTGTGAGGGCGAGTTCAGCACATTCGGAGAACGTCAGTTTTCGCATTGGTGCCTGCTTGAGCATCGCATGTATCGTATGAACGCTTCTGCACAGGTCAAAGGACGCGCGAATCGGCACTTCCGGCTTGAGTCGAGGAGCCACTTTCCCGCTTCGGATCTGCCTCGAGTCAGCCACTTCGGATGATCCGGTCGTGAGCATGGCGTCGCTGTGCCTTTGCAACCCACTAGTTTGAAAACATGAGCGACACTACATGCAAAACTCCCACGCCAAGCAATTCGTCTTCGGACAAGCCGGCAGGTTCACATAAAGAATGTGCCGAATCCACTTCCATCTGTCAACTTGACCGTTCGATCGGCATCTGCAACAAAATCGAGCAACTCGATTGCAAGCAACGGCTATTCCACACGAGCTACAAACCGCAGAGCAGTCTATCCACGACATGGTCCAGAACGAACGAAGCCCAAGGCGCCCTGTCAGCACCTCCAAAGGCTGCATCCGTCACCATGCGAATGCGTGATCTCAAACTCGCGACGCTCTCCCCGTCATCCATCGAGTCACTTGCGGATACCGATGTGGGGATAAACTCCTTCATCGACTGGACCAGATCGCGCACCTCCTTCGTACTGGGCATCTCGCTCGCCACCAACAACTTCCAAACGTCCCCGACTTCCGCATTAGACAGCATGGTCAGTGATGCATCTTCCTCAGAGACAAGACAGTTTGTGATGGCCTCCCGGAGCGCGGCACTGCTGTCGAATAGCGCCTTTGCCTGCTCTTGAGCTTGCCTCCGCAGCGCTGTCAGCAAAGCGAGCTGCACCAATGGCATGCGCTTGCTCGATCCAGCACCAGCATTCGCGAACAGGCGCGCATAGTGATACTGGTAAAACTCGTGGGCGAATCGCACATCTCGGTAGTGTCGAAGCCAGCCTCGCGACGACCTCGAAGCCGTCTGTTGCAGTTGTACGATGCTGGCGTACGCCGGCAACACGTACATCTTGTCCATGGCCAAGCACTCCATCGTTACCGCTCGCATTAAGGGTGCAATCGCGTCCGCCTCGGCAGCACCGTCACCGGGCGACGACGCAGAGACCAGATACAAGCTGCGAACCAGTTCTCGCTGCTTGCCTGCATCCAGGAACCCGCGCATTGCTT
Source organism: Sporisorium exsertum (assembly GCA_928724755.1). Taxonomy (NCBI): domain Eukaryota; kingdom Fungi; phylum Basidiomycota; class Ustilaginomycetes; order Ustilaginales; family Ustilaginaceae; genus Sporisorium; species Sporisorium exsertum. The sequence goes on along the minus strand of CAKMXK010000015.1, from coordinate 1,538,885 downwards.
CCCTGAGCTCGGACACACCCGGTCCTATCAGCTCTGCGGCAGTGGCCAAGAGATCTAAGGGCGCCGTCTCGATGGCACGCGATGACAAGCTCCTGCTGCCGTGCGGATCTGCTAGGTGATCCAGATGAGCCGTCTTTCGTTGGACAAACAAAATTTGTGAAGTGGGCACAGAAGCAGCTATGTCTTTCGACGCTACTATTGACCCGTGTGCCGCCATGCGATTGGCCATGGTGCTGCTGTCGATGCTGGCCGACCAGTAGCGGCTCGTGGCGGTCTGGATGGATCCCGACAGCCGACGATTGGGGAGCAGTAGCGGTGTGGATGCATGCCAGTCGCTCGAAGCTTTGCCGTCAGCTGTGATCTTGATCGGCACACTCACGAGCTGATTCGTCTCAATGTCCGTTGCAATCAGCAGCCTCGGTTCAATGGCAAGATACCACAGATGGCGGAACGCTTGCAGATGCGCGCGATTGTCGCCGCTCCAGCGTGGGAAGGGCGGCAAGAAAGAGATCAGCAGTGCTGCGATCCCTAAATCAGATGTACCCAGCGTGAAGCGCCCTCCGCCGAGGAACAGCAAGCCCAGTGCCATATGCGAGGCCATATGGCTTCCGTAGCAGACATCGCTTTCGACGTCGCCATGCGCTCTGCGTAGATGGCGGAGCAAGTCGACGTCGCCACTGCCGGTAAGCACCAACGCAAGCGAGATCCTCGCTTGGTCCAGCGCAGCTTGAACGGCAGCTTTACGAATCTTGGAGAAGAACGAGACGGTCTGCACTTTGAGTTGCTTGTCGAGCTTGTGCAATTGCTGCCACAGGCATTCGCACGCCATTGCGTCCTTGGATCCGGCGTACTTGAGTCCAATTGCAAAGCACGCGCCGGCCTCCATGTTGATCTGCGCCAGTTGAGCTGCCTCCGAGATCGTCTTTCCAGCTTCGATCCGTTTCTGCAGCCAGGTGGGGAGGATGCTGTGGAGCCACTCTTCGCTGGGCTGAATCGAGTCCCACAGGATGAGGCATCGGGCTAACGCGTGGATGAAATGCACATCTGGCCGCAGCAAGTCGAGCTCCCGTGGCGTCCGTGGAGGCGCCATGATGTCGGCGATCATGAGATTTTTGGAGCGCAGATAGATCAGACCGAATGCAAGCGCAGCAGGTGCGGAAGTCAGATTGACCTCCAGGTCTTCCCTTGGCCCCTGATCAGGCCGCGAGCCGCCTGCCAGCGAGAGGCCCTCGCTCATGTCGCTGCTTCCCTTGATGAGGTGCACAAGACGAGTGACGATGCGTTTATCTGGCAGGCTCTTCAATCCCTCAGCTCGGCCTTTGCCCAAGTAGACGAGGCCGAGCGCTAGACCCGCCGACAGTGAGTAGGCTTCGCGGTGCTGCGGCTGTATGTTCGGAGTCGGGGATTCTTGCGCGCCGATCTGATCGAGCATGCGCTTGGCCGTCCAACGGTGATTGCTGCCAAGGAAGACGAGCCCCATCGCAAGCAGACCAGCGGTCTGCGTGATGGTGGACAGATTGAGCGGAGCAGAACCCGGCGGCAGGAAAGCAGTGAGCTGCATGCCGATCAAGTGTCGTGCGGTGGGATCGGCGGTGCCCACGGTCGAGACCGCCATGCCGAGCAGGAACCCGATGGTGAGCAGGTTGTTCCGCATCTTGAGATACCGGAAGACGTGCACGGGACTCAGTGTAGGCAGCTGCTTCATCAAGCCCAGCCCGTACAGGAAACCTGCATGTCGCGCCGTGACTTGTTCGCCAAGATGCGCGAAGATCCATTTTGAATCGACGCGGACGTTGGCAGCCAAGTTGAGCTCGAGCACCGATGCTACGCCGTTGTGGAATTCAGGCCAGTCCAGACCTGCAGTTTCGGCTTTGGTGTCCGGTTCGATCGTCGTGCCACGCGGTCTCACTTTGACTGCCAAGCAGATAGACGGAATCCGCCACTTGTGCGTTGGCGAGAACTGCCGTGATGTCATGAATAGCATGGCTCGGCCAGGAGGGAGCGCTTTGGTGCGCTCGCCGATGGCTGCCACAGCGGCGTTGTGCTGCTCCGTGATGGCAGCTTCGGTCTGGTTCTCTCCTTCGGCAACATACACCGAGTTGAGCGAGTCGGTCTTGAGCATCGCCACCACGTCGCGGAGTCGAAAGTCTCGACTGAAGAGCTGGGCACAGATGGCGTCTAAAGGGGCGTCGTCTGGCAATGTCCTGATGAGCTGCTCGGGGATCTGCCGTGCGTCGGCAGTGCTCAGCAAGCCACGCTGCGTCGACGCATTGAGAGCCAGTTCGGCGCGTTGAATCATGTGATAGAATTCGGCGCTTTTGCCGCTTGGAGGCTCGATCTGGCAGCTTCGGACGGCCTGGTATAATGGCAGCGCAATTCCAAACGGCAGCCTCCGCAGTGTCTCCAGATCCAGTCCGTTGCTAATCATGCTTTCGACGACAGTGGCCCAGACAGGCTGACGACCTGCATTCGCCTCCCTAAAGATGGAAAAGGTTCGGAAGACTGCGTCCAGTAGGGGAAAGATGTTAGCAGCGCGTGTGATGTGAGCAGATGCAGAAGCGGTCGCGATCCAAGTTTGGAGCGAAGCGACGCGCTCAGTACTGCCGGAAGCCGCCTTGAGCAACACTTGATAGAGATCCGTTGGTGGACCCTCGATGTCGGCACCTGTGCGGTCGATCGGCGCTGTTACCATGCCCAGACTCACGTTCGGTGAATGGGGGAGAAAGCGACAATGAAGCGCTTCGATCCAGGAGAGGCTTCGGAGGCGCTGTGCCACGGCGACGGCGAGATCCACTGTCTTGCGGACCACGTCCTTGGGGTTCGATGTGTCGAGCCGCGTTTCTTCTGCAAGCAGGTACAGCGCCAAGAGTACATGACCTGCCTCATCCCGCTCCAGTGCATGTTCGCTCTTGGCGCCAAGTTGCTCGCTTGGCTTCGCTGAGTCTACACCACCGCCGAGCTGGGCAAGACTAAGCAACAGCGGATCATCTCCGAAGAGACTGTCAGCTGTAGGCAGCCGAACTCCTTGGCTGCTGACGCCTGAGGGTGACGACGGAGAGCCGAGAGCGAGTGAAAGGGCGTCCCAGTCAGCTTCAGCAGCCGCACGTCCGTACCTTGTCAGTGGCCTGTCACTCGCAAGGAAACGCGTCTGAATCCAGCGTGACTTGAGCTTTGCGACGAGCCGGTCGGGGACGGTCTGCGCCAGGACTTCCAGCACTTTGGCGGTGATGTAGCACCTTGGCCGAAAGTCGAGGTTGACGTCGATGCTGTTTCGCGACTCTGCAGATGCGAGTTGCAAGCAGCTTTTTGTGCCTCTTGCTGCTGCGCGAAGGTGAATCGATCCACCATGTTCAGCAAGGCTGTCACGCGCCTGCGCCAAGGGACCAAAGGAGCTGATGTCGAGCGGCTCTGCATCGGACGAGGGCGGCGCAAAATGGATTTGAAAGGTTCCGTCGGACGACATGGTCAACACTTCGGTCGAGTTCGACGCAAGCGTTTGGACGGGCACGAGAGCAGCGCTCGATATCATGGTAATAGCCTGATTCTTGACGGGTGGTTTGCAGAAGGGCAAGTTTCGATACTTGTCCCGAGATCCCAAGCGCTGGTATCCGAGTCGGCGACAGAAGGTCTGGCTGATGCCCGGCACCGACAAAAAGAGGTAAGCCGCATCAGGATCGGGGCGGTCGAAAGAAGCGCTGCTCACTCGCAGATCTGCCAGGTCCTGAGGTGTGGCCAGGCTTGGGATCTTGATCTCGTCTAGAAGACACACGCAAGCAAAGCTGCGTGCGAAGCTGTCCATGTCGGCAATGTGAGCGAGATCGACGTCTCCATCGTCGGCGATGCCACTTTCCGCATCGATCGCATCTGCGCGGATCCCGTCGGCAGTGCCGGTAGCGATGGTGGAAGAGAAACGAGTCGGATCGATGGTGGCGTCCAAACGTGAAAAATTCATGGACGGCCTTGACTTGGCAGCCGAAGTGGATGTGCGATTCGAGTTGCGTGGGCCACCATAGGGCGTGCGTGCGGCAGCCTGGGAGCTGCGACGGAGGCGAGCCGCTGGAGTCGGATTGGTCGGTAAGCGCATACTCGTACCACCACCACCGCCCAGTTCGTCCATTATGGCGTCGTGCGGATACGCCTGGGACTGGAGGCGGAGGCCATCTGCCGTGTGGGAGATGTTGGCCAGCGTGCGATCTCGGGCTTGATTCGCTTGATCGTCTTTGCGGCCGGTGGATCTGCGTTCGGCAGCTCCAGAATGCATGGCGCTGATCCGTCGGCTTCGACCACTTGGATCTCTGCCCATGGCGGCGGATGTCATGCCGCTCGTCCGCCTCTCAAGCTCGATGCGGGCGCTTTTCCGAACGGTAGTTGGGAAGCCTCTGCCGAGTGCGGTGCTGCTGGTGGCACCGTTGGTATCTAAAAGAGTGCGCGCGTGGCCTGTCGCGGGGTGCTGGCGGTCTTCCTGACTCTGACCACCGTGGGGCTGTGAGCCGGTAGCGTTCGACGCACCGTGGCTGCCAGTGGTGGTGATCGCGAGGGACGAAGGGACGCGCGGCTTCGAGAGCAGTGCTGGTGTTGTCTCAAATGCTTCTGGACGAGCAGCAAAAGCATAGACCCGGACAGCAGAGTTGCGCGTACTCGCAGTGACGATGTAAGGAGGGAAACGCTGATCGTCGTGAGCGGAGACAAAGATGACGACTTCGTCCATCTCGCCAAAGGGGGACGCTGGACCGTGTGTGATTGGCTTGGGGTCGTTGGAAGGAGAAAGCGAGAAGGATAGCTGCGGAAAGCGATCCACAGGCACAAGGTCGTCGTAGCACCGCGAGAGATAGAAGACCATGGGCAGCAGACGAGTAGCATCGTGGTGGAGCTGCGATGTAGAGACCTGGTTGTTTTCGTCGATCATGTGTGAGAGGCTGTAGCTCGAATCGGAAGTGTTGCTCAGGTCAGGGAACGGGTAGCCAGAGCTGGGCGCGGTTTGGGGCAGAGACGAGGATGTGGCCGGGCGTTGCAACCTCGAAGCGATACGCTCATCTTCTGATTCGATCTGGCGCTGGATGAGGAAGCCGACCGGAGCGGGAAAGGCCTTGGCGAAGCGAAAGGGAAGGTCCATGTCCACCTGCTCGCCAATCCCGGGGAAATGGATGTGCAGCGCCTGTTCGAAGAATACACATAGCGCTCTGACTGGCGGATCGGTATGTTGATTTGCGCGCGTCTTTCCGGGTGCGGTTTGGATGCCGTCTGCGGAAGTGACGGAGAAGAGCGTCCAGAAGGATTGCAGTACTGGGCTCGGAAACGAAAATGTGCGCACGAGCGTGCTGCCTCTTGTCCATGTCAGCAGATTGTCCTGCCACCGAAGCTCGTCATGAGGGCTGCTCTGGTCGTCCGCGCCATCGTATCGTGGCCGTTTTGCTGCTGCTTCTTTGAAAGAGTCGCGTCGGGGGTCGGCGGACACTGAGGATCCCTGGGTAGTGTAGGTAGAGCGAGCACGGATCTTGCGCAAGCGCTCCAGCAGCTCGGAAGTCTCTCCCACCAGCGATTCGTCGGAGTTCATTGGGGCGACATGAGTACTCGCGCGCGCAACCCTCTGTGAAATGCGCTCGGCCGCCGACATGATGGTGAGGAGTCGGTGTGTTGCCAGCTATGCGAGAAGAAGGCAATAGACCGTCAGCCTCGGACAGGTGGTAGCATAGCCAGTGGAGTCGTGGTTTGTCTAGCGCGAAGACATGTTGCTACCAGCGATCGTGATGCCGAAGCCACGCTCGAGTGATTGGTGAGAAGCAACCTTTATGCATCACCGTCGAAAGTGTCACTTTTCCAGGTTCTTCAAGAACGCGACTCGAAGAACACGCCTCCGCCTCCACAAGCCGCCCTTTTTTGTCGTCAAAAGGTGTGCTTTTCGACCTAACAAATCTGGGCTCTTGCAAGATTCCGCCACCTGTCTCGCTACCTTTGTCATGGTCTTCCCTCTACCGTCTCGATCCATGATGATGGCGTTCAGCGCACAAGCGGGAGCATGGGTAGCATCTCTTTTGCTCAGTGACCTGCCTCGGTGCCATGCCCCTTCAAGATCACGTCAAGTTTAGCAGATGGCGACTTGCAGATGAAGCAGAGCGATCTCAAGCCATGCGCCGCATCGGAGATTTGCCGACTGAATTTTTGGAAAGGGTGCCGCCTGCTGAGCGCCTCTCTCTGTGTGGGTCCGTATGTGCGCTTTCTGCTTTGACCACCAACCACATTCACTTCCCTCGGTGCTCCTCGAGCTCTCTTTCTCTCTTTCGACTCCTTTGCAACCTATCACCCCAACCGGCTCAACCGCTCAACGCACTCGTCGTACCCAGCATCTTCCTAGCTTGAGCAGAGACTGTTTCCGCATTGTCGCCACATTCCGCCGCTCCTGAGCTTCTCCATCCCACTCCGCAAATCTCGCCACAGAGAGGCCAAACCCAGCTGCCCCCAAACGTCTGATCATCTGTCGCACAAAGCATAAGCCTTCGCATCGCCTTCTCTAATCATTTCGCTCAGCGAGACACATCTTCGTCAGAATGACATCGTCACCTTCGGGTAACACGCTCCTCCTCAAACGACAGCTCACCGAGCTTCGCAAACGCCCCGTCGACGGCTTCAGCGCCGGCCTCAAGGATGAGAGCAACCTCTTCGAATGGGAGATCATGATCATCGGTCCCAACGACACACTCTACGAAGGCGGCTTCCTACGAGCAGAGTTGATATTTCCGCCAGAATATCCGCTGCTCCCACCCAAGATGAAGTTCATCACGCCCATGTGGCATCCCAACATCTATGCAGACGGAACTGTCTGCATCTCGATCTTGCATGCTCCTGGCAAGGACGAGTGGGGCTACGAGGATGCGAGCGAGCGTTGGTTGCCGGTGCACACGGTGGAGTCTATTGTAAGTTGACGCCGTGGAAGCTCCACCCTTATTGCTGTAGTGTATCTTGTGCTGACATCGACACCTTACTGTCTTTGCTTTGATCTTGATGATGCTCGCAGCTCATCTCGGTCATCAGTCTGCTTTCTGCCGACGTACCCAACACCGACTCGCCAGCCAACATCGACGCCGCCAAGCAAGTCAGGGAAGACATTGCTGGCTACAAGAAGAAGGTGAGTTGCTTGCCTTACGTGCAAGGATCGCCAACGTCCGCTCTCAGCCAATCTCGTTACTGACGCTTTGAAATCTCCCGTCTTCTCGCACCGACGCTGCACTTCCATTTGCAGGTACGACGACTCGTCAGGCAGTCAGCGGAGGAAGCTTTCGATTAAGCGCTTGTTCACCCTGAAGCAAAGCAGCCAAGTGCTCAGTATCGGTCCGACTCCTAGATGTCCCCACCGACGCTTTCCTCACCTCACAGCTCCCGCCACTGTCTTGTCCATGTATTATCAGTAATGCTACCACAGCACTCAAACCGCATCTTCTAGTTCGACACTGTGCGAAGTAGGTCGTCATCGATCGACTTCCTTGAGCGCAAATGCGTGCAGACAATGACGAGTGGATTTGCGCGTGGCAACGGCCGCATTCTAGTGTTACAAAGGGATACAGGGTAGTGATACAGGAAATATCGTGCCAAAGTGCAAGGACGGACGAGAGGAGGATTAAGACTTCAACGCTCGGTCGAAGTGGACAGGCTCGACTTGAAGGGACTGCCAAAGTTGGAGCCGTAGCCTCCTGCAGCTGCGTACCCGCCCGACACCGAGCGAGGGATGGCCGAAGCATCGTGGAAGCTCTGCACCGACACGGGTCGACCTTGGCTGTAGTGCACCATGCCGTTGACATGCGACGAGCTTGACGAAAAGCCGTACAGGCATCCGAGGTATTTCGAGTCGTCGATCGAGCCGTCAAAGTACTTTTGTCGCATCTTAAAAAAAGTCGTGGCCGTGAGCAGGCTGTCGCTTCCAGCCTGATGCTGTTGACCGATACGGCTGACCTGCAAGTCGTCGGCCACATCTTGCAGGCCGCCCTTGAGCGTCTTGCAGCTTCTCATGAGGAACTTGATGTCGTAGATGCATGGGAACCATACACGCAGCAGCGCGAAGAAGTCGGCCTCTTGCGCAGGCAGTGGGCTGCAGGTGACCACCTTGAGCAAGTAACCAAAATCGTACCCGCTGTGAAACGAGACCCACTTGACATCGTCGAACAGAGCGAGACCCGAGGTGATTAGCAGCTCGCCAAAGTGCTCGACATCAATGCCCATCCTTTCGTGTCGGTCGAAATCAAGGCCGGCTTTTGTGAGCAGGTCCAACGAGTCTGGTGCGCACATGTCTTCGTTGACGCTGAAGCGAAAATTGAACTGCCACGTGCAGACCTCAGGTGGCAGGTTGCCGTTCTCGTCGCAGAGTGTGATACCGAGCTGGATGAGCTTGAGCAGGTCGACATTGCAGCGCAGCGTCTGGTAGTGGTAGTCCGATGAGCCCTTGAACGTGCCTATTGGCCTAGCCACGATACCGGGGAACTCGGTGTCCATGGCGACATAGGGATACTTTTCGATGGTCTCGCGTAGCAGCGCCATCTCCACCTCGAGATTCTCCGCCCATACATCTCGTATTCTTCCTGCCATCACGGCAGTATGCTATGGTCGAGAGCTTGACCAGGCGGGACAAAATGCTATGTGCTGTTTTCGGCGAGTGTGATGAGGCTGTTGTCGGAGTGAATGCGACGATAATCTGCTGATTTTCGTCGATTGTGGACTGGTTTGAACCGAGTCCGTTTTGCAAGAAGATGCGCGGTTTCTGCTGGCTGTCACCGGTTACGAGCAAGAAACGATGCTGCCTTTGTTGTGCTGTGTGCAAGGTGCTGCGTGTGCTAGTGTTGAATGCTGGACTTCTTGCGAGTCAAGCAATATTGGATGATGGTGAACGTTCGGCAAATGGTGCTTCGAGCTGGCTATGTCGGTGAAGGCGCTCGGGTGATCGAGTCTAATTGGCGAACGAGTCAAGATCCGAAATCCGAGCTTTCTTCCATTAGGCCTTTTTGGCTGCAGAGCGTGCGTTGTACTCGTGCGCTGCATCTGCTGCGCCGCTGCGTGTTGGTTGGCGCGTCTCTGCTCCACTTCTCATTTGAGAGACACGCAAGCGCTATCATCAACTCGACTTCCTTTTGGACGTTGCCATCATCATCTTCGCCATCTTCTTCCATCCGCGCAGGCGTTCTCTCGCAAAGCAGCGAGAGCAATTCATCGCTACCATTCGCGCCTTCAGACCTATTGCTTACCAGCTCAGTTCTCTTCATCGTTCAGAAAGAGGACACGCCGCCACACACCCTTGTGATCCAGCACTTTGCATCCTCATCCCATTCTCAGCAGTGAATCGGCCGGCTTCCGTATAGCCGCTGTACTTTCGAAACAATGGTTCTCGAAGCCACCATGCTGGTGCTCGACAATTCCGAATGGATGCGAAACGGAGACTACACGCCCACACGCTGGGAGGCGCAGGCAGATGCTGTCAGCATGATCTTTGATGCCAAGACCAACTCGAATCCAGAGAGCGAAGTCGGCCTCATGACCATGGCCGGCAAGAGCCCCGAGGTGCTCGTGACGCTCACGCAGGACATTGGCAAGATCCTTGCAGCTCTTCACCGCAGCAAGATTGTCGGGAACGCCGACCTCTCTACGGGCATCAACGTCGCCTCACTTGCGCTCAAACACCGACAGAACAAGAACCAAAGGCAGAGGGTCGTCGTGTTTGTCGGCTCGCCCGTGGAGCAGAGCGAAGATGACTTGGTCAAGCTCGGAAAGAAGCTGAAGAAAAACAACATTGCCGTGGACATTGTCAGTTTTGGAGAGGACGTCGAGAACGAGGCCAAGCTTTCCAAGTTTATAGAGGCAGTCAACAGCGGCGAGAACAGGTAAGTTGGCCAAGCAGCGTATTGCACTCAGATCTGCCTGCGTGGTACTCACTGAACGTCATTCATGTCACCCCTTCGTTCGCTACAGTCACCTCTTGAGTGTGCCGGCAGGACCTCAGCTGCTTTCCGACATCATTCTCTCTTCGCCCGTGCTACAAGAGGAGGGCGGCGACTCGGGTGCCGGCCCATCCGGCAGTGGTGGTGGTGGAAACCAATTCGAGTTCGGCGTCGACCCGAGTATGGATCCCGAGCTGGCCATGGTAAGTATCGGATTTCTAGCGACTGCGCAGACCTTTAACTTATCGGTTCAACCTACGAATGGCGTCGAGATTGCTGACATACCATCGCCGTCTTGCATTTGACACATTTCACAGGCACTCCGACTGTCGCTCGAGGAAGAACAGGCCCGACAGAGGGCCGCTGAAGGTACGTCCTCCGGTTCTCAGGCTCCGACGCTGCCCACCGTTTCGGAAGGAGCCGAGGGCGCTCCAGCAGCAGCAGCAGCAACAGGAGCCGCCGCTGGATTAGCCGGAAGCGGGTCGATGGTGGTCAAGGGTGCCGAGCCCATCACAGGCGAAGGTCACAATGCAGACGACGAGTCGGAAGAGGCCATGCTGCAGAAAGCCATCGCCCTGTCTCAGGCCGGGGAGGCTTCCCAAACAAACGACGAAGACGTGGATATGACATCAGCAGAGCCTTCGGGCGCGAGACGAGCGGTCATTGCCGGACAAGGCGAAGGCGAGGAGGATGAAGAGATGGACGAGGACGAGGCGATCGCAAAGGCCATCCAGATGAGTCTGCAGGAGGGCGACGGTCAAGGAGAGAGCAAGTAGACAGCAACCACCCAGATGTCACAAACGTAGTCACTACCTCATTTCTCTCCATTCATGAGCTTCGTCTGTACGGCTCGAGTACTGTATGACTGGCTCTTCGGAAGCTGCCGTGAAAATCGTATCGACGCGAGCGGGCCGTGACTTGTGATGTGAGAGCGCGTGTCGACAAGCCGATTTTTGGTCCGCAGCCATCGGTTCATCCACTCCAGCAAAAGATCAGGGCGCCGAAAGCACAAAATGTGCGCTTGGGGCATTGTTGGGATGCTGCTTGTGTGCTTGCGGTCAATGTCAACGTAAGGTTTCGAGGCAGCCCAGCAGTCGAGAATGCGTGCACGGACTGGCGGGCAGGCGGGCGAATTGCGGTCATGCAGAAGCGCACGCTCCTCTGCGCTGCGCACACTAAGTTGACTCGCAACAAGTGGCCCACTTTCTTGCACCGTCAACAGTCGGAGACGGGGATCGGCTCAACTATTGGCTTTGGAGTCCGCGATCTTGGCAAAAGACCGTGCGTGTGATGTTGACCGGCTCACCAAGTCAGCTCGACCCTATCTCTCATCAACAAGGCCCGTCGGAAACCAACAGCGACTTCCTTTGTCGGCACAGACGAGCCACCGGTCTTGGAGCTTATGCGTGGGCGTGTGAAATGCAGTGACGGTTGTCGAGGAGTGGGGCCTTCCGCTCTTCTGCCGGCCTCTATCCGAGCAAACCTGAGAGATTTGTGCGTTGGTTCAGAATAAGCTCGTGGGAACCTTGGCTGGTTCTGGCTTCTGACCATGCAGAGGTGGAACCTTGTTCTAGCTACGGCGCGTCCGTACTGCTCTCGTTCTAAAAGTTGCTTCCGAGATCAGCGTTGATCACGACGGCGGCTGCTGCTGTAGTGCTGACCCGTGCATCTCGAGCTTGGCCTTTTCACTCAAACGCATCACATTCTCAAAGCCTACATCGGTGGCTAGCAAACCTTGGTAGCCAAGCTGCGCAAAAAGCTGCCGCACTCTCAAGCACACATGCTCAGCACGCAAGGTGGGTCGAGCCTGGTGAGGCGTTCAAGGCCGTGCAGCTGGCGACGCTTCGCCCAGAGGCTTTCCAGCAGAGACCCACACGATCGAGCTAGTTCATTTAAATTGAAGGCCACTTTGCGAAGGACCTCATTCTTCCTCCCTTTCCCTTCCCCCCCCCCCCTCTTTCCTCAAGCTTTTACCCCTGGGTCCGATGGAGCTTCAACCTCTCCCTGTTCATCTCCTCTCCCAACACAGCCTTACAGTACAGATTTGCCTTGCTTTATCACTTCATCTCCAAATACAGAAGTCGATTGCCCTGCACAGTCCAGTTCGTCGTCCCCCGTTTTCGTTCGCCCATTTGGGCCCCACACTTTTCGCCCTTTCCACCCTCCTTTGCTACTACAGCCCCGTTGTCAGCCATCGCTTGTTCCATCATGGCCACAAAGAGCCAGGGAACACGACATTCCCTTCCGCCCAAAGTAAGTTGACTTCCTTTCAGACTCACATCACGTCGCCATGTCTAGGTTTTGTCGGTCCTGCATAACAGAGATGCGGAAGAGTCGCTGATCGTCCCATCTTCCACATTCCATTCTCTTCGTGCGCTCGACAGCCAATGGTTGCTCCTCCACCGTCGACGACGACAGCTGGTGACATGAATCGAAACCAAAACCCTCTTGGGGACGAGAGCTGGGGTCACACCAGCCGTGATCGACACATAGAGTCCGCGACCATGCAGAGCAACAACTGCCGGGGGTGGAGCGCCCAAGGTTGGTCCAGTACGCCTCCCTTCCCGACTCCAACCCTTACTGCGAGCTCTTTGTCATCGTCTTCCTTCCTTGGAGAGCGATCGCCGCTTCCCGCACCTTCGGGAGCCGAAACCTTTTCGCCCAGAAACTTCGACAATGCGACCATGGCCGGCTTGCCACTAGCACGAAGTCTCGAGGATGTGCCTGCCATGCCAACTCTCGGCAACAATGACGGCGTTGGAGGCCAACAGCATCAAATCACTACCCTGCGGAGTTCGTCCAGCCAGTACGATGGCGCTATGACAACTCTCTCATCTTCCTTCGACAAGCTCGCCTTGTCCGACCAGCAAGGCCGAAACTCGACTAAATCCATGGACACCGCGTCGCTTCGCATGAGATCGACTCTGGCTGACCCTATGCAGCCAGCGCCGTTGCTCATCCCCATGCAGCCCATAGGAGCCGGAGTTCCTCTCACCTCTGTGGTGGAGACTCTGTCCTCCAAGGGATCTAAAGCAGCTGCGGAGAATCCGGATACCGTCGCTGCCGCATACAAGCTCCATCAGATGGGCATCGGGTAAGTCGCCATGCTTTTTTGCTCAAAGAGTTTGAAGTTCGGGGGAAAAAAAATTGCTGACTCAAGACGCTCCCCTCTCTCTCCTCTCACTGCGACAAACAACAGCATCGGTCCCGGTATCAACCCGAAGGTCGCGTCTAGTCGCAACGGCACGCATGGCCGCGGACGCAGCACCGGGAATGAGCCTCCGATTGTCAATACAGGCAACTCGGGTCCCATGTGTGTCCAACCAGGTGACTGGATCTGCACCAGTTGTGCCTTTGTGGTAAGTTCTCGCTCACTGATTGAGGCACGGATTCCAGCCCCTCTGTGCGGCTTGCTTGCCGCCCTTGAACATAAACGCTGACCTGAGCTTTTTTTTTATCTTGACCGTGTCCTCTTCACTCTATGCCAGAACTGGAGGCGTCGCGATGTTTGCATGCGCTGCTTTCCCTATGCAGACGGCAACGAGATCGGTCGCGGCATCCAGGGCGGCGAGATGCTGGCCAAGAGGCTCGCTGCAGGCCTGGACACCGATACAGAAGAGTACAAGCGATCCGTACAAGCCCTCTGCCCGGACAAAGCCAAGCGTGGTATAGACACGTACATGCAACGGCCAGCTGTGCACGAGTTGCCCCGCAACCCTGTGCAAGCTTATGCTGGAGGAAGCCCTCCGAAGCAAGACCCGGCAAGTATCTCACAGATTGACGAGTCCAACGTCCACCCTCGCAACCTGCTCGGCATCCACATGAGCTCAAACATGCAGCAGCAATGGCGGCAACAGATGGAGCGTCCCACAGGCTTGACTGATTATTTCAGCGCCGGGCATGGTCATTCTCAGCAGCACGGCATGCACGGTCAGAGACAGTCTCAGCCCGCGACCCCGATGCTGCAGTCGCAACAGCAACTGTATCCGCCTCAGCAGCAGCAGCAGTCATACTTTGGCGGCGAGCACAACCAGGCGCCCAGTCCTTACAAGACGTACTCCCCACAGATGATGTCGTGGATGACAAAGCCAGGCGTGTTGTCGGATTCGGTTGACTACGAAGGTTCCGGTCTCTTGCAGCAGTCTACGGACTCGTCCGCTCCCTCTACTCAGTTCAGGACGGACGCAACAGGCGGCAGGCTGAGTCTGTTCCGCTATAGGACGCACACCGGTGCCCCCGAGCTGTTCCAACAGCAGCAGCAACAGGCAGCTTGTCGAGACCCGTCTCAACAGGCTATTAACCTTCCTAGCCGTTCTCCGACTACCGGCTGGCCCCACGGCCAACAGACTCCTCAAGAGGCTTCGGAAGGGCTGCCGAAGGATATCTGGGCCCCTGCACCTAAGCGACCCACGCTAGTCCCTGTTGATCCCGAAGATGTTTCGAGGGAGAAACGAGCCAAGCCGCAGCCCATTGGCACTCGATCTGGTGGTGGTGGTGGTAGAAGTAGTAGTAGTGGCAGCGGAGCAAGTGGTGGAGGTGCTCTGGGCAGCTCGACGAATGGTGGAAAACACAATATCTCGGAACTCGATGGACGAAAGGATCACCAGCATACTTCTAAGAACCACATCATCAACAAGGATGATGATCAGAAGTTCGATTAACAACAAAGCTTACGATGCTGTCGATTATTGGATCTTGGACTCGGTTTCTACCTCTGGCTCTGTTTCGGGTTCTGGCTATGTTTCTGTTTCTGGTTCTTGTCCCATCCCTGCTTGCACAGCGTCTACCAAGTCTAGCACTTGAGCTAGAACGCTGTGTCACTTGTATCTCTTTTTCTCACACGAATCGTATCATTTGCTCTGTGTCTTCTGCACGCCACCGTCGCGTCTCTTGTAAAGCGTGAATCGAATCCATCAACGTCCGCCAAGGTCACAGCTCGAGTGACGTGCGTCTAGTCGACTCGAATCGCTCGCTGCAAGACGCGAGCTTCTCTCACCTGCTTTGAATCGAATTGGGTCAGATCCGATCGCTGTACGAGGCAGGTTCCCCTTTGCTTACTCGCTTAGGTACAACCTTGTCGGCTCCTCCTCGCTGCGTACGCGCTCACTCGAATGATCGAACACCACTGCTGAAAGCGCACGCTGCTGCACGAAGTGAAAAGAACCCCAATCACATTGAGAGTACAAATACAAAAAAAAAAAAAAAAAAAAAAAAAAAAAAAAAAACCGTCCCGCTTGACTTCGCTAATTAACCACGATTTCGACCTCGCCACTGCCGTTGGCATGGGCACTGTCGAATGCCATCTGGACATCGTCGTCGTCGCTGATGAGTACGGCGTCGCCATCCTCGTCGATGTACCGCATCCTCAACGTGTGTTCGACCAGCTTGCCGCTGCACAACCTGATCTTTTTGGTCACCTTATCCAACAGCGCACCGAAAGTGGTAGAGGTCAGAACGACGACGACGTACTTGTCCTCTTGGAAGTTGACGATGAGCTTCACTGCTGACGACGATGCGCCGTTGGAAGCAGGCGTGGGGCGGTATGCAGCATGCCCCGACTGCTGGCGTAGTGTCGAGGGCGCACTGGGCGCAGTATACCCATTGCCGAGGTTGACGTTGACAGGCGACGAGGCGGCGGTCGACGACTGCGGACGCGACTGCCCCGACTGCCCCGACTCCGACGTCGCGCTCGACGAACTGGAAAACCTCTTATCCACCCCGTTCGCCCCCGCTCCTCCCACCACTCCCGCAGCGGACGCAACGGACGTCGACGCAGCCGAAGTAGGCGAACTTCCACTCGCCCCATATCCGCTCTTCAAATCCCCCACGTACGGCACTTTCGGCATTGGCGGCGCCGGACCCTGCATGTGCGGCGGCAAAACATACATCTGCGGGTTCGACGCCGACCTCGACCGACTGTGCGCCGCCCCTGAATCCGACGTGGTGCGCGACATGCTCGAAGCCACCGAGTCACCGCGCGGTCGCCCCCCTACACCATACCGCATATCGCTCGACGCCGAATCGGAAGACCCATCGAGATACTCGACCGCCCCGCCGTCCACGCCCCCCGCTCGTGGCGCTCGTGCGCCGGACGAAGCCTGGCGAAGTTGACGCGACGAGCTTGCTTTGCGCAACGCATGCTGATGTTGATCTGCACCCGAAGAGTAGCTCAGCCCGCGCGGCATAGGAGGCGCCACAGCGGGCGAGTGCGATCGCCACTGAGCCATCACACTCGAATCCTGATCCTCTGTGCGCGCTCGAGGTCGCAAATCACTGGTACCGTTGCTAGCGAGCGAGTTGCCGCGTTCGCGCCCCTCAGACCCCGGCTGCGAGTACCGACCCTGCGCCGGGGTCGCACGCCCCGAAGTAGGCTCGTAGTAGCTCGCCCCCTCCGAATCGTCATCGTCGTAGCGGTACGAACTCGCCTGGCTCTGCGTGCGCAAAAGACCCGACGGAGGCAGAATAGCGTTGCTGAACGGGTTCACCGGCCCCACTTCGGACAGCGGTGTCTGTGGGAAGTGCGAAGTCGTCTGCGTGATGCGTCGTACGCCAGCGCCGGCCATGTTGATGCTGTGCTGCGGCTGCTGTTGCTGCTGAGAATAGTGCTGCGCCGCCGCCTGCTGTCGTCGCAGGTTGACCTCTTCGATGAGCTTGTTGATCGCGGTTTGCCACTGCTTGAGCTGCTCCTCGTTCTTGCACTTGAGCGCAAAAGATTCGTGATCGACGTCGCCTCGCCACCACACTTGCAGAGCGTGCTGCCCGCTGGGCGCGCCCAGGATGCTGTTTATCTTGGAGTTGGCAAAGGCACCCGTCACATTGTTGATGAAAATACGCCCTTTGAGCTGCAGCGTCGTCTTGGCCTTCTTGCCTGCCGCAGCCGATGCGGGCCCGCCTTTCTGCTTGAGGATCGAGTTGTTCTTGGACGACTTCTTCGGCGCAGCAGGTGCGAGTTCCTTGCAGCAGAGCAGAATCTTTTCGAACAGATAGACGTGATACTCCCTCTCGGTATCACTCTTTGCCACCATGAACACGTCCGAAAGCAGCAACAGACCGAATGTCTTGATGTTGTGGCCCTTCCAGTCCTCGACGCGCCACTCGAGCTCCTTGACGAGCTGGGCGTTCTCCTGAAGACGGCTGGTCTCGTTGACCTTGTCGGTGATCCTGCGCATGACCTCGAGACCATCCTCGAGCTCCTGGTAGCGGGGGGCGTCCTCGGGCGTCTTTTTGAGCAGCTGCTCGAGCAGCAGAGGATACTTGCAGATGCGCTGCACCGGCTTGATCATGAACGTGGGCAGCTCGTAAGCCGGGTCGAGGTAGCACCCTTGCGCCGAGGGCATGCCTTTCAGCCTGACCAAGTTGTGCGCTTCCTGGTTGATGAGGTCCAATGCAAGGTTGTAATTTGCGCAAAAGGGCTCGTAGACAGTGAAATCCTCCTCCATGGTCATGAAAACGTGGCCAAAATGCTGCTCGTCGGGCGGGCGGCGGACGTTTTCTTCGACGCAGATGAGGAAACGGCGTTGGACATCGACGAGCTTGTTGAGGTTGCCAAAGAGGTTGTGAAGCGTGTCGGGAGGCAAAATGTCGTACTGTGCGAGGGCGCGTGCGTAGTTTTGCAAGACCTCGAGATCCTGGACATACTTCCTCTCTGTGGTGAGGAGCTCTCGGATGACTTTGGCGCGGTCGTCTGCGGGGTGGTCGAGGTCGTCGTTGTCGCTTTTGCGATTTGTCTCGATGAGCAGACCGCGTTCCTCAAAGACATCGAGCAGACGGTTGATGGTGCGCACCACCTTGACGAACCCGTTCGTGTCGTTGAGGTAGAGCTGAGAGACGGTGAAAATGTCGTCGGGATCCCAGCCGAGCTTCTCCTTGAGCGCAATGATGAACTTCATGACCTGTGCTTTGCACGCGTTTGCGTTGGAGCGGTTGGCATCCGGATTGACTGGCAACTCGACTTCCGGGTTCATGGTATTGAAGAGGGCGCAGAGAGGCGAGCCGAGACGAAAGCACTGCCAGAGCTGCGTCACGGGATCGCTGCTGGATTTTCGTGCGGGTGCATCGGTGGGTGAGGTGGGACTGCCCGCTGTTGGGGAGAGTGGATCGGAAGCAGAGGAAGGCGACACGGCCGAGTTGGCGGTGATCTCGTCGAGATACGCCTCGCCAAAGCCTGGCACCGAGTAGAGGCGATCGCGCAGGTTGAGACAGGCCTGGTAGAGGGAGGAACCCGCGACGGCTTGCTTGTTGGCGATGGTGTTGGCAGCAGCGGGCGCGCCGGCCATGAGTGCGGCACCGCCGGGCCCGATGAGGGACGAGCCGATGCCGCCATCGGCCGAGCTGGACGCTGCAGAAGAGATGTTGGATGAGTTCATGCCTGGCAAGGGAGACGGAGATAGGGGCATGGAGGCTGCCGAAAGAGTTGTAGGGTCAAAGGCGGGCGATGACGAAGAAGAAATCGACTGCTTTCGGACTGATCGGAAGGCTAAAGATGTAGAAGCGGCCATGGTCCTTGATCGTCAAGCAGCGGGTTGGGAGGTGGAAGAGAAGAGCGCTGTTTAATGCAGTGCAGGACGGCTGCTAAGCGTATGGCGCGTAGCGCAGGGATGCGAGTGCGGCTGCGACGCTTGTTCCACCAGAACGCTGAAGATGGGGCGACCGGATGAAGTAGACGGCGGCTCTATATTAGCTGCAAGGAGGAAGAAACTTGACAGCACCGCAATGTCAATGGGACCGGGTGGGGCAAGCGGAGAAATTCGGTCTGGGTCGTCGGGGCGAGGACACCAAATGAAATACGGATGGTGTCGAGAAGGAGAGACCGAGTGGGGCGATGCAAACGAGGTGGACCTAGGACAAGACTGAGACTAGCCGGGAAAAGCAGACGCGGATCAAAGGAACGAAGGAGGCGAGCGGGTGGCTTGACAAGGGGAGAACGTAGAAGAACCGTTCGTCATGGGAGTTGAGGATGGTGATGCGCTGCTTGTGGCGATGTAGACGAAACCAAGGATGCAGATGCGAGAGGGGCAAACGAAGAGATCACGGTGCAATGAAAGACGAGTTTGCAAGAGAGCGAGTGGTTCGGGGATCCAGTCCGGTGTATCCAAGTTTGAAAGGACGTGCCAAGCAGTGGTCGGATTCGGTAACGCGGAGGTTGACTGCCGTGGTGGCCAAAGTGGTGGAGGCTGGATGAAAGACGTTAGAACGTGGTAAAAGTGGATGAAGGTTGGGAAGGAAATGACGGAGGCAGGCGATGAACGAAGGCAGCAGTAACGAGGAAATGGCGTTGAGACGGCTCAAAAAAAATGAGGGGGTGCGTTGCGTGGGCGGTGGGGTTGTGTCTAGGAAGAGAGGGAGAGGTCTGAGTCAACTATCTCCGTCGGTCAGTCGGTCACACCCCGACAGGCCAGCCGGGCTGATCGCGTGCAGTGCTGCTGTTGCTGCTGAACAGCACATTCAGGCGAAGCGAGCAGAGCAGAGCAGAGCAGAGCAGAACAGAACTGGCTCGGGAACAGGATTGCAAATTAAAAATCAATACAAGGGGGGCAGGCACACGCGTGTGTGTGTGTGTGTGTCGCTAGCAACCTAGCAACTCGAGCCCAGCCAGTCACGCAGCGATCCTCTCTCTCGCCTCGGCAAAGCCGGTTCGTCGCAAACAGATCTACAATCGAAACCTCGCCGTCGGACAAAATGTGTTCCGACGTTCGCTGTCTCACTATACTACAGCATCCGATGCGAGTGTGAGTGTGTGTGTGTGTGTGTCCGGAAGCAAACGCTAATGGATGGTGATGCAATGGAAGGCGGGCTAAGCAAGGAGGCAGCTACTAATGCACAGGACGCATCCGCTCTCTAGAGTGGCGGCAAGGGCTGAGACCCGATTCAGACGAGCAGCAAAGATGCACCAGCGCAAGCTGCGCATGAAAACACACCGTGACAGGGGCCAAAAGCTAAGCTGCTAACTTAGCTCGCTCGCGCACAGAGAGCGAGACACGACACTCAAGGCTGGTCCGCGTCGAAGCGAGAAACAAAGCGGAAACGAAAAAGGGGAGGAACAGGGCTTCATTCGCTGCTGTGTTGGCGTCAGGTGAAATGAAAACAAAAACAGGTCGTTGTGCTGTTGTAGCCGGGGATGCGAGCCAGTTGGCCCTGAGAACGAGATCCGACGCCCACGCACGCGGCGCCTAGCGAATCGAACTGCTTGAGCTGTGTCTCGAAAGCTCAAAGTCAAAACACGGAGAGCGAGGTTTAAACCCAAATAAACCCTGAATTTCTTTCACGACTGTCGGTTATTTTTGTGATCGTCGAAAAAGAGAAGAAAAGGATGTCCAAAAAAGGGGGCCTCGAAATTGAGCTAGAGAAATTCAACCCTCTGTGGGTCAAGCTCCAATCCCTGCTCTCAATGACACACACAGGAGAATTTCAGGGTCAGAGGCAAAGTTGACCGTTCGAATAAGTTATCTCGAGCGCTCGATTCGACGTGCATCTCTTGGCCTGCAGCGGGCGATATTGTCGCAGTGCTACTTCTTCTACAAGTGCCTGTTGGCTGGCGTTTGTACAATCATTTCTCGCTCCGTCGCATCGTTTGTGGACACCCACAAAGGGGTGCGTGCTTCCACCTCATCACCGCCGTCGAGGCACCCGACATGTCACTTCGATCCCTTCGCTGCACCACCTCGACGGCGCTGGTTATGAAATGCACGCCCACGCTCAGACGCCACTGACAGCCCAGGTTCTCGGTACACAATGACTAGGCACTGCCCCGCACTCCGTCTCGCTCTCTCTTTCGACGTGTCGCACAGGTTCGCCGGCAAAGGTGGTCAGACTTACGTTGATCTGTTTGTGGCTTGCATCTTTGTTGGTATGCCTACCTTTGCGTCGCAATAGGGCGACTGAGATTCATCACTCAACCTTCTCACCGGCGAATCGAGGCTTTTGTGTGACGGCTCGTTGGATTGCGCCAGATAGAGAGAATTCCTTGATATGCAACGTAAATTCAGTGTAAGCTAGGCTTTACCTTTACCTTTGGCCTTACGTCTAGCTTCGGCAGCTGCTTGCTTGTCATCATTGTCTACCCCGTCCTTCGCGTCACGAGCAGTAAGCAGCTGCTTCAATTCCGGGCTGACCGCGCCAACTCCACTACCGTTGGTAGCCGCACCCTTGAACGCCGCCAACAGTTGCTCTTCGTCCACCTCCCCATTGACAACCTTTTCCTCCCCCTGCTCCTCCTTCTTGGGCGCCGAAAACTTTGCCTGAACTTCACGATAGTGCTGCATCTCCTGCTCGCTCACAGACGGCGTCAGCTCGCGCAGCGCCGTCTCAAAGTCGCTCCGGTTCACCTTGACTTGGATCTCCTCCGCACTCGCCATCTCCGCCAAGTAGTACTGCGCGGTCAGCGGGTGCGGGTGCTGCTTCTTGCCCGGCTCCGCATTGATTCGCGCAATCCGCGCATCCACTTCGCTCGCTTTGCGCGTCATCGCTTTCAGCATCGCGTCGGAGCACAGCGCATAAAAGTCGGCCCCCGTGAGGTTGAACGGACACTGCTCGGCGATGCACTCCAGATTGCCGACGTCCCGGTCCAGCTTAAACTTGCGCGTGAGTGCCTGCAGGATATTAAGCTGTGCAGCGTGCGTTTCGGAGACAGAGAGATAGAGCATTCGATCGAAGCGCCCTGGGCGGAGGAGGGCTGGGTCGAGCAGGTCCGGCCGGTTCGTTGCGCCGATGACGAACACGTCGGTTCCTTCGGATGAGCCCGCCATGCCGTCGAGTTCGGCGAGGAGTTGCGAGACGATGCGGTCCATCACGCCGCCGCTGTCGCCCTGGTTGCCGCGCTTGGGAGCAACCGAGTCGAGCTCATCAAAGAAGATCACGCACGGCTTCGCGTCTCGTGCACGCTGGAAGACGCGGCGCACGTTGGCCTCCGATTCACCGATGTACATGTTGAGCAGCTCGGGGCCTTTGACCGAGAAGAAGTTGAGTGAGCACGACGTTGCTACTGCTTTGGCCAGCAGCGTTTTTCCGGTTCCCGGTGGGCCGTAAAGCAAAATACCAGAGCGCTTCTTCAGTCCGTCGCTGAACAGCTCTGGATGCTCGAGAGGTAATTGGATGGTGTCGAGGATGTCTGATTTGACCGATGCGAGGCCACCGACGTCGTCCCACGTCACGTTGGGGATCTTGGGCGCACCGATGGATTCGGAGTAGCTCGAGCGCGCCTTGTTCAACGCCTGGTCCAGGTCAGCCCCCGTGATGGCGAGTCCGGCCAGGAACAGGTCGCGATCCGACACGGTCGAGGCTGCAACTGGAACCGCCGTCCTCACCCGGCTGATTGAGCTCAGCTTAGATCGCGAGGCAAGATTGACGAGATCCGCAGCCACCAGCGCGGCCGTCTGCGTGGCGAGGTTCTTGAGGTCCACGTCCGGTCCCAGGATCGAGTCCTTCATCGTGATCTCGAGCATCGCCCGTCTCTCGGCCTCGTTGGGGGCATTGAAGCTCACCTCGTGCTTGAAGCAACCCAGCACACCCGAGGGACACTTATCCGGGTCGCTGGTGGTGCCGAACACCGCCACCGGCACCGCAGCCTGCCCTGCTGCATCACCTTGCTCGTTCGTCACGCTCCACAGCTCCTCGAAACAGTTTGCCAGGGCGGTAGCCAGAGGAGGTTCCTGGCCCGTCTCGAGCGCCTGACTCTTTCGTGCTAGAGCTTCGATGTTTCGCAGCAGAAAGATGCAAGGTGCACACTCGGCTGCCTTTTGGAAGCGTGCTCGTAGGATGCCCTCCGTGCGCACGTCGGTGTCGGAGATGACATCGAAGCAGTCCAGTTCAACTAGTTGGACTCCGGCCGCTTTGGCAACCCACCGCGCCACCGTCTTCTTGCCACATCCGCGAGCGCCTTTGAGCAGCACGCTGAGATGCAGTCCAAATCTGCCTGCGTTGCTCTGCAATGTCGCTGAGAGGAGCGATGAGAGCGTTGCGTACGGACTGGAGGGCGCGATGAGGGGAGAGACCAGACTGCGCAGCTCAGCAGATGACAGCTCCGAAGGCAAGCTGGGCGTATCGGACGAGACGCCGAGCCAGCGATCGCAGTTGGCGACTCGACATTGCTCGACGCCCGTCTGGACCATCTTGGTCACATTAGGATCGACGATGCACCCCAGCTCGCCCATCTGCGACTGCAACGCAAGCGCGCGGATCGCCTCGTCTCTATTCTGGCTCGAAGGTGCACTGTCTGGTGCCACGAGCTCGGAGCGCAGGTCGGTGACTTTGAAGTAGACCGTGGCCGTCTTGGCTGCTCCCGGACCCGAGGGGAGTTTGAGTTCATGAATGTCGTCCGGCGTCGAATCCGAGGTGCCGTCCTGTTCGGCTTCTCTGCTGACAAAACGCGCTTTGCTGGCCTCGATGGCGACAGCGATTACGTCGCCGTTTCGACAGATGCGTCGGCGGTCCTCGAAAAAGGTGCGCAGAGCGTCTAGAAAGAGGCCTTGGTAGGCTCGATCCACGCTCAGGGGTCCGGCCACACGGGCGATGCGCAGGCTCTCTGCAAATGGAACCGGAACGGGACATGACCTGACCAGAGCCGAGACGTCCTGCTGTTGTGTTGACGGCCGCGATCCCAGCACGCGGAGCACGACGCTCCGCGCGGAAGCGGCAAACACTTGGTCGCCAAGGATGTTTTGCGCAAGGATGGGGGACATGTGTACGGTGACAGTTCCGTCTGTAGAGGCGGGCAGGTCGTGGCTCGATAGAATGCGCACCAGCCTCGTCGTCGAGTCACCTTGAGCGGTGGCTGCGAGCCAGTCTCCGTTGAAAGCGCCGAGAGCGGCCATCTCATTTTCCGTGGCCAGTACCACGTTCTCTTCGTCGATGTTGTCGTGTGCTGCGCCGGTGAGAGGAGAAGGTTCCGAAGAGATGGACGCCTGTGCGAACCAGTGCGAGATGGCGGCTACCAACGTCGACGGGTCTTGCAGCAGTTCGAGATTACAGCGTTTGACGCGGCTCACATCCTTGGCCCTGTGCGAGAGACCACTTGTCGTCCCGGCGTCAGCGGATGGATCGATTGAGATATCGAGATTGGAAAAGTCTTGCAAAACGGTTTGCGCTAAGAAGCGTTCGTCGATCTCGAGGTCATCGTCGTCCTGGGCCTCGTCGGCGCTATCGGATGCTTCTTGCGCTGGGAGCCCGGCGTCGCCAGCTGATGCGATGGAGAAAGAATCCTCGGATATGCTCGAGATCATCGAGTTGTCCAGAAGCTCGGCGTCTGTGCCGTCTTCGTGCAAAGTGAGGAGCACCTCTGACGAGTGTGCAGTGAAAACACCTTGGAGCAAAGGCTCAAGCATGACGACTCGAAGAGGTGCAACGGACGTTCCGAGCTGCGGACGAATCACCTGCCCTTGGCGCAAGACTTTGCCATCCAGCTGGCGCACCAGCTCGTCCTGGCTCTCGGTGGCCGCATCGTAGCTCGCCAACGAAGTCGCTTGCAGATATACGAGGGACGCATCGACCAGTGTATGAGGCTCAACGTAGACGCGCCTGGGTTGGTCAGAGCGGTAGGATCGAGTGGATGAGCGCAAGGCGGAAGCAACACCCTTGGAAGCTTCGACCCAGAGTCCGAGAGCATCTTGGGTGCTTCTCACTGCGTATACGACCAGAGCGGGGAGGTTGGAGAGCCGTAGTTGACGTCCAGACGACGGCCGTAAACTGATCGAGATCTTGTGCGGCGGCGAAGCTGGCTTAGAGGTGGACGCAGCAGACGCGCTCGAAGAGGAGGACGCACACAGAATGTCCCAGAGGGCAGCCGAGACAGCGACGACTTGGTCCGAGACTGCCTCTCGTTCACCAACGAGTAGGTCGACGACGAGCTCGCGCGTCGGCAGAATGGGTATCGTCATTGTCGCAGTCGCAGTGCTTGCCACGCCACTAATGAAGGCTCCAATGAAGAGCGAATGGGTAGGCGGATGACTATATGTGGTGGTGACGGTGAAGACGACGACCAAGCTCTGATTTCGGAAACAGAACCATGAACCAATTCCGAAGTGTGGAGAAGTCGGACAAAAGCGCGTGGAAGAGGTCAACCCCACCAACGAGCGAGCGAAGACCCACGAAGCAACGAATCAAGGCTTGCAGCGTGCGAACAAAAACAAGACTCGCACAGACGCTTGAGTCGGGCCGGCTACACCGGTCAAACAGGAAAAACTACCACCGGCGCTGCCCTTTGTTGCAATCCCATTCAATCAACACTACAGCATGCAGCTCGATACCATCAAGGCTTTCATCATTAAACCACAACCAAGAGGCAAGATCGCAATGGTCTGATCCCACGGCGGTGGTGTTTCACTGCCCGAATCGTATCGGACTTTTTTTCATTTTGTTAGATTTGCCTCTCACGTGACCTGAGCTTGGGCCCGCCGAATTTGCGCCAAATCGCTTTTGCTTTCGCTTTGCTTTGCTTCACTACACCTTCTCTCTTGTCCTTCATCACAATTCTGCTTGAGTCTCTGGACAGACAGCTCGAGCTGACATCATGGCAAGCAACGAAGATACAGACGATCTCTATGCTGACCTCTACGGCGCAGACGGTTCGGGAGAGGGCCTCGGCGTCGGCGATGGCGGCGACGACCACGCTCACCCAGGTGACGAGCAAGACCTTATCGGATACGAAGAAAACGACGAGAACGACAAGGCTGAAATCAACGGTAAATCTGAGGAAAAGCCAGCGCCGGCTGCCAACTCCGGCTCCTTCATCCCTCCACCATCGTCGTCCGCTCCAGCGCAATCGGCTGAGACGGGTCTGCAGATCAAGGGAAGTTTCATCCCTCCGCCGGCTGCCAGCTCTGCTTCTCACTCGCACAGTGATGTAAGGGATCTGACGCCTGCGAGCCACAATGATGCTTCCGCCAATCAGCAATCCGCTTCGCACCAGTCGCAAGCTGCAGATGGAGGAAACGACGGCCAGAATGGTGGAGCTGAGGGCGGCCAAGGCTCTGACAATCGATCAGTCTTGCCTCACGAGATGCCTGAAGAAGGGTGAGTATCCGTTTTCTAATTCTGCTTCCCACTAACCACGTCCCATCTCAACACAGCGATCAGCTAGCAAGGAGCATGGTCACGGAACAAGATTGCCCCTTGCTGTGCATTGGAGCAACAGGCAAGGGAGAAGGCTTGTTCCCCAAGTTGCGCGATTACCTAGAATACTTTCGTCCTATACGCTTTTAGTCGCTAGAACTTCCCCAGCCTCAGCCTCAGCCTCATCATCACCACTAGACAGTCCATTGACACTTGGAACTCTGATTTTCCACACTTTTCACTGACATTGTCACCGTCATCATCGTCGTCATCGTCGTTGCTACAACCTACCTGTGCACTTCTTCGGCATCAACCTCGTCGCCGTCGTCTCCAACTCATTCGCACATCCTTGATGATGGAATGCCAATTTCGTTGCATCTACTTTTCTTCCGACTGGCTCGCTATCGACGTTGGGCGATATGACACCGTGTTGACAATGAATTCAACAGGAAAATGTTTGTCGGCGGTCTGAACTGGGACACAACCGAAGGTAAATACCGCAAGCACCTGGGCTCGATGCTGTCGCCCTCTGCGCGCAAAAGTCGACATCCCCAATACACTTGCCGGCTGAACATTGGACTGACCGTCGTGCTGCTTCCTCTTTCTAGACTCGCTGCGACGTTACTTTTCGCAGTTCGGCGAGGTCGGTCACTGCACCATCATGCGCGACAACATGACGGGCCGTTCCCGAGGTTTCGCTTTCCTCAACTTTGTCGACCCCAAAGCCGTCAACACGGTCATGGTACGCGAGCACTACCTCGACGGCAAAGTGATCGATCCCAAACGAGCCATTCCGCGTCCGCAGCGCGACAGCAACTACAACAACCATCACAATGGCGGTCAATCCTACAACAATTACGGCAGCGGAGCAGCAGGAGGAGGCTACTCGGCCCAGAGCCAGAAGCTCTTTGTCGGCGGGCTGCCGCCTTCGGTGACGCCGGCGTCGTTCCGGATGTTTTTCGAGCAATTTGGAACACTGGCGGAATGCACATGTATGATGGACCGCGAGACGGGTAAGCCGCGCGGGTTCGGGTTTTTGACCTACCAGGACGACGCTGCGCTGCAGCACGTGCTCAACACCCGACCTATCGTGTTTGACGGTAAGGAGGTCGACGTCAAGCGGGCGCAATCCAAGAACGATCCGCAGTCGCTGCAGATCCGACGCCAGCAGAGGATCGATAACCCGGACATGGCTATGGGCGCCATGGGCATGCAGCAGAGCGGAGGACGCTACGGGATGGGCAACAACTACAATGCTGCCGGTGGTAGCGGAGGTGGCAACTTTGGCGGCAACAACGCATGGGCGATGAACCCGATGATGATGGGCATGGCGGGTGATCCGAATGCCATGGCTCAGATGTATCAGAGCATGGGGTGGGGTAACGGGAGCTGGAACCCGCAGATGGCGTGGCAGCAGATGATGGCGAGCATGGCGGGTCAGGCGGGCACCGCCGGTGGCGCGGGCATGGACATGGGTGCAATGATGAACAGCATGGGCATGGGTGGCATGGGCATGATGGCTGGTGGGATGGGGAACATGAGTCCGCCCATCAACAGCTCGATGAGTCCCCCCATGCAGTCCGCCAGCACGCCTACTGGTCCGAAGGCGTCGTCGAACAATGGCGACGATCGCACCGACCGCAGTGGGTCTGCGACTGCTCCATCATCGACGCGGTTCCAGCGTGGGGGTAGCTTCAATAACAACGGTAATAGCGGTGGTGTGCGTCCACCCACCGGTCCAAGGTATGATCGCGAGAGGTCGCCCAACAGAGGAGGCGATGGTGGGCATCGAAGAGAACGCAGCCCCAACCGTCGTGACGGGCGGTACGACAACGGCAACCGCAACCGATACTGATTTGGTCAGCACAGCAGAGTTGTCAGTCGAAATGTGTAGGAAGCTGTACTGGATTCTGCGTTCGCTGTGTGTTTCGATGTGTCTCGTGCAAAGGCTCAATCTCGGGCATCTAGGTGAGACGACTCGTTTGTTGGACACGGACTTGCAGTCGACGAATCTGAACGAGTGTATTGAGGTCAAAGGTACAGGCTATTCACTTGGCGCCAGTCGCCTGCTTCACAGCCTCGTCGATCTTCTTCTCAATATCGAGGCCGATCAGCACATCCAGCGTGCGGACGAACCACCATCGACCGCACTCCGCCTCCTCATCCTCCCCCTTCGCCTCGTCCAGGGGAAAACCGACGTGTTCAGCCACCTTTTCCGCCAACTTTTGCGTTGCCTCCTGCTGGCTCTTGTCCAGATCCAACTGGGAGATGAGATCGAACTTGACGGCTGCGGAGAGCGCCCGTTCATCAGCATACGGAAAAACTTGAGGCCACTGCGACTGAATCCGACGCAAAAAGATGTCGACACCACCAGGACCCAATCCATTGATCTGCTGGGTCAGCACCGCCTTTACCTGTTCTGCCACCTGGAACGAGTCCCCCTTGTCACTGGTCTGCGCAAGCGCCTTATCGAGAATAGGACGCAGCGTATCCCGTGCGCTGTCTTTATCCTCCGCATCGTCACAAAGCTCCGTAATCCCCTCGGCAAGACTACCGAGCTGCACAGCCGTCTTTTCCTTATGCTGCGTCCTCGCCTCCCACAGCGCCGCACGGCGACCTTCGTTGCCAGCATCAATCAAATCTTGCGCCGTATGGAAATAGAACGGCTTGTTGAGCAGTGTTTCGATGGAGCGCAGGCCAAGGCGGTGCGAGATGGGCTTGCTGAGCAGGATGGCGCACAGGAGGGTCTGGAAGGCGGTGAGGTCAGAGTTGGGGTACGAGAGGTGGCCGGCGGCCGAGGCGCCGGCGCGCTTGTTCTCGTAGGGCTCAGGCGGGGTGCGGACGGTTTCGCCGCCCTCGGCTGCGGTGTCGGCCTCGCCCTTGCCGTCGGGAATGTCCGGGTGGGCGAGCGTCCAGGCGGTATCGGAATGGAGCCATGTGAGCGCATCGTTGAAGGACTCGAGCTTGGTCTGCTGCACCTCGAGAATGGAGTCGACGTTGCTGTCGGAGGAGGTCTTGGGCTTTTTGGGCTCGGGTTGGTCCGAAGAGGCGGTTTCGGCCTTGGCTGCGATTTGGTCGTTATCGCGCTTGTCGCCCGTTTTGGTGTCGACTGGCTCCGACTTGGCACCAGAGTTCTGGCCAGCTGCTTGTCTTCGTGTAGCTACCATGGTGGATCAGTTTGTCGGAGACCAGGTGATTGTTGGTCGATGCTACCACTACACCTTCTTAATATCTGATGAAGAGCAAGAAAGATGGATGAGCGTTCGAGGCAGAGAGCCAGCCACAGCGAAGTCCTGGCCCATGCTGGGCTGCCAGGAAGGAAGAAGCGCGTTGGAAGCGAGCCCATGAGCATGCCCTGACGCTCGAGCCTGACTCATCGTCCGATCCGCATTTGCTCATGCTGGCGTAAGTTGGCAGCTGCTGTCAGACAGCGGAAGGACGCGAAGATGACGCTCGAGCTCACGCTCAGGATGTGGAGGGAAAAAAAGGGGAAGGGGTTGTTCGTGCGGCCCAGCTCTAACAACGTTGAAAATTCGACTCCCGAAAGGGTCCCTTCCTTGCCCACGGCAGATCCTCTCCTATGCGAGCTACAAAGGGGGTGCTTCGATGCTTGGATGACCAGAGCATGCGGTTATGAAGCCGGCTTGCCCCTTTTCCTCCATCTCAAGGCGACGTTGATCGACTGACGTTCTTCCGGGGGTCTGATCGCTGCTAGAGCACGAATAGGAGGCAACGAACCTGGCGCTAAAGCAGGTTTGTCTGTTAGAGACCTTTGCAAGATTGACGTGCGTTCCGCAACCTGTTCCACCAGCTGTAGCTTGACAGTCCGGAAGAAAAGCATGCTGCATGATGGTGGCTGCGATGAAACAGGCAACTGCTTCGACAAGGCACACGAGTAAGAACTCACGACGCAATCAATGCGGTCGAAAGACATCTATCCAGCTATCACGAACCTCGTCTGATGTGATCACGATACAGTCAGGCGACGTAAGAAAGATGGATGGAGGTGGCGTGCAAGAGAGGGGGCTTGAGGACGGGATGCGTCAGATGGTTTGGTAGAAGTGCACCTGCATGCTGCTGCACCCTGCACCCTGCAACCCGCGCTTTGCAGCCGCCTCGCTCAGCGTGGACGTTCGTAGGTTCTTCTTGAGCGCTCACTCTTGTTCTTATTCTCGATCCCGCTGCTATCTTTGACATCCAACGTTGAGTGACAGCCAGTCTACCGACCATCGGATGAGTTGAGAGACAGCAGGAATGATTGCTCCAGCCGAAGAAGAGAGGTGATGTTTGCTCGCCTGATGGTGGTTTGAACCCGAACTCAGGGGCAATGTTCGAAAGATGAAATTCTGCATTGTCGATCGCACTGGGAAGCCCCTTTCTTGTCTCACAGTTCGAGTTGTGTCGCTGTTCTGCCTCGACTTTTCGCTGAGTCTTGACGCGCTCATGCGTCGTTGCATACACGCTGCGCATTGGCTGGTTGTCGGAACACCCGTTTTGTGGCTTGGGTCGCGGTCTGGCCGCAATTTTCAATTTTGAAAGACCAACACCTCGGGCAGCGGGTCCACCGGCTCGCTACTTACTGTAGCTGGCTCAAAGTAGAAAAAGAAAGAGACTCGGCTGTTTAGACTTTCGAGCCCCTGGCCAAGCAAAAGCGAGCGGGAGCAACACAAACCGACTGACAGCGGCTCAGTCGCATGCTCTCGCGCTCCTCCAGCATTCACTCTCTCTAGCCATCCGACCATCATCAGCATCTCGATACCCTCTACCGCATCATCAATACATATACCCGTCTTCGCTTCACCATCGCGCTTGACTCGACCGTCATTACAGCGTCAATCCTACGCTAGCTATCGTCATGCATACACCCCGACTCTGTCAATCGTGATCAATTCTTGTCTTGATTGCATTCAGCAGTGTTACAGCGGAGCGGCCAGTCGGCTCAGCAATCATACTCCAGCACAATGGCATCCATCCCGAGCCGCGACTCATCCATCTCCTTTCCAACCCTTCCCGCCTCACCAACCAAGTCACCTTTGCAGGCACCGCTGCCCACCTTCTCCACATCACACTACGCTGATCATCACGAGCACGAGTCCATGCCACCGCCTCGCGCCACTCACGCAAAGCCCTTCCCC
The DNA here is from genome assembly GCA_928724755.1 of Sporisorium exsertum. Lineage (NCBI taxonomy): Eukaryota > Fungi > Basidiomycota > Ustilaginomycetes > Ustilaginales > Ustilaginaceae > Sporisorium > Sporisorium exsertum. The sequence goes on along the minus strand of CAKMXK010000015.1, from coordinate 1,507,789 downwards.
ACAAGCACTCAAACGGCTCAGTCGCAACAACGACACTCGATCGTATCGGACGATTCCTCCGCTGCTTCCTCTGCCGACTACTTTGGCACCAACCCACCCACCAGCAGACCCATTTCAGCCACCACGCTCGCTTCGTCTCGCCCGTCCTCGGTGGCTTCCAATGCATCTTCTGGAAGTCACGTTCAGGGTCAACTCACCTCGTGTGCCGACCTGCTCAGTCCTGCCCTGGCATCGGCGCTAGGTCTGATTCCCAGTCAAGCCAGCAATATCGCTTTCCCCAGCTCCAGCAGGAACACTGCTGCCCCAACCCCTCCGGAATCGAGCGCAAGCAGCAGCAGCAGCAGTCACGCAGCTGCTCGCCCGCTACAAAGGCGTGTCCGAGCTCAGAGTGTACAGAGCGCAGCCCTCTCTCATCGACGTCCCTCTTTGCCTTCCGTGCCCAGCGTCAACCACCGCATCAGCATAGCTAGCGTATCGAGCTTCGAGAGCTTGCCTGAAGATGAAATCGTTCAGGGCTTTCTCGCCCCGGGCATCCTCCCACCCAAATCACGCGCCCCGAGCTACGACCGCATCACTCGCACCGCAGCCATGAGCTATTCGCACATGAAGGATGAAGCAAATTCGGCCGACGGTGGCGACCGCTCAGCCTCGTCCATTTCTCTCGGCAGTGCTGTCTCGATCGCAACTAGCTCCGACACCCCGTCCATGGGCGACCACCCGCATCCCCCAGATTCCGCCTCGGCTCTGTCCTCATCGACTGGATCTTCTGCTCACGGCGCAGGCCCCAGCGCTACCAGCTCCACATCCACCATCACCGCAGGCTCGTCGCGACCGAGCTTCTTTCTTCGCCGCGCTGCCACTGCTCCCGTCCCAGCCGCCGATGTGTCACTTCTCATGGCGCATCGTCAACGCAGTGCAAGAGAGCTCCTCGACACCGAACGGTCCTTTGTTGCCAGCTTGACCCTCATCGACCAGGAATACTACCAACCTTTGCTGGCCAGTCTCGGTAAGGGCAAGACAACTGCTTCGCCTAATGCACCACCGCCCATCCTGTCGCGCAAATCCGTCGCCGACATCTTTTCCAACTTTTACGACATTCTTCAGCTCAGTAAAGAGCTGCTCAGTCAGTTGGAAGAGCGTCTGCAGCTGCCTCCCTCCCTCACCCTTACTCAAGGCTCCTCGGCAAGTCAGATTCGTGCAGAGGCCACCACAGAGATGAAATGGAATCCTGCCGTCGACTGCATCGGTGACATCCTCGCCACGCTGGCCCCTTTCCTCAAGATGTACTCGCTCTTTGTCAAGAACTTCAGCAGCGCTCTTCAACGCATCGAGTCCGAGCAAAAGACCAACGAGGCCTTCGCCAGGTTTCTCAAGGAGACCGACCAGAAGCGCGCAGCCAAGGAAAAGATCACCACCACCTCAGGAAGCGTGCGGCACGCTTTTGGCTACGGTCTCGGCTTCCAAGCGCATCTACTCACCATCGTTCAGAGAATACCCCGCTACAAGCTTCTCGTTGACGACCTCGTCAAGTCAACCCCGGAGACGCATCCAGACTGTGTCGATCTCCGGCGAGCTAGCCACATGATCGAGCAGGTGGCGTCCTACATCAACGAAAATGTCCGACAGCACGAGATGGTGCTCACCATGCTGGGCTTGCAGAAGAGCCTCCAGGGCCTCACCGAGCCGCTCGTGGCCCCAGGAAGGGCCCTTATCAAGCGTGGCACGCTCATGAAGACGTGCCGTCGCAACATTCAGCCGCGCGAATTCTTCCTCTTCACCGACTGTCTCATCTACGCCAGCCCCATTTCGGGCGGCATCGAGGCCGCATCGGCAGCTTGGACCATGCTAGCACAGCGGGGTGGTCTCTATGGAGCTAGCAGCTTGGAGCCACCACAATCGCCGACGATCGTATCACCACTCTCAGGACCTGCTTCGCCCATCGAGTCTGTACTGACACCGCCAAGCATGTCTGCGCCGTCGGGTCCACGTGCCCGCCTGGGATCGATGCCCGAGCCTTACACTCCCTTGGCGGGCGCCATCTTTTCGCTGGCAGGGCATCAGCTGCAGTTCCGAGACAAGTTTTGGCTGCGTGACTGCACCGTGGTCAGCGTCGAGGACAATACCAACCAAGGACTGCGTCACTGTTTCGAGATCCGCACGCCCGACAAGTCGTTTGCCGTTTATGCTGAGAGCCAGTCGAGCAAGGAAGCTTGGGTCAACTGCATCCGTGACGCTCGTGCCGACCACATGTCGGCGCGTCGAACGCTCAAGGCCGAGGAGGACAGCATCGAGGCCAAGAGGGAGAGGCGAAGGTCACTGTACAAGGCCGAACCTTCGAAAGTTGCCAACAAAAGACTCAGCACCCAGAGCCTGGGAGCGTACCTTGCTGCTACCAACCTCATCGGACAAGGGCAGGACAAGACGGCCGTGCCGGCAGAGCAGCCTTTCGAGTCGAGCGCTTCGAGGTCCGGGTCGCGGGAGCGAGAGCCAGTGCCACGTCGATCTCGGGTCGACTCGCTGCCCAACCTGCTCATGCGACCGCCTTCCTTCCCCTCGTTTGCCGCCAATGGCACCAACCTGTCGTTGGCGAATCTGCTTGCTTCCAATGCATCTCTAGCAGCGTCGGCACCGCTGCGCGTGCTGGAGGACTACAATGCGCCTGTGTGGGTGCCTGACAGCCGTGCAGATAAGTGCTGCAACTGTCTAGAGGCGTTTGGCATGTGGCGCCGCAAACACCACTGTCGGCTGTGTGGACAGGTGGTCTGTTGGACGTGCTCGCAGCGCTCGTTTTTGATCCCTAGCTACCAGGACGGCGAGCCGGATCGACCTGCGCGAGCCTGTGACCGATGCTATGACAGCGTATTTCCACCTGAAAACGCAGACGAAGCGGAAGCAGCAGCCGGGATCACGGCAGAGGCTAGCGCTACAGCTCCAGACAGCGCCGAGATGTCGTCCGCGCCCAGCTCGAGTACCGACGAAAGTGTCGCTCAGGCGCTTGGTGCCTATCAAATCGGTGCCTCGGACGGCGATACGGATGCAGAGGCTAGCCGCCATGGCTCGCCGCTCACGCCGCCGGCTGAGCACGACTCGCTGGCGGCCAACATGGACACTGGACTGGCCGCAAACCCGGTATCTCCTCCGTTCGATGCGATCGCGGGTCGATCCGCATTGGCAACGAAGGCCGGCTCCGATGCACGACCCAAGTCGCTGCGGTTCGATGCCTCGCCGCCATCGGAGCTTGAGATCGACCCCGGCCCCCAACAAGACAGTGCTGTTTCGCTGACAACGCCCTCTAGTCCCACGGAAGCAACTGCATCGCCAGTACGGCCCAGCATGCGACCCGTTCAAGCAGCATCGCCGCAGGTGGAGCGAAGAAGCAGTGCAAGCGCACGCCTTTCGCCGATGCGGTTGAGCCAGGCTCCCGTGTTGCCAGCGCGGTCCAAGTCGTTGGCAGGCCCCTTGGCTTCCGGCTCGCCGCGAGTCATGTCGACCGAGGCTCGACTGAACCGTGCATCTGCTCTGGAAGCGCACCATCTATTCACCAGCCATCATCGCAATCCGCAGATTCAGGCCGCCACTTCAGGCTCGGGTACTTTTCGCCTGGTGACGCCAAGGCTGACGACACCCGAAGCGGAGCTGCCACCTGGCGTGGCGGGCAAGAGGAGCGGATTTTCGCCGAGCTTCATAGACGTCGGTTACTTTGGTGGAGCGACGGGGGCGATTCAGGAAGATGCCGAGGATGAGAATGCCACGCAAGCTACTGCTCCAGCTGTCTCGAGTACAGGCACGAGTCCTGTCAAGGCCTCGGAACCGTTCAAGCCGTGGATGCTGCATGCCATGTCACCTGCGGGCGGTGCCCATCTGCGACCGACGCGCAAACGACCGCTGAGTGCAGCAGCGCGCTTGAGCAGTTTCTACGGTCCGCTTCTGGCGAGCAGCAGCAGCAACAATAACAACAACGCAGGTGTATCTACTTCTTCGGCTTCTACAGGCGACGAGCGCACCAACAAGGGGTGAATGGTGCGGCACTGTGAACCACAAACTGTATTACTCAATATCTAGTAAAGTTATAGCATTCTGCGTATCGAATACCCGTGCACGCACATGTGCAATCATACTCAGACGCAGCTCAGCTTGTCTAAATACTCGGATGGATACACGAGCGAACGAGATTAGGTATGTGAAATGAAGATCATTGTTTGACATTAAGATAGGGAATGGTATCATGTAGGAGAGACGTCGGTGCGGGACAGTGGTATCAAGGTGGAGAGGTTACGAGAAGGAAGCGTGGCGTCAAACCGTCGGGCGCTTAGTGGGCACCGACAGCGGGGGCCTGGTAGGAAGCGCCGATGGGCTGCTCCTGGGCGACGTTGGTCGTCGTAGTCGGGTGCGTGGTGGCCGGAGCAGTGCTGGTGTCATTGTGGGCGGTACTAGCGTTGACCGACTGGGAATGTAGTGCCTCGGTGTGTCGGTGTCGCTCATGCTCGCCCGTCACCTTCTTGTGCTGGGCGTTTGCGAGCTGTTGCTCTTTACTCTGCAGCTTGCCCTTGTGCTCGTTGATGGCTTTAGCTGCATTGTCCACCTTCATCTTCTTCTCTTCCAGGGTAGCAGACCGAGTCGCTGATGAGGAGATGTCCACAGCCACCTGCTGCTCGGTTTGGCGTGATGATGCCGAATCTGAAGCTGCTAAAAATTATCGCCCTCCGCGTCGGCCTCTGCTACAGTAGATGATGAGGTCACACTGCGATGACGAAGAGCCTGGACTGTTTGGCTGTAACGAGGTGTAACCGCTGTTGTTGCTCGGCTGGCTGGCGTTTGCTTTCATAAATCCCATCTTAGACATTGTCCATGCGGATCTAGCGCTGCTTGTTCGAAGAAGAGACGAGTGGAAGCAGCATTACACCTGCCTCATCTGTGCTCTCGAGGCGAGCGTACGCTCAAGCTGATGGTGCAGCAGCTAGAAGGCGGGGGCAATTTCCTCATTGTTAGACCGAGTAAATCCCTCGAACGCAGCATTTTTTAGGAGAGGTGTTGCTCTCGCGACGCTTTAAAGCGTTTTCTAGCAGGCATTTCGACTACTGCGCGTCGCGCGCGCTGGTGTGTCCCAAAAATGTTCGCAGCCACCGCCAATTTACACGAAAGTCGACGAGGGTGCGCACCTCCTTCGATGCGTCGTCTCCTCAATCAACCAAGAGCATTCCTACAACTTTCCCAACTTGCACTATCACCACACACACGGTCTCGCTCTCCATCAACACCCGCTTACCTCGCAAACGCGTGACCATCCTTCTCTCCAACACAAAGCCAATTGTCCACCTCTGGCGAGCGCTGTCACCATCCCAAGAAGAGTCAAGAAAGACAAGCTCCCATAGACACAGCAACCATGTCGATCGTCCATCTTCAGAGCGTGGAGATCCTCAACGCCGAGGCCAAGTTCGAAGACGCATACATTTTCAAGATCACGTTCGAATGCATCTCGCCGTTGCAGGACGACATCGAATGGAGGTTGGTCTACGTCGGATCGGCGGGGGACGAGAAGTATGATCAGGAGTTGGATAACTGTATGGTTGGTCCTGTTCCCGTTGGTAAGTATTGTACCCCCTTTTTCCGCTTTTCACCGCCGCAATCGGCTCAGTTACTAATACCTGTTCACTGTTGCTTCTCTCGCAGGCGTCAACTCATTCGAATTCGAAGCAGCAGCGCCATCACCATCCAAGATCCCACCCGAGGATCTACTTGGCGTCACGGTGATCCTGCTCACAGCATCGTATCGCGATCAGGAATTCATCCGGGTCGGCTACTACGTCAACAACGCCTACGAGTCCGAAGAGCTTCGCGAAAACCCGCCGGAAAAAGTCGACCTGACCAAAGTGAGGAGAGAGGTGCTCGTCTCAAAACCGCGTGTGACGCGCTTCAACATCAAGTGGGACGACTCCACCGCTGCTGTTCCTCAAGCACAGTCTTCCGCGGAGGGTTTGACGGCGTGAAGAAGCGCTGGATTTAGGTGCTGGAGGGTGGACACGATTGCAGTTGTCTCAATACAGATTCAGCAGAGTTGCATGGGGTGTGCGGAGACGAACGCGGTTGCGACTGCGATCTGCGGATGCGAATCAAGCGTCTGCGACAAAAGAGAAAAGGAGGTACAAATACAGCAGCGTCTTAGCGAAAGAGTGATCAGGACGAGCACTGCAAAAGGGGTATATTGAGATGAAGTTCTTCATCGCATCACATTCCAACGCCGGCCGACGACTCGCTCAGCGACCAGCACCTCAACGGCCCAACACCTTGTCCTCCCTGCACCTTCCTTTCCACTCCATACCCGAACCTCTCTGCCAACGGATCAGCATGCTTTCGCGACCCCAACTTGCTGCTGTCTTGCCACAAGTAGCCTTGCTCCGCCAGATAGTCGGTCATTGCAGCTGCGCCGCTGAGTGAATTAAAATGGATAGCCTCGGCTCGACTCTGGAAGCAGGCTTCGAGCATGTACGCCAGATGGCGCTGGATGAGGGCTGTATGCAGGCCCCAGGTGGTGGCGAGGTGGTGGAAGAAACCTACTGCTTCGGGTGGGGTCTGGTCGTAGCCAGAGAACAGTGCTGGGTTCGCGAGCAGACCTCGAGCGCTCATTGCGCCCCTGCAGCCTGTAGTCTCGCGGTGGTGTATCGCATCGTCCAGCGTCCATACATCGCCGTTGGCTACACACGGCACCAACCCGCCACTTCCCCCATCGGCGAACCTAGCAGCTGCACCACCCCTTGAGCCCCAACTCGTCCTAAACCCACACGCATTTGCGGAGTCAACGGCAAACTTGATCCCGTCCAAATCAACCGGATGACCCGCCGACGACTGCCATCGCGTCCGACCGTGGATCTGCAGCACCGACGCACCGGCGTGCAGCGCATTGCGCACCAGGGCGTCCGTAAGCCGCAAGTCCGGATCGATGCGAATCTTGACACTGACGCAAAAGTCGGAGCCCATGCGCGCTTTGACGGCACGCACCATGTCGCGCACCGTCTCGGGCTGGCGGAGGAGGTAGGATCCGAGCAGCTCTTCGTATGCCCAGGATTGCGGGCAGCCACAGTTGAGGTCGACGCCGTCGACAAATCGGCCGATGAGCTCGGAAGCGTCAGCGAAGGGCTCGGGTTCGCTGGAAGCGAATTGGGCGACAAGGGCTCCGCGGACGCGCACCTTTTGCTTGGTGAGTTTGTGTTGTCGCGCTTGGGCCTCTCGGTGTGCTTCGCCGTGGGTTTGGTCTTCTGCGATGCCATTCGAGGCGTTTCTTGCGTGTGACAAGCGCCGCTGCGCACTCTCGGACCCTTCAACGATGCCAGGGAGCAGCTCATACGTGCCGCGCTCATACTGATTCGTGGTGAACTCGGAGTTGCGCGCCGCTTCGGTCCTGCTGAACTCCTTGGCGAGGATCATCGGTGTTGTGGTGATGTGCGTCTCGTAGCGTGATACGAGGGTGCGGAATGCCAGTTTGGAGTATCGCACCATGGGCGCGCACACGTTGAGGCCGTGAAATGCATCGAGGAGGAGGTGCGGTGGCAGTTGGATGGCCTCTGGATCGTAGCTCGGATAGCTTGCTATTGGCGGCGCACCCGACGCTGCGGACGTTCCGTTGAGGCCCGGCATCTTGGTTGGAGTCGCGCACGTCGGAGAGTCCCTCAGATTGGGGTGGTGACAGCTGGTTAGTGATTTGCCAAAGTGAGAGGGCGGTTGAGAAGAATGTGAACACATAGGCGCAACTTTGTAACTCGCAGAGAAAATTGGTCGGGTCCCCGATCCAATCTCCCCGATTTGCTAGGCCAAGTTTGTGATCACGAGCACGACGAAACCAGAGTGTGGGAAAGTTCCAAACCCGAACGCATGATGGATCGACCGGCCGGCCGTTCAGAATGATATTTAACCGAGCCCCGCTCATTCTCACGCCTTGAAGCCCTCAACGCGAGCAAGCACCCCAGATTTTGATTTAATTTTTTCCCGCCCGTGTGACCGCCCGAAACCCCCATTTCGGCACAACCGAAAAAGGGAATCGCGGTCGCGCTCCGGTTCGCGATTTGACTACCTGGCGAGCTTTCGCGGGCAACGCTTTCGATGGCGCTTACAGCACGGCTCGCTCCTCCTCCCACCGCCGCCGTGTGCTCTCTCTCTCTCTCCCTGTGGCGACAGGTGGGAACAGCTTCATCTCGCGACGGAAACCCTTTCATCGTGTGTCTTTAGCAAAGAGTTGCACCGCTTGGCATTCCTTTCTTCCCACCACATTCATCCCCACTCTACGCCTGCTCTTCTCTTCCCTGTTCACTTCCGTCCACCACTGCACGTCAACCATCCTCATCGTCTATATCTCATAGCAGCCGATCAACATCTTCTTGCTTTCTACGCCAGGTTCAAACTCCACAAGTGTCGGCTACATATCAATACCCGAAAGGCAGCAGCAACCTTTACTTTTGCCGAAAAATACAGCCTCGAGAGCGCGATCTCAGCCAAAGTTAGAAACAGGAAGCCGAAAAGAAAAAGAAAAATCCAGTCTTTTCTCGCGTCCAGTAACGCATCCGTCACTACACCGCTTTCCACCCTCGCGCGCAGCTCTTGCTAATCCTTCGGGCCCTCTCCTCTACAACCATCAGGCTCAACTATGGTCTTCCAGAGCTACGGCTTCGAATCGACCACGTACAACCCGATCAACATGGGTCACGCCTCCCTCCCAGCTACTCCTATGGACCTCGGCGGCTCTAGCTGCGCCAACAAGAAGCGCAAGGCGTTCGACGAAATGGACTCGTTCGACGCTGCTGGAGGCGACTACCAGATCCGACCGAAGCTCACCCTGCCTCGATCCGCAGGTCTGGTGTTCAATGGCGATGCGCAGTTTCACCCTTTACCTGCACATGTGAACCAGGAGATGCTTGCACAGCTCGGCCACAACCCGTTCGCAGCTGGCGCTTCGACCGGCACCTTTGTGACGCCCAGCTCGTCCAGCTCGAGCCTCTCGGGACACGAGCACAAGTCGTCCTCCAGTTCCGACTACTTCAGCAGCACCGCCACTTCTCACTACCCGGAGGTGGAGCCGTATCCCTCGACCTCCCCCTCGTCGACGTATGGCATCCTGGGCCCCGCTCCGGGACGCGCCGACTCGGACGGCATGGATGTGGACGGCGGGAGTAGTGGCCACGCCAGCAACCGCGTGCATGGACCCCAGTGCAAAAGCATCCCACAGCTGTGCGTCCGCTACAATGACGGCACAGGCTCGGAACTCTGGGCCACCTGCCCCGACTGCGGCGCCTGTTCCAAAGTCGACCCTTCCCGACCTTCTGCCAATTTGTGCTACTCACCGTGATCGTCATATTCGTTGGTGCTATCCGATGTAAGCGTGGCGTGCCATACGGACGTCGTGTTCTTTGCATCTCTCGTCGCTCCTTTTCTTTTTGTCTTGTTTGGCATCCCCGTTGTATTTCTACTCGAGAGTCGTCTCTCTGTCTCGTTTGCATCCCCATCTCGTTGTGTTCCCGTTAGTCCCCCTCCGCACCTTTGTCAGAGTGACCTTGATCCAGCCTCTCCAGCAAAGGCGGGGAAGAGGTTGCCTCCTCGTTGCTGTGTCTCGCAAACCGTCTTTTAATGTACCAACATGTTGCGTCTCAACTCCTCAAAGCAGGTCGATCGTGTGTGAGTGTCGTCTTTTTCCATCCTCTTGAGTTGCCGTCCCCTTTGACCCTCGATGATAGAAAACGTACCGACGAACGCGGGCGATCATGACTCCGGCCACGACGCAAACAAACAAGAAACCACAGACAAGCGTTACAAACGGCATCGAGATGGAAAAGAGGCCCCCCAATCATGGGAAAGGCGATGACGATTTCAGAACTGCATTTGGAGAGCAAAAGGGCAGTCGAAGCGGACACCTTTTGTCTTGTTTTTGCTGCCGAGCGAGAAGCGGGCGTGAACAAGCAGCGGATAAGGACGAGGAGTAAGAGGAAATGTGAGTGGTATCACGTTGACTTTTTGTGAGAGACCGAGAAACTTGAAAACACTAAGAGTGCTTCATCGAGAGGGAGTACAGCGCAGCGACACAAGAGCGAGCACGTTTACTGGCTCTGTCCGTTGTATCTGCAACGAGTCAAAGGCAAGGTGTTGGCGAAAAGAACAATGTCAGTGATTGTGTTCGAAGTAACAAGAGTCGGCAGAGGAAACAGGCGATCAGCGAGCGGCGGAAACTCAGATTAGCAGGTAAAAAGGAACAGAACAGGAAACAAAGAGGGCTCGAACAACCGACTGTCGATTCAAAGCAGACTCGGGGCTACAGGGACATGGAACAAGACAGCGCAGATGATCGAGCCGTGGCTCGCTGGCCACAAGATTGGAACATGATTAGCAGAAGAGACGCAAGGCTTGAGGACGGAGCGACCGGACAGGGGGGGGCCACCATACTTAGTAGCCCTGGCCGTTGTAGGAGGCGCCACCGTTCTGCTGGCCAGGCTGCTGGAAGCTCTGCTGAGCACCGTAGCTGTTGTTGCAGTTGCGTGAACGGGCGCGTAAGACGTGGAAAGACGATGCAAGTCGAGAACCGAAAGCGAGTAGAGAAAGCGAACGAAGACGACCGAAGAAACGTGCGTTGACGACAAGACGAGGCGAACGGAAGAACGACGGAAAGCCGTAACCGGGCATGGAAACGTTGGCGAACACGGCAAACGGACACGGAAACGAGAAGACGCGAATGAGAACATGATCGAGCAAGGCAATATCGATGAAGAGCGGACGTGGTTGTCCGTGCGCGCCCCACGGCCCATCTGCCCCCTACTGAGAGGCGAGTAGTGAGCAACATGAGGCTTGAGAAAAGCCGCAGTAGGCATAACCCCAATGAGGCGGCCTGAATACGCCATGGGGCTGCAGTGGCGCGAGCGGACCAAGGCGATGAAAAAGAGCCCGGTAGGAAGCATAGAGAACTGAAACAAAAACTGCGGGGAGCAAGCCAAGTGGACGAAAGAAGCACTAGGCGCAGAAGGAACACAATGAAAAGGAGACTGTACTTACCCGCCGTAGCCACCCTGCTGGGGAGCGCCGTAACCCTGCTGAGGAGCGCCGTAGCCGCCCTGCTGAGGCTGGAAGCCGGGCTGTTGGTAGCCGCCATAACCGCCCTGCTGAGGGTATCCACCCTGCTGCTGGAAGCCGCCGGGCTGCTGGAAACCGCCGGGCTGGCCACCGTAGCCACCGTAGCCACCCTGGGCGCCGTAAGCGTTGGCGCCGTACTGGCCAGTGACACCGCCATAGCCACCACCCATGCCGCCAGCGGGTCGGGAGTTGGCCAAGTTGACGCGGATGCGTCGGCCGTCGAGCTCCTGGTCGTTGAGAGCTTGGATGGCAGCCTCAGCCTCGGCCGGGGAGTTGAAGGTGACAAAGCCGAAGCCACGCGAACGGCCGGTCTCGCGGTCCTTCATGACAATGTAGTCGGTGAGTTGACCGTAAGCCGAGAAGGCGCGGGCGAGGCTGTCGTCGTCGGTGCCCCACGAGAGGTTTCCAACGTAAACTTTGGTGGCCATCTTGAACTAGGATGTGATTGTGGACGAGCTGTAGAGGTATCCGAGGACTATCTGTTGTGGTGGGTGGCGGTCGGGTGTGGAAGCGCATGGTGCGTGGGATATCAAGGCGTCGTTGTGGACGAGCGTCAGGTTGATGGGCAGCGAAGTGCCGAAGCGAAAGGATGCATTGTAAAAGTAGGCAGACCGAGGATTGAGCATGGCGAGTTGACGAGAAGGATGGAAGAGGGAATGTGAAGGTCAGCGAGCAAATCCAGCGACAGTGAGAGGCGACGCCAGGTGTTTGCAACGGTGGTGCGAGGTGTCATGTCCGTCGGATTGGTGGATGGAGATGCCACGGCTGGTAGCGGCACGCTGACGATGTATGGCTGGCTGCAAACATCCAGCAAGACAGCCGGTGGATGCTGCAGTGGTTGAAGATATGCAGTTCGGCGTTGCATCACGAACCGGCGTGCGGGAAGACGAGAAGGTACTTACCGATACAATCGAGCCGATGCTGAAACCGAGACGAGAAGACGAGACGGGCGAGTCTTGAGACAGGTATAAGACGATGAGAGCGAGAAGCGAGAAGAGAGAACGGAACGAAGCTCGACGATATCGAAACCGGGAACTGCGGAACAGAGAGAAGAAGGGAGGATGATGGTGTTGAGAAGCAGCGGAAGCTCAATAGCAAACTGAGCTTTGATCGAAGAGACAGCGAGCGCAAAATTGCGAAGAGAAACAGACACACGCGCACCGCACACCCTTCCTTCTCCTCTCTTCTCACGCCACCGCACGCACCCTTCCCCACCGGCACTCGCGCACACGTTCACTCACGCAGTCCAGCTCGCTGCCTGTTCGCGAAAGCTCTGTTTCTGTCCTGCGGACGTGTCGAGGCGAAACTCTCCGATCCTTTGTCTGTTCTCGTCTCGCCACCGGGCCGTTGTGAAGAGGCTGGCTTCGAGACGAAGCGTTAGCCTTTGCAATTCGATCGTTGGCCACATGACGCTTAGCCTGGAGCGCAACAGCTTTCCTTCTCTCCTCTGTTGCGGGCAAAGGAGCAGCAACTTTCTAATTGTAGACTGTCCAGCTGCTTTGTCTCTCGTCGCCTCAAAGACAACGCTTTGAAGGGGAAATGGTGGGTCAAATACAACGAATTCCTATTCTCATTACCAAAAAGCATGAGGCATGATTGAATTTCAGCTTCGACGGTTTGAGGGACGTTTGATCATGATCGAGCAGAGCCGATTTCTTCGCCGGCCCCGATCTGCATTTCAGGAGTCGGCCGGGAATGAAGCAACCCGGAGGTTTCAGCCTTCAATGACTGTAAATTCGGAAAGAAAGTGAGGACGCGAAAAAGGAGGTCGAGTTGAAGACAAGAGACCTCTGTGTTGCATGAAGTATCGTGCGACAAGTACACTGCTCATCGTCCACGGCTGACAGCAAGAGAAGGACGGCGACAAACGTTCGAAGAGACCAGAACGCACTCCGCCACTGCGAAAGACGTGTGTGTGCATTGGAATCTTGAATAGAAGAAAAAGACAGCGGCAGCGGAGTGACAAGAGAGGCACACGAGCGACGCCGAGTGCTCCCCCGGTGCTCGACAGGCTTCCTTCCAACAGTCGTGCGCGGCAGCTCAGACGCGCATGTCCAACGCAAGGTTCCCGCCAAAGAGGTGCGTGCAAGCCACACTCGAGGCAGAGCACAATGGTACCTGCGTTTCAGTCGACTGTTCGGGACTGAGGCATGCAGGGCACCTGCCTAAATTCCTGCCAAGCCTCGGAGGCTCGTACACTGGGAAATGAGGTTCCGACCCGGTCGGACGGACCCTCTGCCATTTCATCGCCCCACGCTCACTGATGGTAGCACCGCACGCTCACTAGACTTGTGGCGTGGCAACTGTCTGAGCGCTTGAGCCTCTTTTAAAAAGTAGTCGACTGCGAGATGAAACAGCAAGAAAGCCAGCCGAGCATTGGCTTGGCCGGCGGCACTGCACGTTTGCTGCGTGTCTGTTGCAAGGCGAAGTCGGAGGGCTTTGAGCGAACAACGAGTGGGGTCAAGAGGCTCTCGAGAAGAGGACAGCAGGCGTAAGGTTGCTCTGCCACAGACCGAGAAGCTCGCTTGCGAGGTATGGAATCGGAATCGCAAAGAGCGTCGACGCGCCTGCGTGGATGCGTCGGTTCTCCGCTGGCAGATCCACAGAAGATTCCACCGCGTCCACCAGAGGTACATTGCGTATAAAACAGTGCGTGTCCGTGCTTCGGCAGCAAAGGAGCAGCGCGTCGGTACCAGAGCCAGCCGTGAGGAATCGGTTCGGCGCGATACACGGCATTTTCGACGGCATTGGCTGCCTCGCCAAGACTTGGACCAGCCGATACAATAGCGGCAATCATGACATCGAATGATCGCCGGAAACGTAGGTGAGCTGCGAGCCAACTGACAAAGCGGCAGCAGATCTCGCAAAGTCCGTCCATGCGGCGCGGGCAAAAAAAGGAGGCAATACCACCGGAAGAACGAGTCTCAGGCACGGCAGAAACAGGACCACTATCAGAACCAGACGGATGCATGGCCGGCACCGATCAGCATCGGTCCTCTCAAGCGAAAACAGGAGAGCATCGATGTCTAGTGAGTCGCGATGATGGCGGCAGCTGCGCTCTCGGAATTGCGTCGACACGAGGCAAGTTTTCGTTCAACTCGAGATAAAAACAATAACGCAGTATCGCTCCAATGGGTTTTCACGCTGCCACTGCAGCTGTATGTCTGCACGTTGGACATACCTTCACGGCCGGCGGAAGCAAAACTGACTGGGTTGCAAGACGAAGCAAAACGCTGTTCCAACGGGACGGAAGAGCATCGCCAGCAAAGAAAGCAGGGCAACCACTTTTTGTCTTTTGCTGCTGCAGCTGCAGCTGAACTCGAAAAATGTTGCCATCGTGTTTGTAGTTGAATGCCAGCCGAGAGAAACAGACAGACAGAGCGCTTGCCGAGTTCGAAAGGGCAAGGCTCTTCATCATGCTCCCCGTAACAAGGCTGAGCAACACCTCCTGAACCCAGAGAACAACATCAGGCTGCTGACCGAAGCAAATTCGAATTGCTATATTTCTAATTCCAAATTAAAAGAGAAAAAGGGGTTGAGTGTTTCGAAATCATGATCTGCACTGCGAAACTCAAAGAAAGAACAGTGGCTCGCGGTCGACAAGCTAGTAAAAATGACTGTGGTCAGGAGTGAAAATTCCATCGTGCAGGGAGTAGCCAAGTCTGAGACCAACGCAAGCCAGCCAGACAGCCTCGTTTGTGATTCCAAAGTGCCAGCTAGTTAGTGCTGCTGCCGATGTGCATTTTTTGCTTTGTTTTTTGGCTTCTCGACAAGCCAAGTCCTGGCGCCACGCCCACCTCTTCACAAGCAAACCAAAGTGAACTGCATCGGCACACTCGTTGTGCAGCAACTCAGGGCAAGCCATGGGCGGCGATCCCGCTACGACAACTGGCTGCCGCTGCTCCTGCCGCTGCTGGCCAGGCACCCCTCGCTCGCCACGCCCTTCCGCGCTTCTTTGTTCGACACGGCCAGAAACCACACCACGCCGCACACTCGCACTCGCACTCGCACTCGCACTCGCACTCGAATCCTCGTGAGCCGTGTGCATAGCCTTGTTCTGCCGTAAAGACGCTACTACTGGGGCTATGTCTCGTGTGCTCACACAACACTTCCACTTGCTCTCGACACTACCATCCCCACCTTCCACCATACCCACACCGTCTCGGTCAACCATCCCCACCGACCTAATTACCTCACTATCCTCACCCTTCTCCTCCTCCTTCGACCGCTAGGCTTTCCTTTCCTCATCAACCACGCCATCGCCATCCTGCTCGTAAGGCGCGCTCTGGGTTCTCCCTCCCTTCTGCCCATCTGCTTCGACCCCCACATTCGCCATCGCAGGTCTGCCGTGGAATCCAATCGTAGGTCCATCGACCAATCGATCGCCGTCGCAACCACCCTCCACCACCAGAGTTCCGACAACGCAACCGTTCGGTGTCCACATCATGACGCGACAGCTCTCCTCATCATCGAGGCGGTCGTCGCTCGCTAGAAAGGCCATGGCTCTTGCCACCGCTGCTCTCGCCCTCTCGTCGCGCGCCTCGGCCGCCAAGAAGGCGGGCACCTACGAGATCGTCAATCACAACTCGCTCGCTTCCGCCATGATGCTCGGTGTCATTGACGAGGACAACGTCTTCATCCTCGACAAGGCCGAGAACAACTCGGCTCGTCTCGCTGACGGTCGCCACGTCTGGGGTTCGTTCTACAAGATCTCGGACAACTCGGTCACTGGCACTGCCGTCAACACCAACACCTTCTGCGCATCCGGTGCCACGCTCGGCAACGGCTCTTGGCTCGTAGCAGGCGGCAACCAGGCCGTCGGATACGGTGGTGCTGCCCAGGCCCAGAACCTCAACCCCTATGCGGACTACGATGGCACCAAAGCCATTCGTCTCCTCGAGCCCAACTCCACCACCTGGATCGACTCACCAAGCACCAGCATCCAGCAGGTCAATATGCTCCAGTCGCCTCGTTGGTATCCCGGTATCGAGGTCCTCGAGGATGGTAGCGTCATCTTCATCGGCGGCGCCAACTCGGGTGGTTACATCAACCGCAACACCCCCACCACCGATCCCGTCTACCAGAACGGAGGAGCCAACCCCACCTACGAATACTTCCCATCCAGGACCAACGGAAACCTCCCTGTCTGCCAGTTCATGGCTCAGACCAACGGTCTCAACATGTACCCGCACACCTACCTCATGCCGTCCGGCAAGATCTTTATGCAGGCGAACGTCAGCACCACCTTGTGGAACCACACCAGCAACACTCTCACCCCACTTCCGGACATGCCCGGCAACGTCGTCCGTGTCTATCCCGCTTCGGCTGCCACCGCCATGCTGCCGCTCACACCTCAAAACTCGTACACACCCACCATCCTCTTCTGCGGTGGTAGCGTCATGAGCGACCAGATGTGGGGCAACTACTCGGGTCCCGGAGGCGACATTCTCGGCGTCACCGCTTCCGACGACTGCTCGTCCATCACCCCCGAGGACAACCAAGGTAACCAGACTCCCAACGTCGAGTACGTCCAGGAGGAGACCTTGCCCGAGGGTCGTTCCATGGGTCAGTTCATCCACCTGCCCGACGGAACCATGGTCATCGTCAACGGCGCCAACAAGGGCACTGCCGGTTACACCAACGCTACCTACAACACCATCCAGTACAACGGCAAGACCGTCGTCACCGAGGGTCTCTCACAGGATCCCACCTACGTGCCTGTCCTCTACGACCCGTCCAAGCCCAAAGGTCAGCGACTCTCCAACGCCGGCTTCCAGGCTTCCACCATCGCTCGTCTCTACCACTCGAGCGCCGTGCTGCTTGCCGATGGCTCCGTCATGATCGCTGGTTCCAACCCACACCAGGATGTCTCGCTTGACATGCCCACCGGCACCACTCCTCAGGCCTTCAACACGACGTACGAGATCGAAAAGTGGTATCCTCCCTACTGGGACGAGCCGCGCCCTTACCCCCAGGGCGTGCCCGACACGGTCCTTTACGGTGGCAGCCCCTTCACCATTACCGTCAACGGCACCTACATGGGAGACGCCGCCAATGCCAAGGCTGCCAACACCAAGTTTGCCATCATTCGTCCCGGTTTCTCGACACACGCCATGAACATGGGTCAGCGTGCCGTCTACCTCGACTACACCTACACCGTCAACGAAGACGCTTCGGTCACCTACACGGTCAACCCCTTGCCCAACACCATCGCCATGAACCGCCTTTTCGTGCCTGGACCCGCCTTCTTCTTTGTTACCGTCGGGGGTGTTCCCAGCTACGGCAAGAAGATCATGGTCGGCACCAGCTTTACTGGTACTGGCAACGTGCCATTCACTGCTGCGCTCGGCTCGACGCTCGTCTCGCTTCCCGCTCCTGTCAACAGCACCAAATACACCGCCGCCATCTCGAGGGCCGGTAGCTCTTCGTCTTCCGACTTTGGTCTTGGCAAGATCATTGGTATCGCTGTTGCTGGTGCCGCTGTCCTCGCCCTGATCGCACTCGGTTGCTGCCTCTGGCGACGCAAGGGCAGGAACAACAGTGAGAAGGCTGCCACTCGCCAGTCGGCTGCTCCGTGGACCAGCCGAGACATGGGCTCCGGCCCCGAGTACAAGCGCGTCGACACTCCTGTCGGGTCCGTGCACGGCGGCCGTTTCGGCGCTGCTCGCATGGACAGCTCCCACACGTTTGAGAGCTACCGCATGCACGATCAGGCCAGCGCCAGCGAAAGCAAGGAGGCGCTAGGCGGCTACTACGACCAGCCTCGCTCTGGCAGTCGCGCAGGCTACGCGCCGAGCCCGCTCGCCTACGATCAACACGGACGTGGCAGCTCGCAAGGCCAGTACCAGCAGGGTTGGGGCGAGTACCACGCTGGCGATGCAGGCGCCTACTATGAAGATAACACACACAGGTATGGCGGCGGCAGCAGCGGCGGTGGACACAGCTACGACGACTACGCGCCACAGCAGTACCATCAGCAGCATCAATACTCTCAATCGCAACAGCAGCAGCGTCAATACTACGACAGCCCGCGCCGCTAACGTGCAGCTGCCGCCAGATCATCTAGTCGGCGCCGGATGCGAGAGCACAATGCGCAGCGACGCAAGTTTGCACAAAAAGTTGAGACGCGCTGTGTAGCCCTCGACAAAACCCTCTCGGAGCACGCTTTCGCCGTCAAAGCCAGTGTTTTGTATGGAAAATAATCCCCTTTCACAAACACTCTCCCTCTTTCTTACCAACCATGATCACCTCTCATCTGCATTTTTATCCATTCTCCGGCAGCAGCAAGGTGTATTTACTTTGCTGGCCCCACATCTTCGCTCTCGATACTAGCCTCACTCTCCTTTCCGCTTTGCTTTTTTATTCTCGCTTGCGCTGTGTCCTGGACAATATACTTGTTTCCATTTTTCCCCCTTCAGTGTGCGCTTCAGAGCAATGAAGCGAGAGGACAAAGTACCAGTTTGATCGGCAGCCCAGATTCATCTTCCTGCGTGTCGATGCACTTTGGGCGTGAAGGTATATCAGTATAAGGCTCGGTGGCACCTACACACAAAGATCTCGCTATGCAGGGGTGCAGCTACGACCTCGTGAGCGGTTTGACAGCTTTTGACGGCAACAAAGGGGAGGCAGCCGAGTTCGGACATCGATTGTTTCCCGATCGGGTGCTTCTTGACGATGACTTCCCTTTTAAGTGGGAGCAAGCAAGTGTTGCTTCGTCCGGACAACGCGTTCGCCTTCTTTGCAAAGTGGAAAGTGGGAGCAATCGCCACTCCATGCATATCCGGTCCTTTCGCACACAAAACAAAGGGGACGCGCGCTTACAATCCTTTCAACCACGAGACGATATGCTTTGTGTGCTGCTGCACGCCGTCCAAAGTCTGGATCATGAGTCAATGAGCTTTGTCGGAAAGCATGTCTGAGTGGGGAAGAAAGGGAGCTGCAGTTCCTTTTCATTCTCCTCCAATGACCGTCCGACGATGACGGCAAAAAATTTCGGATGAAGAATGAGGGGTAAACAGGACAAAGCCGTTCCTCAAAGGGGCATCGGGCCCTTGCGATGACGAGTGGCGACATCGCTCGACGGTACATATACCACGCTGGTACCAGGTTTAAGGCGGCAAAGAAATCTATCCTTTCCACACTGACCACTTCAGGTCCTGCGTCCTTCTCTCTCTCTCTCTCTCGCGCGAGCGTTGCCTCTCTTCTGTACTTCTAGCTCCTCGTTGATTGAGCGCAAGATTCCGCTGCAAGGCATGACTAGTTGCTCCACTATCGCCACTACCGATCGCGCTTCGAGTATCACCAGGGCGGGAAAGCTGGTCATGGCTCCCGCTATCGGCACTCGTCGCCACCTTAGCTTGACGCACACCCACAGGCAGCAGCAGCAGCAGCACCAAGGACCCACTGATAAAGGTCTCTCAGCCGTCGCCCTTGCGCTCCTCACAATCTCGCGTCCACCATCAACCGGCATCGACCAAGAGACCCACCCTCACCAGCCCTCTCCCCCACCGAAAACTTTGCTCCCATCTCCACGTCTCCCCAGCAATCGCAGTGTGCTCTCAGACATCACCTCGAAAGCGGTCAACGCCACCGGCGCCTCCGCTCTAGCACTGCTGCACGCGCGAGCCAACCGAGCCTTCACCACCGCCGCAAAAGGCGCCTCTTCGGTGCGCAAAAGCGTACTTGGCCATCAGCATCGTCGGAAACCCATCAAAAGGCGAAACGCCATCTCACTCACCAAGGATCAAGCACTGCAGCTCGCCAAAAGCGTGACCCGTCTGTCTTCCGCCGCCATCGCGTCGGACAAGGATGCAGGGGAGCAGCTACAGGGAGGGGAGACACAAGGTGACGAACTGTCGGATGTCGAGATGACCACAGACACCGAGGGGGATGCGACGGTCAGCATTGGCCATGGCAACAACAGCGCGAGAGGTGGGAGTAGTGTGTTTCGTGCGATAGCGCTGCAGTCGAACCTGTTCCTCATCACACGCACCGACGGACACACTTTCACTTGTCCGCTTCTCCCTGCGTCGAATGTTTAACGAATATTCGTCGTTCTATACAAAGCCAAAAGCATGTTTGCGATCACAGTGTTTCTTTCCACTTAAGACGTCAACGCCTCGCATGTTTGACAGAAGACTTTGGCCAGGGCGAAGCCTTTGACAGGTCTCTCCCGGTCCCACCGCCGCACAATGAATAACTGTCCGCCCTTTCAGACACTCAAACTAGGTTGGTGAAGCTGGCTCCACGGCCAAAAGTGGTGACGGAAAGTGCAAATGAGAATTTTGAAAAGCGAGATGTGGAATGATCATGTATACAAACATGGGCAAAGGGATCTTTTTGGGTTGGGAAGAAGGGGAGGTAGAATTACATGTAACGGTAACGAACACACCAAGTATGACCAGAAGTTTGCACCCAGAGAGTGGGACCGACTCGACCTTGCAGATGTGGAACGCCATCTCGCTTTTCGATGAAGGTTCTGTGTGTGTGCTTTTCCCCTCGACTGATGCAATGGTAGCCGGGATCATTGGAAACGCCCGTGACAAAGTCGTGTGATGGTCCATCGGGTCATGCCGAGCGAGTCGAAACCGTTGCGTGATCGCATCTACATCTCGGGTGAGATGTCACTAGGGTGCGAGATATATGTGTGTGTGGGTGCAGTGTGTGTATGAGATGCCGAAGGAGGAAAGGATGCTGACTGGAACCGAGGAAATCTTTGTGATGCGAAAAGAATTACTCGTCGTCGATCTCGATCTCACCAGCGTCGATGCCCTCAATGATAGCGTGAGGGTTCTGGCCGTTCACAGTGCAGCCGACGGACTGGGCGGTGCCGAGGATCTCCTTAACAGTACCAGCCAGGCTCTTGGCGAACGACTTGAAGCGCATCTTGCGGGCGATCTCAACGATCTCATCCAGAGGAATGTTGCCACCGTGCTTGATGTTCTTCTCCTTCTTGCGGTCACGAGGGGGCTCCTTGAGCGCCTTGATGACGAGCGACGAGGCCGAGGGCACCACCGAGACAGCCGCCTGACGGTTCTGGACCGTCAGCTGGACAGTGACGCGCAGGCCCTTCCAGTCACCAGTGGCCTTGGCAATGTCTTCACCGACCTTCTTGGGCGAGAGACCAAGAGGACCAATCTTGGGGGCAAGCGCCGAAGAGGCACCGACCTCACCACCGGTGGCACGGAGGTAGATGATCTGTGAGGGCAAAATGGGATCAAAGGGTCAGCATGTCGTGTTCAGGAGAGGCGTTGGTGCGGGTCGCTAGGTTGCTCTCGCGCTTTGTCGACGATGAACTGCACAGATTGTGTCGGAATAAAAGGTTGGACGCTATGAAGCGAGGAATTGAATGTAATGTGCGGACGCTCTGTTACGTTGTTGAAGGTTGCGTCTCCGGGCTTATCTTTCCGCTTTTGCTCTGGTCTGCAAGCAGCGCCTCTGACCGTGAACGTAACAGCATGCTTTCTATCTCGTCCAAACTGTCGTCGAGCGTCCTATTGAGTTGATCATGGAAAGCTCTGGCTTTCATCGCCGCATTCAAACGAAGTCTTGTGACGTTCATCAATGTCGATCCGCGACCATTCCGCCGAGATGATGTACCGCCAACGTTGTTCTGGTCTGCCTGTACATTGCTGTCCTGTCCTCTGCGATGCCATTGTACGTCGAACTGCCACCAGACACCTCCAATGATCCATGCTAAACGAACCAAGCGGTTGGTAATGATGCGAGCGCAGGCTGCCAAATTGTCGAAAAGGCGTAGTCGATGCTGTGTTGGCCTCTGCTATGCTAGCGTGGTCGGTGCAGGTGGCGATGATCTGTGCAGTAAGTCGATGGGTGGAGAGCGAGAGCGAGAGAGCGTGCATGCATGGCTTCGGAAGAGATAATCACCTTGATCTCGTTGGGGTCGATCTTGGGCGCCATTGTGAATAGGTATAGATGTGATGGTGATCTGAACGGTGGAGAGAAAAGGGATCGTTGAACAGTGACAGTCGAGTCTTGGCGCTAGCTAACAGCAGAGCCAGTCCAACTTTCAGCTAAAGACAGACTTGGCTGCTGTGGTCTCTTTGCGAACATAATCCGACTTGACATCGCTGTCCTCTCGCTTCAACAAGAAGGCCTCAATTCTCAGTGTTGCACCCAATCTCAGCCTCGAAGCTGTCTGCAGACACGCGATACTCAAATTGCTGCCGCTCTGCCGTCGCAAGCTCTTCAACTGAAGTGAACAAAATTCAATTTGTTGATGACTTTAAATTTCAAAAGCAGAAACGTCGGCCGATGCCGAAATTGTATTCCCTAAATCACGTGCAAGTTCCTCGAAATACTCGCCTCAGACTGGCTCTGCTGTTGAAGTTATCGAGAAGAACACGAAGCAACACCGGAGAGCAACTCTCTGGGAAAGCCAAGTGCTGCCGCAGAGAGATTTTGAGTTGCAACTCCAGGGCACGAAATACGGACTCACTCCTGTGCAGCCTGAGTGGCTCTGCGTGTCCGTGAGCCAGAGTCCGAGATTGTTCTGGCTATTCGTCGTCATCGTCGTTACGCTCTCATCACCACCTAACTCGAACACATATCACAAAATGTAAGTTGTACACTATTGCTGCAATAGCAAACATCGCACCACGCAACGACAATGCGCATGCTGTACAAATTCGACGGACAAGGCTATCGAGTTGGAGCAGCAAGTTTCGAAGGAACGGTTGTTATGACGAAACGCCCAAGCAGCACACTCATCATCTGATCGCATCATACCAACGACAAAGGCGGGAGGAGCGCGATTGTACGAAGCGATAAGACCAGATCATGCGTGCTGGTTGGAGCGGTCAGTAGGCCAAGTCACACGTCGACGGACATCAGTACCACAAGCATTGCAAACTGGATCGCAACACACAACTGGAGGGCTCGAGGATTTTGGGTATGGTCATATGAAGCGCGCCAAATGAATGTGCGACAGCGCGGAGAGGTAAAGGCAGTGCTCTGCAAGCTTTCTGGAAGGACAGAGTGTCGGAGCCTTATTGCAGTCGACTATCTACTCTAGCTCAATCTACAGCATGCCAGTCGTTGAGGGCAAATGATCTCTTCAAGCAGCAACGCAGCATACTGACAGCTGCTGCTCCACTTCCAATTCCACATTTCCACTCAACACAGGTCTGAGTCTCTCGTCTACAAGGGCTCCCTCGCGGGCCACAAGGGCTGGATCACTGCCATCGCCACCTCGCAGGAGAACCCTGACCTCCTCCTCACCGCTTCGCGTGACCGTACCATCATCGTCTGGCAGCTGAGCCGCGATGACTCCAACTACGGTTACCCCAAGCGCATCCTCCACGGCCACAACCACTTTGTTTCCGACATTGTCATCTCGTCCGACGGCCAGTTCGCCCTCTCGGCTTCGTGGGACAAGACGCTCCGCCTCTGGGACTTGAACACCGGTACCACCACCCGCCGCTTCGTCGGCCACACCGCCGACGTCCTCTCCGTCTCGTTCTCCGCCGACAACCGCCAGATCGTCTCCGGTTCGCGTGACCGCACCATCAAGCTCTGGAACACCCTCGGCGAGTGCAAGTTCAACATCACCGACGACGGTCACTCCGAGTGGGTCAGCTGTGTCCGCTTCAGCCCCAACCCCCAGAACCCCGTCATTGTCTCTGCTGGTTGGGACAAGGTCGTCAAGGTAAGTTCTGCTTCAAATTGCTCGCATGCAGATCAGAGGGAAAGGCGGAAAAGGTGGAACCAGAGCAGCAAGGCATGGAGCAGAGAGCGGGAAGCAAAGGAGGGGCGGACACCGGCGGCGAATTGCGATGAAGAGTGCTTTTCAATATTTGCTACTATAGAGAGCATAGCTCGATGAGAATATCTCAAAGTCACCAAGATCACTGAGCATTCAATCCTCAACAGGATTGGCGCCGCGGACGGGCAAAGATCAAGGAAGGAAGCCGCTAGATTGGGCCTAGTTACTCTGACCTGCATGGCTATCCACCTCAGAAAGAGCAGTCGCTGACTCTTTCCACTCCCATCCTTCTCACCATCCTCCTTCGCGATCTCGCAGGTCTGGGAGCTCAGCAAGTGCAAGTTGAAGACCAACCACTACGGCCACACGGGCTACATCAACACCGTCACTGTCTCGCCCGATGGCTCGCTCTGCGCCTCTGGTGGCAAAGACGGTATCACCATGCTTTGGGAGCTCTCGGACGGCAAGCACCTCTATTCGCTCGAGGCTGGTGACACTGTCAACGCCCTTGTTTTCTCGCCCAACCGCTACTGGCTGTGCGCTGCTACCGCCTCGTGCATCAAGATCTTCGACCTCGAGTCCAAGAGCATCGTCGACGAGCTCAAGCCCGAGTTCACCGGCGTCGGCAAGAACTCGGCCGATCCCGAGTGCCTCTCGCTCGCCTGGTCCGCTGACGGCCAGACCCTTTTCGCCGGTTACTCGGACAACATTGTCCGTGTCTTCACCGTTTTGTAAACGGTCTTGTAACCCGCTTCGGAATGCGGCTTCACTGATGCCTACAGCGCATCGAGGTCGCAACCCACATACAAAAAGCACATTGTATACTGTTTGTTCGTTGCCAGAGGGCCACCTCCCCGTCCTCTGCAAGCGGATATCAGTTGGGTCGTTTCTTACGAAAAGACAGACTTTCGCCAAAGGTCGAGTCTTTGACACCCGCCTTCTGTCTCGTTCATCATATTCAATCCAAAAAAGGGGTTCTTTGGCCCTTGTATTTGTTGCATCATCTTTTCCTTCTCAGAGCGAGCGGCAATGACGAACCCTTCCCCTTCGCGGTTCCTTCCTCTCTTGAGGCCTTTTAAATTCTCTACAGCGTTGCATCGCTTTAAGGTGCTGGGATCTACTGAGAATGGAGCGAGATGTGTTGAGCATCTCATCCGGCGGCTAGACGCTCATCTTCATATCGATCTTGGAATGACACTTGTAGCCAACAATTTCAAAGTCGTCGTACTTGAAGTCGTCAATGTCCTTAATATCCCTCTTGATGTTGAGCTTGGGGAAGGGCAGAGGATCTCGCTCTAACTGCACCTTCAATGGCTCGACGTGGTCCTTGTAGACGTGCGCATCGCCCATGGCCAACACCAGCTCCTTGGGCTCGCAATCGGTCACTTTGGCGATCATATACGTCAACAGAGCGTAGCTGGCAATGTTGAACGGGACGCCCAACCCCAGATCGCACGAGCGCTGGTACATCTGACACGAGAGGTGTTTTTTGCCCTCGCGGCGCGCGTAGGCGTCGAGGTTCGAGACGAAGAACTGGGCGAACATGTGACACGGCGGCAGGGCCATCAGTTCGAGGTCCTTCGGGTTCCATGCACTGAGCAGGATGCGGCGGTCCGTGGGGTTGTTCTTGATCTTGTCGACCACTTGTGCGAGCTGGTCGACGCCTTGACCGGTGTAGTCAGTATCGCAGTCCTTGTACTCTGCGCCGAAATGACGCCATTGGAAGCCGTAGACAGGGCCCAAGTCGCCTTCCCTGCGGTGAGAGAGCCCACGCGAGTCGAGGAACTCGCGCGATCCGTTGCCGTCCCAGATGTGCACGCCCTTGTCCGTGAGCAAGTTGGAATCTGTCTTGCCAGCCACGAACCAGAGAAGCTCCTCGAGCATGCCGCGGAAGAAGACACGCTTGGTGGTGAGCAGAGGCAAGGTGCCGTTGGTCAGGTCGAAGCGCAGGCTGGGTTGCGGTGCGAAGAGAGCCAGTGTACCGGTGCCGGTACGGTCGGATCTCGATTCTCCCGTTGCAATCACGCGCCGCACCAGCTCGAGGTACTGCGATTCCTCGTGTTTGGCCGAGCCATATGATCCTGGCCGACCCTCCTTGTCGCCCCTGGGACCGGTCTTGGAGGAAAACATGCCAGCCACGGTGGGCTCGGCAAAGTTGTGATGCGCATAGCCCAAGACCACCATTCCACCGGCATCCATCTCGAAGAGACGTCCGTTGGTAAGCGGCAAGCCCAACCATCTAGCAACAAAGACGCGGTTGAAGTGGCCGTGACAGACGAGCAGAACGTCGCACGTCTTGGCGCCGACATCGTGGCCCTGGTTGCGCTTGTCGACGTGTCTGGACTGCAGCTCGCGGATCGTGGCGATGACCGAGTCGACGCGATCGCTCATGTGCTGCGGCGACTCGCCAGGCAACTCGTCGGGTTTGTCCGGGTGATCGGGTGTGCCCTCGGTCCAAATATCCCATCCAGGGTGTTTGGCTCGGATCTCGTCCGTCTTCAGTCCCTCGTAGGCACCGTAATCCCACTCGCGGCAGTCTTGGACCACCTCGACGGAAGGGATGCCAGCGCGTTGCGAGGCGGGGATGTGCTCGAGCATGATCTCGAGGGTACGTTGCGATCGCTTGCGAGGACTGACAAAGATGTGATTGAGCTTGGTAGGGTCGATGAGCTTGCCGTTGGCGACACCCACGATGCTAGGAGCCAATTGGCGCATGACCTCTTCGCCGTGCGGTGTGAGCGAGATATCGGATCGACCCGTGTGCTGGCCCGAGATGGACCATTCCGTCTCGCCGTGGCGCGCTAGGAAGACTCGAGGCATCGCCATGCTGGGCAGTGTGATCAAGCAACAGATGGCGAGGTTTTGGTGATAAGTTCGAAGGATGGAGGGGGAACGGAGAGAATCGAGAAGCGCTCAGTTACAATCACATTCACCGCTCGGAACAGCCGAGAAGCACACTTTGCGGTGAAATACCTCCATCGGCTGATGTGTCGCAATTTACGCGTGTGCACCCTCTCCGCCAAAAGACGCGACCGACTCCACTACAACTTCATAACAGCGTTCACAATCTATAATCACAACTTCCGACCACATCGGCATCTCGATTGCTTTCGTGGCCTAGTTGGTTAGGGCGTAGGTCTCATACCAACGATCCTGTTACACAGGAATCAACCTACAAGCATGTCTATGCTTAGAAATCCTAAGATCGGGAGTTCGACTCTCCCCGAGAGCACTCAAACGTTTTTTGCAATTTTTTATACGTTCGGAGGGTAGTATTGTAGACCGTTGTAGGACCATCAGGCTATAATTTGGGATGGTAATGGCCAAGAGAAAGATGCAAAACGTACGAGGGGAAGATATGATGATGTAGGCGGCCGCGACGACGACGAAGGTGTGATATGTGCGAGGTCAAGCCACAGGCAGAAAATTTCAAAATTGAAGCTCGGGCCTCCTCTCCTTCTCTTCCCCTCTACTCGTCTTCTGCCTTGGCTCGGGTCACCCGAAGCACAGCAGTGCGTGAGCATGAAGGCACCTCGACCGTCTGCGCTGGTTGCTGTGGACCAGCGCTGCACAAGCTGACGCCCCGATTGGCGTCCTCGGATCATTGCGCGGAAACAGCAGGCTCAAGGAAGTTCACAATCAAAACGCAAGACAGGGGAACATGAAAGCAAAGTCATAAAAAACCGTCGTGCATACAGGATCAACGTGACAGAAAGGCGGAAAAAGGAGAGAAGGAGCGGCAGCTACAACGCCGATCAACGGTCGGGCTTGTTGCGGAATCGGAGCAACGGCGCGAGGCTCGAGAGCGGACAGGACGACTGCAGGAAGGGATGATGAAGCAACTCGTCGGCCGAGGCACGGCTCTTGACGTCGGCACACAGACACACAGCCAAAAAGCTCTTGAGGTTCTTGGACAGGGTCTCGGGTTTCTTGAGCGTCGGCGTACCGTTGGTGGCGATGAGGTACAGCGCCTTGAGCGGCTCCTCGTCCAGGTACGGCGGCTCGTTTTCGATCATCTCGATCGCCATGATACCCAAACTCCAGATATCCACTTTGGCACCATACTCCTTCTGCTTGACTACCTCGGGTGCCATCCAGTACGGCGTTCCGACCATCGTAGCACGCTTCGATTTTTGGTCGGTCAGCTTGGCGCAGAAGCCGAAATCGGTGATCTTGACCTGTCCGCTGGCGTTGAGCAGTACGTTGTCCGACTTGATGTCGCGGTGGATGATGCTTTGGCTGTGCAGGTGCTCGAGGCCCTTGCACGTTTCGAGGCAGATGGCAGCGATCTGGTCCTCTTCGAGCGTGTTGTTGTCGATGACGTCGGTAAGCGCACCTCCTTCCATGTACTCCATGATGACCCACAGGTCGTTGTTGCGCACGAGGAACGAGTTGAGGAAGTTGACAATGTTGGGATGCTGCGACTCTTTCATGACGAGAATCTCGTTGACGATGAGCTCCTTGCGTGGTTGCTGGGAGAGGTCCATCGTCTTGATGGCTACACGTTGGCCTGTAGCGAGCGTCTTGGCCACAAACACGGATCCAGAGGCACCCTGACCCACCTTCTTGATCTTGCTGTACAGCATGTTGGGATCCTCCTGGCTCACCACCGAGCGCAGCTTCTCCATGATCTGCGCCTCGGACATGGTGCTGATGCGACGCTCGGCCTCCTTCTGCTGAGCCGTCTTGACACCTGTGTCCTTCTTGGCCATCTGCAGTGGCTTGACCTGTGCAGCTGCAGTTGAGGCGGAAGACGCGCCCGGTGCAGCCGCAGGCGAGGGCTGCTTGGCGACGGCGGCAGCCTTAGCAGTAGCGCTCGACGATGAAGGTGAAACGCCGGCGGAATCGCTTCCCAGCTTGAGCTCCTTGGTCTTGACGTTGAGGCCCTGAACACCGCCATCGTTGGCCGACCTGCTAGAGGGCGTCGACGAGTTGGGAGGTGGTGGTGCGGGTCGGGTTGAAGCCAGCGACGAGGCAGGCGTAGGAGGCTTGGCAGCACCGGGAGCAGCGGGCGCTTTGCGCGAGGGTACCAGATCTGGGTGTGCATTGGAGGTGGGCGTGGAGCGGCTGTACTTGCTGTCGTTGGACGCAGAGCCGCCGAGACGCGAGGACGAGGCTTGGGACGAAGCCGGGCTGGACGCGCCCTGGCCTCGACCGTCGTCCGAGGGCCGCCTTGCCATGGCAGGCTGCGAAGCTTTCAACGAAGCTCCACTGGACGACGACGCGCCGGCAGGCGAGCTGCGGAAGGCGTCCGACGGTGGTTTGGACGCACCAGGATATTGTGGCGCCTCTTTGCTCAAGCTCGACGCCGAATCGGCTCCGGAGCTTCCCGCAAAGCCGGTGCCAGCCTTGAAGCGTGGCGCCGACGAAGCGCTTGCAATCTCGTTGGGGTTGCGTCCGGGCTGGAGATTCATAGTAGGCGTGCCGAGACCAAAGTCGTCGCGCTCGCGCTTCTGGATGTCGGTGTAGAATTCGAGAACGTCGAGCACGGCCTGCGGGTTCTTTTCGTAGTCCTCACGAGTGATGGCCGAGGTGGTGAGCAACTTGGACCACTGCTCGGGCAGGCCGGTGAAGGCACCGCTGATGGGGTCGAAGCCGACGTGGACCTGGTGGACAAAGTTGGTGGGTGAGGAGACGCCCATGAGCGGCGAGCGAGAGTAGATGTCGTCCATCCAGCCGTAGAGCTCTTCGTCGCTCTTTAGCTGGAGGTAGAAGGTCTTGTCCTTGGTCTCGACTTCGATGCAGTAGGGCTTGAGATCGGTGCGCGATACGTTGGAAATATCCTTGAGAAAGACGAGCGCGACTGCTTGGTAGGTGGTCTCGTTCTTGTGAAAGGTGAGCGTCTGCTCGCGGAGGGCAAGCCAACGCTTGCTCCAGATCCAAGAGCGAATGCCGTCCTCCTTGACGCTGACCCAGCCTTTCCTCACGACGGCGGCGCCGCTGGTGGTAGCACCAGGGCCAGCTTGCTGCCAGCCCGAATTGTTGCCAGCCAGATGGTTGGCGGGGGCACCTGTGGAAGCGGTGGCACCGGGCCCAGCGGGTCGAAGAGGGCCGGTGTAGGAACCACCACGGGCGCCCACACCACTGGACGCCGAGTTGTACTGGGAGAGGGGAGGCAGGAAGGGATCATTGTGCTTGCTGGTGGGAACAGGCGGTGCGGGTCGTGAGGGCGTCAAGGAGCCAAAAGAACCGGTTTGCTGTCCGCCGGGTGCGCCGTTGGACGCGCTGCGGAAGCCGGACATGGTTGCAGCCGCCCGCTTCCGTTGTTGGAGGCGATGATCTTGACGCGGCAGGCTGAAGCGATGGAGAGCTTGCGGTTCGACGGACCGATGGCGGGGGATGTAAAAGGCTAAGCTGCAAGAGATGCGAGCAAGATGGTGTTGACCCAGATGACGAAGAGAGTCTAGATGAAAGGGGACTGAGAACGAGGGTCAGACTGAGCAACTCAAGCGATAAACGGAACAAAGGGCAAGGCTGGCAAAACGAGAGGGGCACAGCGCTCTCGAGAAGCGCGGGGCTAAAACGAGCGTGCGTGTTGCGTTGGCGTTTTCTTGTCGGTCGGTCGGTCGGTCGGTCGGTCGGCCTGCGTGTGTGTGTGTGTGTGTGTCTTTCTCTCGCTCTCTCGGACTGCAGGGCACTGCAGGGCATGTGTGTGTGAGTGAGTGGGGCGCGCTCGATTAATCAGAAATTGAGACTGGGCATCTGCGTTGCGCGTTTCAGTGGCAGTGAGCGTTGCAGCGTGCAGCTGACTGCTTGACCGCTTGGCTCCAAGTCCCAGCAGTGCAAACTCATACACACCTGCTCTTGTCATCTCAGTTTTTATTTGGGTCAACGACAGGCGAGTCCGAGAGACGTCCATTGTCACATCAGTCAGTGTCCGAATTGAGCCATATGGAGGTACGCCTCTGGACGGCTGAGGCAGGAAGCGGGAGACTCGAGACCCTTGAAATTTGGAGTTTTTTCACTCGGTGCCACTCTCACACGCCGTTTCACACAGAATGCCATACTTTTTGCAATTTCACAGACTACCATCCTTTCCTCCGGACCACCATCATCCATTTTCGCATTTTTCACATTTTTACATTTTTGTATTTTTGCATTTTTGGAGCTGTCAATTACTGCACCATGGTTCTTGGATGACACACACCAGCTGCCCTCAGGGAAAAAGCCAGGCGTCGCCAAATCACTGCTGCCAAGGAGCATCCACAGGTGATTCAGCTCACCAAACCAAGCAACAATCCAGACTTCACCACACTTGGCCAGCCCAGGAATGTAGCTGGCTTCCAAAGCATCAAAACCAACCTCACTCTGATGGACAAAGATACTCAGCAGCCCCTCTTGCAGAGATTCTCCCCTACCTCAGCCAACAAGCTCTCCGATGCTATCAAATCTGCCAAGCAGGGCCTGGACAACTTCAAGCTGCTCAAGTTGCTGCACCCACCCAGCAATGGACAAGGCCTCTACCATCTTGGCTACTGGCATTCAGAGGGACAAAACTACCTTGGCATGACAAAAGACTCTCTCAACAAGAAGAAGGACGAACCAGAGGCAGCCTTACCCCTGCTGAAGTGGGCCAAGGACCATTCCTATGCCTTTCTCAGCATTCTCCAGCCCCTCATGCATCCTCAGTACCAGGAAGCTCTCCAGAGCAGACAGCCAGGACAACACAACCTCATCAAAGGTCACAAGAATGCAAAGACCTACACTCATGATTGGTGGACTGGTGTCTCATTCTTTGACACCTTTACTGGCAGAGCTCACACAGACAAGAGCGACCATCCTCCCTCCTTCTTGTTCAACTTTGGTAAGCCTTGCATTCTCAGACTTCACGACTACAAGGTGGACATTCAGTTGGATCCCTATGACATTGCCATGTTCAACACTAGCAGCCTTCATCACAGCACTCTTGCAGTTCCTGGACAGGAGGAGGACAACTCAGAGAGATGGGCTTTCAGTGCTTGGTTCAGGAGCTCCATTCATGAGAGCAGGCCAGTGACTCAGGTCAGCCAGCAGAGGGTGGAGGAGATGGAAGCAG
This sequence comes from Sporisorium exsertum, assembly GCA_928724755.1. NCBI lineage: Eukaryota > Fungi > Basidiomycota > Ustilaginomycetes > Ustilaginales > Ustilaginaceae > Sporisorium > Sporisorium exsertum. The sequence continues at coordinate 1,475,927 of CAKMXK010000015.1, read as the reverse complement.
GACCCAGCAAGAAGCGAGTCAAGTTCACTCACTAGTCAAATGAATTGTACATAGTTCACAGGTCCAGATCTTTGCCATGTTTTGCATACTTGTCAATATCAACTTTGTGCCTTTCACTTGTGCCTGCAAGTCTTGCTCAACATGGAAGGGCTCCAGCCATTGGCAGCAGTACTTGTGACATTCCTGAACATCCAAGGAGTCTATCAAGCCCTTCAGATGGCTCATAGCTGCTGTGGTTGCAGAGATATAGGGACATGGCTATAAGACACTATATACAACCCCTTGTAGCCATGTGCCCATATCTTTCCAACCAATGCAGCTACAGTACTCTGCTTGTGCTTGTGACAATGCTGAGATGGAGGAGAGCGTCATGAGCTATCTGGTTGCTAGCCATGCCCCTCTGTTGCAGAGATATATGCACATGGCTGTAAGGGGCCAATTATAGTTTCTTATAGCCATGTGCGTATATCTTGGCAACAGAAGGGCATGGCTAGCATCCAAGTGGTGCGTAGCAATCTCCTGAGTCTCAGGAATGTCATGAGCACTGGTACATAGCAATAGCTGCAATGGCTGGCGAAATACATGCACATGGCTACAAGGGGTTATATATGGAATCTTACAGCCATGTGTGTATATCTTTGCACTGAGAAGGTCCAGGGGATCAGCAAGGACTCCATGACAATCCTCTCAGCTGGTAGAATGTCATAGACTATCTCACATGTCAGCAGCCCCATGTTTGGTCTCTGGCCAAGTTCAAGCAAAAATGCTACATAGTCAGATAATTACAGACGTGTCAGAAATGAGGAGATTTTTGTGACCACCTTTTGGACTTGATATTTCTAAGAGTAAATATTAATACAGGCTTTTCGAGTGTGTCCAGCTTCACTGCAAAAGTTACACAGTGTTTCCTGCCTTGTGTCACCCTGGGAGCTAGTAGAAGCCCGAGTCAACCTCTTGGTGTGTCTCCTTCCCCTTTTCTGCATGAGGGGAGGTGGCATCAAGTGGATTGATGTATGCAGATTGTCTGTGCTGATTGGAACATATGCCTTCCGATAGGTTGCACACCAAGCCTCTGTGGTGTAAAAGTAGTGAACAAAGTCAACTGGAGCCAGCCTTACCTGTTGAGCAAGGGCAGCAGCGTGCTTGCAGGGTGATAACATCTGCTGAAACTTGCCGCAGCTGCAAGTCCCCAGGGAGCCGGAAGCAGGTAGATGGACAACATGACAGCTGTTGTCACTTCTTACGATGCCATCAAGTGATGAAGAGGGTGTGCACCGAAGAGTTCTGGCAGCATTGCATGCCTGCTTGATGGACCGATTTGCTTGAGGAGAGATAAAGCCTGTCCAAGCCATGGCCTTTTCAAGTGGTTGATAGAACTTGACCATCTCGTGTTCCCAGATTGCAGCCAAGAGATCCACCAGGGGAAGAGATCTGACATTGACAAGGAGAGCATTGGCTACTTCAGCTAAATTAGAGGTGACAAGTCCAAAGCGGCGTCCTGGAAAACAATAAGATGCCCAGTGATGGTGTCCTTGCTCAGGAGCGCAAAGATAATCTGCTGCCTCTGCCTTGTGCTTCCGAAGATCCCTGAGTGCCTTGTCAAATTCTGCAGCGGTGGGGGCATAAATGAGACGCCACATGTACTTGGATGTGGTTTGTCCAAAGTGAGCCTTGACATTTGCGGCAAGATGGTAACAGCAGTAAGCATGGTTTGCAAAGGGAAGCTGAGCTTGCACGGCATTGAGAAGTCCTTTATCCCGATCAGATATAATTGTGTAGCCTGGTGCTTGAATGCCAGGGAATGCGATCTGAAGAAGCTCGACGAACCATGTCCAGTTTGTGATGCTTTCTGCTTGAACAATTGCCCATGCAATAATGATAAGAGAATCATCGGCATCAAATGTGGCAGCCAGCAGCAGCGTCATTTTAACTTTGTTCTTGAGGAATGTACCATCCAGGGCAAGGACTGGGTGGAGATGTTGAAAAGCTGACCGAGTTGCACCTGGAGCAATGAAGCATCTGTCAAAGCGCATTGGGCCTGGAGCAGAGTCATAGTCGATAAGGGCAACAGCATCCTTGTCTTGCTCTCCGAGCCTTTCCAAATATGCGGGAATCTGCTGCACTTGAGCCAAGAGCTTGTCGTCAAGCCCATCCAGAAGTGCAGTTTTTGCTTTGTAGATTGCCGATAGAGATGGTGAAATCTTGAGAGTCCGATTCAAAACTCCATATATGTCTTTTGCTGTGGTCTTTGGACTGATCGTCATATGCTCCGGGATTGCTTTGAGTAGGAATTGATGAGAAGATGAAGGATGCCGATCAGGGCTGAAGTTACCTGCACAGTTATGCTTGCTGGTATCATCCAGGCGCGTCAATTTGATCAAGCTGTTCTTGCCTTTCCAGGCTCGCGCTCTCCAGGGACAACCTTTGGATGTTCGGCATTTCCATATCATGCATTGTGGGTCTGAGTGAGACACACCTGGACAAAATCCTTGGTCAATGCCATGATTTGCAATTGCAAGCTCAACATCAGCAAAGGAGGTGTACACTGAGCCTTTGAAAGGAAGCATAGTATTGGTTGATGACATGTTGATTTATGGTGAAGTTGTAGAGATGGAAGTGTAGGGTGTGATGGATAGAATCTGAAGAACCCAGCTCGTCAAATTTCTACAGGCTTGGTCCAGAGCATCTCGGTTCCGCAATGGATGGTATTCTGTAAAATTGCAAAAAGTATGGCAGTCTGTGTGAAACGGCCTGCATGAGTGTCACCGAGTGAAAAAACTCTTGAAATTTGACGCACAACCAAAAATGAAGCGCAACTGACTGGCAAGCAGTTATCCAGCTGCGTTCCTCTACTTACACCACGAGCCTCGTCGTAGGCTGGCTAAAGACGTTCACAGTCATTCCCACCATGCACCTCCACTGACTTGCTGCGAGCAAGGTCTTTGGTTCAGATGACGATCGAGGTGCGATTCAACAGGGCTCGCGATCACCCTCGATGGCGCACGCTCGTCGAGTTACCTGACCGCGGCAACACGCCGACGGCCAAGCAACAGCAACAGCAGCGTCAACGTCTTGAACAGCTCAAGCGGCGTTTCGGACTAATCACCCAAGACACTGGCGGCGCTTCATCCAGTGAGGCTGCCAAACAAGTACCTCCTTCGCACGACATCAAGGGCAAGTCGAAAGCATCTTTCAGCAACTCAGCCTTGGGACCAAACTACAGCTCCGAAGAGCATACGCTGCGTAACGACTATTCGCAGCGATTTGTCGACACTGGAGCTGGACAGCTGCCGGGCAATGCGGTTCGCAATCCTTCCTCCGACTCTCGCTTTCAAGAATATCCTAAACTTCAACGCCTCGTTCAGCTCAAGGATGCGCTCGTCACCCGACTAGCCCATCCTCCCACCTACCTCCAGACCGACCTTAGACCCTCGCTTGGACCATTCCGCGATCCATCCCGCTCTGCAGACCAGTTTCATCTGGGCAGTCTCATCCCCGTCAAATATGACGTCGTGCTGATTGATCCTCCGCTCGAGGCTTACGAGTGGGAAGCATCGCCCGCTGCTTCTACGTCTGCATCGTCTAGAAACGCTAGCGCCGCTTGGTCTTGGGAGGAAATCGCTGCTTTGCCCGTCCCGCACCTGGCAGCAAAGGAGAGCTTCGTGTTCTTATGGGTCGGCTCGGGTGCTGGAGACGGTCTCGAACGCGGGAGAGAGGTGCTTGCCAAATGGGGCTACAGACGCTGTGAGGACATCGTCTGTATTCGTACCAATCCGCAGACTGATCAAGCCGGACGCCACAGCCAGCAACCGGCGAGCACTTCGGCCTTCACGCGCTCCAGCCAACACTGCCTCATGGGCATCCGAGGCACCGTACGCAGGTCTACAGACGCTCGCTTTGTGCATTGCAACATCGATACCGACGTGATCCTCTGGCCAGGACCCGAACCAGAAGCTGCCCCCTCCTCTGCACTAGAGCGAGCACGCCCGCAAATGCTGCCAGACATGGTGAGCAAACCACCAGAGCTCTACCAGACCATCGAAAACTTTTGCCTCGGCACTCGACGCCTGGAGCTCTTTGGTCGCAACCGAAATCTACGTCGTGGATGGCTCACTATTGGTCTGCAAGTAGGACCAGATGCTCCCAGCTGGCCCAAAGGAGGGAAAGTCGCTCTCCCAGCCACTGGACTGCCCGTCCTGGCTGAGAACGGTCCAAACGATCAATTGGACGCACATCTGGAACGCTTGCAAATCCCTCGACCGTATGACAAGATTGAGTACGATGTCAATTTTGGGGTCGATCGTCCCGGATGTGACTTGCGAGATCGTTCCAACTTGGTGCCCTACGTAGAAGAGGTGGAGCAACTCCGACCTAAATCGCCACCACCGAGGGGCGCGAACGATTCATTCGTCCGCAACAGTAATCCGCGATACCGATCAGAGCCGCAGTACAACGACGCTCATCAGCATGCAGTGTCAGGGACCACAATGCCGAGTGGACTGAGCAGCAATCTGGCGCTTCGAGGCATGCAGCCAGCTTTGCTTCCCGAGCATCCCGCTGTGCACACATACGCCGGACCAGGTGCAACAGTCATGTCGGCGGAATATATTCTACCATCGACTCTGCCAGCACGAGTGGGTGGTGGCGGTGCTGGTCTCTCTGGCTTGGGCGCCGGAGGCGCAAGGACTGTCAGCGTCCCCAGTGGAAGTGACACTCTGAGCGGACCGCAAGCAAGCGTCCTCAAGGCGAAAGCAATGGCTCAAGCCGCTGCTGCAGTTGCCAACGCTTCCATAAAGGGCGATAGCTCTGTTGGGTGAGAATGACCCGATTGGCTTGTGGGTGCATCTCGGCGAAATAGCTTGAATGGTGATCATGCATTACAAACCTTGTTGATCCGATGTGATTGTAGAGTATACTGAGCAAGTGCGTTCGTCAGAGAGTGAGAGAAGAGGAAGCAAAGGAATGTATTTGCGATGTATGGTGACGTTGGCGCGTTCGAAATCCCTACGAACTCTGGCGCACTGAACACTGGATAACGTTATGGCGTAATGAAACAGTGCGCAGCGGTCAGATCAGATGGATGCGCTGTCGATGGCTCCGACCACCTCCGCGCTTCATTTCCGCAGCACTTCACCGTGCATGAGAGTGTCCACCTTACTAGCCACTCTTTTCTATAACTTCCCCCTGCTCTAAGCTCCTTGCTTTCGCATTCCATCTCTCTGGTTTAGCGCTGTCTCTTCTTTACCTTCGTCACTTTGCGCAGCCCTTCTTACTTCTGGTCGTGATCGTGATCACCTTTTGGGCGGGTCAGGACCCGCCTCTTCCCTGTTTGGGCGAGGAGCCAGGCTGCTCTCACCTTGCTCCTTGCTTTGTTACGAAAGAAGCACCTCTCTCTTAAAAAAAACTGATAGACAACAATGGATCAGTCGACCAGCACAGGCCCCGTCCTCGTCGAAAAAAACGAATCCAAACAGACGGCTTGTCAACCAGGCAGGCAGGTTGGGTCTCCTAACAGGCTGTCTGCGGGCACGCCAACATCCGGCACGCTGTCGCCCGACACGCTATCGCCCGACACGCTATCGCCCGACACGCTATCGCCCGATACGCTATCGCCTGACACGCTATTGCCAGGCCCACTGCTGCCTGGCACAACTCTGTCGCTCTCGGAGTTGACCTCTCCGCTTGCATTCCTCTCGTCGCACCGATCGGTCTTTGGAAGGCGCTTATCCTTCATCGGCCGTATCAATTCCTTCAATTACGCCGCTGGTGGTCTCTTTGCCCTCCTCGAGTTCAATCGTGTCGACAACGCAAACCTCATGATCCTACCAGGCTCACCCATGTACCGCCAACCATCCCAGCTTGATCAAATCTGCTCACCGCTCGACATCGTTCTCGTCTGGAATGCGGGCCACATTCGCCGAAATGCATTGGATGGCGAAAACAGAGTAGGTGAAGGCATCAGGACGCTGCTAGTTGATCAGGAAGCATCATACGTTAACTTGACCAGAGCTCACTTGACCACGACGTTTCAAGATGTGATGGAAGTCAACCGCGCGCTCGACTCCAGCGTCTACGCACCGATTCCCTCACTTGTCCCTAAAAGTGTGCCTTCAGGATCATCGGCCAAGCTTTTTGAAGATGCGGTGAGGCATGAAGACCTCCCTGCGGAAACCAACAATATGGACGGCAACGAGACCGCGATGATCGAAGATATGGACGGCGATGGCACTGAGAGGCCTCACCACGAGGGCGGCAACGGGCCTACGGAGAACAACAATCCGAGCAACAACGAGCCTTCGATAACTTACAACCTGGACAGCCTGGAGAATGAAATACTTGATATGGATCAAAGCCTTGACGGCCACGAAAGTGCGACGAGTTACAGAGTGGACGGCAACGAAACCGTCGGCATTCGAGACAGGGGCAGCACCAAGTTTCCAAGAATTCTACAGCTTTTCGGCACTAACTATCGAAGCAGCGATGGTTTTGTTGCGCCCCTTGCCTTCAGCAAACACCATCCGAGCACAGCTCAAGGAAGGCGGATGACGTTTGCCTGCCGTTTCATCGGCCCTGTCAAAGCGTGGAGAAAAAACTATGCACGGTTCGACATTCAAGTCAACGCCAACAAAGCAATTGCTATCAGGCTGGAATTGAACTTGGACCTACACCGCCATGTGAAGGATGCTAAGCTTCCAGAAACTTTTGCACACACGCAAGGTTCGGAGGATGCGCTCTACGTGATCTCGGGTGTTACGCGAAACACAGTTGGATTTTCGGCACCCTGTCTAAAGTACGACTGTGAGTCAACTTTCGCCATCATCCCAACCACCGAGGGCTGCTCCCTTAGGCACGTCTACGAATTCAATGACGCAATGGATGCCGACTTCCTGGCTGCCAACCCTGATCTCGCTCTCAGCCAACGTGCACAACCTGTTCCGCTCCGTGCGTCGATCCGCCCACCTTAACCTGGTTCAAAACCAATTCCGCTCTCAAACATCAGCTCTCATTATTATTCAATCTTAATATGTGTCCGTCCAAGCGTCGTGTCTGTAATTAACACAAATGTGAGTCTCAAAATGAGACAGATGCGTCGACATCCAATTCATCACGCCCCGTTACCATTGGCCCCGACATCGCCCAGCTCGGAACTGGAGCTCTCGGTCCGCGTCCGCTTCTCCAACGCTACGGGCCCCACGCCTCTCGTGCCCGGCGCACGCACCTTCTTGGCGGGCAGCATGGTATCGTATGGATCTCTTGGCGTCCAATCCCAAGTGTGCACCATGGTGATGTTTCCGTTGCGGATGCGACTAGCGTAACTGTCGGCGATCAGTCCCGACGAGAGCACGGCAGAGTCTTTGCCCTCGCGGTTCTCCGACGCGAGTGCGGCTTGCAGCTGGAGCTGCAACTCCTGCTGTCGCCTCTGCAGCTCCTCCTTGTCCTCCTCAGGCAAGATCTGGGCCTCCTTCTCGCGCATCTGCAGCACTAGCTTCTCCAGCGCTGGTCGGAGCGTCGAATTGCCACTGCCCGATCCACCGCCGCCACTGTTGCGTGTAGACGAAATGTTCGACGAAAGATCGCTGCTCGAGCCGGAGCCTCCCAGAAGATCGCGCGAGGCGGGCACACCGTGGAAGAAACGCTCAGCGTGCTTGTCGTCCAAAATGGGCACCGGGTCATCGTGGCGCGAGACGCGCTTGAGAAGTTCTGCACTCGCGACGACGCGCGCACCGATGGTGAGGTGCGAAGGATGCCGATGCCCCAGTGTCGGGACCAGCGCCCCTGAAGGCGGGATCAGTGCTACCGGCCTTCCCTGCGGTCGTACGGGCGTGAGCACCGGCGCGGACAGTGCATTGGTCACCTCGACATTGTCCTCGTACAGCGTTGGCGGTGGCAGCGTCGATACGAGCCAGCTCGGTCCAGGGTTGAAGGGGATCACCGACGGTCGAGCTGCCACAGCAGCGTACAGGCTGTCGTTGGGTGCGTAGCGCGATGCGTCGGCCAGAGCGTGCGCCAGCCGTTTGCGTTTGGTCGCTGCATCCTGGTGCGCCGGCCCAGACGGTGTCAAGTAGATGCCAGCGGCACTGCTCGATGTAGGATCCTCGACCAGAGCTTGGTAGTCGGCGGCGAATGCACGTAGGGATGACGTGGTCGGAGCGATCGACGTGATGGATGCATCACTGAGCACGGCTGCTACATTTTGCTCCAGATCCCGCAACTCTTCCTTCGAATAGCTGGCTGCCAATGTCGAAGCGTCATAGGAGACGCCCTCCCTCCAGCTATCCCGCAGGATTCTACGTGCTTGAAGCGCCTCGAACGCTTTCTCGGCTTCAGCGGCTCTCTCTTCTGCTGTCTTTTGTATGATGGGTGCGGCTTCGCTAGCATCCGCGTTGACGTCTTGCAACTTGGCCTCCTCGGCTGCGGCAGCGGCCGCGGCGGCTGCAGCTTCATCTGCTTTCCTTTGCGCCAGCTCTTTGCGCCTCTGCTCTTCCAGGACGTACTCGGGATCGACCTCCACTGGTTCTACCTTTACAACGACGTCCTCGCGCGGTTCCGCTTTGACTGGTTCGACATCCTCGCGGTGTTGGGATGTTGCTGCTGCTTCGTCCGCGTTGAGTGCAGCTCCTGGGAAGAGCGGAAGGTAGGCAGGCACGTAATCGATGACGGCCTGGCCAAAGTGTCTCGTGTGCGTGTAAGCCTCTATGTCGAGGCGTCTGCGCTTTTGTGGCTGTGAAGCCATTTCGGTGCTGGTATTGAATGCGCTGGCCGACTCGCTGTCCTCCTCATCGACATCAGAGAACAAGAGTGATTCATGATCTGCCAATGAGCTGGACCCTTGTGTGGATGCTTCTCCATAAAACTTCGGCGAAGGAGCCCGCGTCGCTCGTGATTCAGACGCCGATTCGGTACCATCCTGCGAAGGCCACACAAGCCGCCGGGCCATGTGGTCGCGGAGGATGCTTTCTGCTGCTAATTGTTCGAGCTCGTCGGAAGGTATGGGTCTGAAGTGGGCCTCTTCGATGTCTGATGGCGAGGGATGTACGCGACCGGTGTTGAGGATGCGAATGAGATCCTTACCACGCATGGGATCCTGCAGGGCTGCTGGTATTATGCTGGCTGTGGCTTCGGAGTGCATTCCGTTGACGCCGTTTGTTTGGATTGAAGCAGTATGTGTGCTCTCTTCGGGTACGGTCACTCTGCCCTCCTCCTCGGCCCACTCGAGCAGCTCTTCGACCGGCTCGCCGCCCAGAACGTGTTCGAGGGATGCGCGAAGGTCTTGTGGTGAGATGACCGTGCGACCTGCGTGATTGGCGTGCTGAACGCATGTTGACCCTACGAGCTGGATGTATCTCTGCATAACCTCTGTCAGCAGGTCTGCTGCGCCTGCTGAAGAACGCGAGAAGCCAGCAGATGACAGGAGCGCCAAGATTGCCACGGACATGTGCGACGCCGAATAGGCCGCCGCCGTCGGCTTGGACCGCGCCACCATCTCGTACAACCTATCCGCCTCTCGATTGCTTGCAGGACCGTGTTGTAAGGCAGAGGTGATAGAGTCACCCTGCGAAATGAAAGCTGCCTACAGCATTTGGCGGTACGATCAGAGTAAGGATTGCACCATCCACGTTTGTCCCGCGGTCGAGTCGCTGCTGCTTGTGGCTCTGTCGGGATAGAGCCGCTATACGTGTGCGTAGCAGCAGTTCTGGCTGAACGGAGTACAGGGTCGAAAGCGATGGCGGGAGAATGGATGGTGCGAGAGAAGATGAAGAGATTGAGACAGCCCCAGACGGCATCACGTGACGCGTCTCTGTTGGCACGGAAAACGGATTTCGTTACATTTAACGCAGAAAGGTTTACACATTCTCCACCTTTGACTGCGCCTTCCTTCTTCTATTTGCACTCATCATCGCCAAAGCCTTGGGCAGCATCGGGAACGATACCCTACACTGTCCATCGAAGCAAACGCCCGCATAGCAACAACCTCAAAAACACTCTCGTCGACACAATGGCAGCGCATCAAGAAGAAGTCTCGCTGTCCGAGCTTGGCACCAGCGATCTTCATCAGACTCACAGCACAGAACTGGACGGCGCCAATGCGTCAGCAACAGATGCTTCTGCGCCCGGAGCTGACGGTACGGCGATGACGGACGAGGATGCCGAGATTGAGGCGATGAAGCAAAGGGTAGCAGAAATGGAAGCGGAGGCGGCCAGGCTGCGCGAACTGCAGCAAGCGGCAGGCGAAGCGGGCGGCGCCGGCTTGCATCCTACGGAGGAGGAGCGCGAAGAGGTCGACTCGAGGAGTATCTACGTGGGCAACGTCGACTACGGCGCAACGCCAGAAGAGGTGCAACAGCACTTTCAGAGCTGCGGAACCATCAACCGCGTCACGATTCTATGCGACAAATTTACAGGGCATCCCAAAGGGTAAGTACTTGCGGCACTAACAAAGCGACAGCCTCTCTTTCTCCTTCCGCTACCTGCGCACGATTACTGACTCTGCTCTCTGCTTTTGCGTATCGCGCTTCCGCATTTTGTGCCCTTTCTAATTGTAGGTTCGCATATGTCGAGTTTGCTGATCCCTCACTGGTCGCCAACGCCATGGTGCTCAACGAGTCTCTGTTCCGCGGCCGCTTGATCAAGGTGACGGCCAAGCGTACAAACATGCCAGGCATGTCGGCACGTGGACGAGGGCGTGGCCGCGGTCGCGGACGTCCTTTCCGTGGTCGCGGTCGCGGTCGTGGTCGAGGCTACTATCACTAAGCAACGACTCTACGCTGGGATCTTTCGCTGTCATCGGTTCGGTGCGCTTCGTGTCCATCGATGCTGCAGTGAACTAACGCTTGCCTTGACGCAAACAAGGAAAGGCACAAGAAAGGCACAAGAAATTCCTTCACTTTGCCTTGCCTCACAACAAAACTCGTGCTTGACTTGTCTTTATGGCTCCATACTTTTGTACTTTAATCACTCAACGCTCACTTTCAAAAATTCAGCGCCTATCAGCCCAGCCATAAGCGCCCTTTTCCCCTCTCTCTCCTCATCGCACGCCCTCTGTCAACCTCTGCTGAAGTAGAAAGTTATGAACAATCGATTCCATCCGACACGATCAGACGAGGATCTTGGATAGGATGCGAGTATAAACAGCGCTACTGGAAAAGATCACGAGCTGGAAGGCGCACCGCCCGAGCTCTGTGGGCCGGAAGTCGGCTGTCCTCCGCCGCCTACCGAGGCCTCCTGACCCGCTCCTCCACCGCCGACAATGAGTCTTGGCTTTTCCACAACAAGCTTCTCGCCCTCGTAAAGGCGGTTCATGAGTGCTGACCTTTGGAGCACCTTGAGGTCCTCGAGGGCAGTCTGGTAGAATTTGGAGAGCTTTTCCTGATCTGTAAGCGAAGCTGCCGAGATGGATTCATCCGCACCGGCGGGCTGACGGAGCGGTTCTGGAGAGAGAAGCGTGGATGGCGAGACTTTGGCTGTGGTAGCGCCTTGCTTGGAGAAGGGCGACGACTGCGCTGCTTGCTCGGAAGGCAGGAGCGTCGCACGGAACATGTCGCGCGACCGCCTCAAGAAGTATGTGCGGAAGTTGTAAGAGGCCTGAGGAAAATCACGAGAAAGGAGAGAAGGACCGTTAGCAACGGCTTTGACAACTGGAGAGCTTGATAGCAATATTACTCACGAAAGACTGAGATGTCCTCAAGTATCTGCGGTACAGATTCAAGATCTGCGACTTTGACGGAGCGGCGACCGACATATTGAAAATGCAAGGACTGAGGGTGGTTCCTACGGATAGGCCTGTTATGGAAGTGATAATGGTGCGTGGTGAAGCGGTGTTCGGTGCTATGATGCTTGCGACTTGATCCGTGTCGATACGAAGAGTGGTCGGGTGATGGAACTAATGAGGATGAGTGCGGCTGCGCATCTGATTGCGGAAGGAACACCGCGGCTTTGGATTAACCGCCACACGAAAAAGAGTCATCGTCATCGTGACTAAGCCAAAAAGTCGAGTCCCAATTTTGATTTTATTGAACAGCTCCACTTCTTGCACTTTTTGCGCTCTTCCGACACTCACTAAAAGAAGCGGTTGCAGCTCACGAGCTTCTGATGCCATCAACCGCTTCGACGACTTCTCCCAAGAGCACCGGCAAAAGGACGGCTTTGATATAATGCCAAGGCAGAGGAACACGACCGGCTGGTCCTACAACGATGCGTCAGAGTCGTCCAAAGCAGGCGCCAATGGCCCTGCATCTCGCGTAACCGGCGCAGGGAAGAAGGCAACGGCGCAAAAGAACCAGCTGTACTCGAAGCCACTCCCGGTCGCACTCGACGCAGAAAGCAACGCCGCTGCTGCAGTAGGCAAGGAGGATTCGGAAAGCAAGCTGTGGTCGTCACTCTGTACGCTGTTAACGCTCGGGTACTACTCGCCAACAAGCCAGTCGAGCAGCGCTGCTGACAAGAACCCAAAGGGAAAGGAAAGAATCTCCGTCTTCTACGATCGACAGCTACAGACAGTCTGGGTGGAAGAGCTGGACGAGGGTGTTCGGCTGCTTTGGCAACGCGGCTTCTTTGGCAAAGGCAATCTGTCGCGTTCCGAGCCTACGTGGCGCCAGCGCAAGGTCAACGAGATCGACGCTCTTCGCAAAGGCCGCATGACAGCCGAACAGCTCACGCAGCAGAGGAGAGAGGAGCGCAAAGCACTCAAGATTGAACGAGCGCGAGCAGCAGTACGCGCAGGTCAGCAGCTTCCCGACGGAATTCTGGCGCTCGGGGGCGAGATCACCGATGCGGATCGAGCTCCTGGTGCGTCGCACGACCGATTGATGGCCGACATCGAACGACAGGTGGAAGAGCAGTTGGATGATGAGGATGCTGCCGACCTGGAAAAAGCCGTTACCAAGACAGAGACGGCAGGGCTGTGGACGGGTGAAGAAGAGGTGCCGGATATTGTGCCCGGGGTAGCGCGCATCAAAGGTCTCAAGTACTTTGCCGAAGAAGTCAAGGCGACGCAAGCACGGAAAGCGGCTCAGAACACAAACGAAGAGGACGAAAAGGCCTTGTTCGAGAAGACTGCAGAAGAGCAAGCCGACGCTTACGAAACAGCAGGCATCGATGTGGTGGACGTGGAGCGCATGCAGCTTTCGCTTGTAGAGGCGTTCTTCCTCTCTGCCATGTTTGGGTGTCTCGACATTCGCTCTGGCGAGGCTTCGAAAGATACACGATTGCTCGAACTCGAAGAGTTCTTTACGGCCTGTCTGCAATCGAGTTTGCCACAGACGCTGCTGGATCTGCGCGATCGCGGACTGGCTGAGCGACACCTGCAAAAGCTTTATGCGCGACCCGACAATCCATTTCTCATCAATTACGTCGCCTATCATCACTTTCGATCACTCGGCTGGGTGGTGAAGACCGGCATCAAATTTTGCGCCGACCTGCTGCTGTACAAGAGAGGACCCGTCTTCTCGCATGCCGAGTTTGCCGTCGTCGTCATCCCGTCGTACGAAGATGCCCAAGACCAAGATTCGAGCCCGTTTGCACCGCATCCCAACGCAGGTCGCAAGGACTGGACTTGGTTCAGTACGGTCAATCGTGTGCAGAGTCAGGTGCTTAAGACGCTCATCTTGGCGCACGTCTTTGTGCCTTCGATGAAACGTTGTCCGCCGCGGAAGCTCGCCACGCCCGAGGCCTTCTTCGAATCGCTGCGCGAAGGGAAGAGCTATGCAGTCAAGGAGGTGGCGATCCGACGATGGGTTCCGGCCAGGATGAAGCCGTAGCCGCAAGCTGTGTGGACATGTAATTCAGAACCTCGTCATCGACACAAGAGGTCTTACGGCTGGAGAAGCGAGTCTCGACGCGAATCGTGCGGATGTGCGGATCCCGCTCAAATGTGAGATCGCATTTAATGACAAGCTCTCAAATTCGGCGCGTGCGCTCTGTACGCGACGCGTCGCAGAATGGCCTGATCTGCCAAGACGATCCGGAATCCGCATTCTTGGAAGGCCTGATCGACTGGCTTGATTCTTTCGAGCCAAGTCATACGCGCAGAGGAGCTTGTGCAGAACAATGACAGTAGTCGTCGAGCTCGATCTCTTTGCTCGAAAGGATGAACTCCAGCTGACGATGTAGAGAGGAAAGACGTCCTCAGTGGCCTGAGCGTGTTGAAAGCAAAACAGTAAAAAAAAAAAAAAAAAAAAAAAAAAAAAAAAAAAAAAAAATCTAAAAGAAAATTGAGGACCCTGGATTGCTTTGAGTTGAGTATTCAAAGCAAGGAGGTGAGCAAAAGGGGGCCAAAATGTTTCTCCTTGGATGTCAAGATCGAAGATGCCGACGATAGTCCGCATCAACTCCGATGAGACATGCGGTGTGACCGTCCAGGACTAACATGTCTGTTGTCACGGGTGCGTTGGTCGGAATCTGACCGAAGCGAGTGTGATAGAACCACTTTCATCGAGCGGCACTCTCACGCCTCGTCACGCTGCCGAACAAAGCGAACGACGGAGATACTCACACTCCGGCTGAGTCGGAAGTTCGTTTTCTCGGACGGAGGGAGTGGTGCTCTTTTGCAATGCGCGATTACTACTCTGCTTGCTGGCTGCGAAACTCAGGAGGCTGAGTTCTGCGAGCTTCTGACAAAACGCAGTTGACAACATACTATCGCCTCCTCGTTCGAGCTCTTTCTCGGGTGCTCATTGACTGACTTGTCCTTGACCTGATTCTTGCTGCTCTGTTCAAGCTGAAACTTTTAGGCTCGCACGTACGCTGCCGCTTTCGTTGCCAACTATCACATTACACGTACATTCAACATCGAGCTGGACTTCCGACTGCAGAGCTTCCCTTCCTATGTGATAGCAAACGTCGATGCTGAGCTTGACCGTCTCGGCCTTGCTTTTTTGAGTCAAAAAGTCCAAACCATGACTGCCAAGAGGGGGTATCAAATTTTCAGGATTTTAAAAACCTCTCAAGGCTACTGTGGATCGGGTGGCCAAATTTTGTGAGGTTTTTAAAATCCTGAAAATTTGATACCCCCTAAGAGGGATCTTCTAAAAATTGCTTTCTGGATGGCTGTCTAGCTCGCTCGCTCGCTCGCTCAGCTCAGCTCAGTAGTCTGTCGGTGCTCGTGGCTCAACCGCAAATTTGTTGTTCCCGCTCGGCGTGTGTGAGAGTGTTCGCAAGTGTCGCGCGGTTTGTGACAGCCCTCCTCCGCTCGCCTCGGCATCGTCACCTTCACCACCTCCTACTATCGCTGCATCTAACGTCGTCTCCCTCACTCCATTTCACCATTCGGTGGACTAGTTCAATCCTGTCCGACTCACAAGACCGTTACGCTACTGTCCGGGAAGCTGCCGCGTTCTCCGTACCCCCACTTCAACCACTTTTCATCCCGGTCAGCTCAATCGAACAACCGACTCGAGACGCAACTCACTTCTATCGCC
The DNA here is from genome assembly GCA_928724755.1 of Sporisorium exsertum. Classification (NCBI taxonomy): domain Eukaryota; kingdom Fungi; phylum Basidiomycota; class Ustilaginomycetes; order Ustilaginales; family Ustilaginaceae; genus Sporisorium; species Sporisorium exsertum. Next base: position 1,460,511 of record CAKMXK010000015.1, on the reverse strand, counting down.
TTCTCGCAGGCGAAATCACCGACCACCTTCCTACGCCTTCATCACCCGTCTATGCCCACATCGCTGCCTCCCGTCTCCTTCGTCCGACCTACAGCCATTATAGGCTCGTCCTTTCCCCGCTCCATCTCAGGGACATTCCAAAACCGCACAAAGCCTTGCTGCGCGCCTTGAGCACTTCACACTTCTCACCGGCGCTGTTGGTCCCAAAACAGAACTCGATTAAAGGAGCAAGGCTCCGACGATCACTGCCCCTTGCCTCTGCCCCCAACTCGCAAGAGTAGCTTACCATCATGGTCCGCTCCGTCACCTTCGAGATTCGGTGGCACGACACCCAGCCCATCTACAGCTGCTCCTTCCAGCCTCTTCCAGCAAACCATCTCCGCCGTGTCCTCGACCATAACATGGGCCAGGCCGCCGGTCTGGCCCCTGGCAAAGGCTTGTCGGAGATTGACTCTTCGACATCAGCTTCCTCCTCAGCCCCCGTAGCCTCGTCCTCCAGACTCACTCAACCTCCCGTCATGGCTGGCGGTCAAAGCTGGAGGCTCGCTACTGCTGGTGGTGACAACAATGCGCGCATCTGGATGGTGCATCCCAACATCCCCTCTCCCGCAGCCATGGCCAGCGCTGCTGCCGTCTCGGGCACCACCGTCGTCGCACCGCATCCACCTCGCGTCGAATACCTCGCTACCCTCCAAAGACATTCGGGCGTTGTCAACGTCGTTCGTTTCTGCCCCAAGGGCGAGTTGCTGGCAACCGCAGGTGACGATGGGAACGTTCTCTTCTGGGTTCCTAGCGACCGCAGCAAGCCCGGCTTCGGCGACGTCGCCACCTCTCTCGAAGGCGAGACTCAGTTTGAGAAAGAGTTTTGGCGAGTCAAACTCATGTGTCGTGCCACTCAGCAAGAACTCTATGACATGGCTTGGAGTCCCAACGGCGAGACACTAGCCGTCGGCGGCACTGACTTTGTCGCGCGCATCATCAACGTCCAGGACGGCCACGTCATCCGCGAGATCTCGGAGCACAACCACTACGTCCAAGGCATCGCCTGGGATCCTCTCAACGAGTTCATCGCCACCCAGAGCAGTGACCGCACCGTCCACGTGCACAATCTCCAAACACGTCGCCACGATCGCGACCGCGACCGCGACCGCGACGCAAACGCAGCAGCAAGCTCTACAGACTCCTCCATCACCTCGTCGCAGCTCGTCAGCAAGAATGCCAAACTCGACTTACATCGCAGGAACGGCAGCACGGGCGGGCATGTGTGGGACCCGCACTACTCCAAGCCTGCGTTGCCCAGACGCACCAGCAGCCACGCAAGTCAAGCTAGCGACGGAGAGGGCACCAGAGAGAGTTTTGTCGCCAGTCTGAGAGGTAGATCAAAGCGCGGCAGCACTCCCATCGACCCTGCGCACACTGGAGCTGCAGTAGCCCGTGCCAGCACTCCTTCGGCAGCTGCAGGTCCTTCCGTGGCTTCAACCTCATCCGCCGCCGTCGCACCTCTTGCCGGGCGTGCCAGCACTCCCACCCCCGCCGCCTCCGTACCTCCAAGCCCCTTTTCTGCTAACAGCACTGCTGTGGCTGCCCATGCCATGAACCCGCCGCAGACGACACCCAGCCGCCGATCCAGCTTCAGTGGCAGCAACTTTGACCTCGGTTCGCCGCCCACCAGCACCACCTCGCTCGCGCCAGCTTCCACTGCGCACAGCGTCAAGCCCCCAGTTGGTGCCGCCGAGCATGGTCTGTCGGTGACCAGTGGAGCGGCTCCGAGCGACGCCGGTCGCAGGGCAAACAGTGTCAGCCGCTCGGCTTCGCGCACTCGCAGCATCCGCTCGCCTTCGCCTATCCCACCCTTACCTGCCATCCGAGCCCCTCCATCCCCCAAGCAGCGCATGCAAGCAGCAGCTGCCTCCGGTCTCGGAGGACCGTTGGCCAAAGCATCGATGCGTTTGTACGGTGATGAGAATTTCAGCGGCTTCTTTCGTCGTCTCTCGTTCAGTCCCGACGGTGGCTTGCTGGTTACACCCAGTGGCATCTTCGATCCGCCCCCGCCACCAGCATCTCCCACCGTTAACATCTCGCCCAGAAAGAGCCCTGCGACACTCAACCCTGCAGCAGCCGCTGCCCAGGCTCAGCCCTCGAACAGCCCTCAATTGGGTCCCGCCAACAAGAGTGCCGTCTATCTGTATGCAAGAGGCAATCTCTCTCGCTCCAATGCTCCGATCGCGGTTCTACCTGGGCACAAGACAGCAACGTTGGTCGTGCGCTTCTCGCCGATCCTTTACGAACTTCGCAAAACGCCTCGTGCTTCAGCGTCGGCAGAGGACGACGCAGGCATTGCACCTCACCCGACCATCCCGCTCGAGGCTGGCAAGCAAAAGACAGTCTCGCTCCAGACGGATGCTTCCAAAGCTGTCTTTTCGCCTCAACTCGGGTCGACGCCATCGAAGGATGCATCGTTGCCAACCGCATCGCCTTCGCCATCGGACAAGACGTCACCGCAGATGCCACGTCGAGACGCTCGATCTCCACCGCGCGGCATCAGCGTTATCGGTCTTCCCTACCGGATGGTCTATGCCGTCGCCACGCAGGACAGCGTGTGGATATACGATACGCAGCAGACTGGCCCCATCTGCTGTTTCAGCAACATGCACTACGCCAGCTTCACCGATCTCACTTGGTCGCCTGACGGACAAACGCTCATGATGTCTTCCACCGACGGCTACTGCTCCGTCGTCGTGTTTGACTATGCAGAGCTGGGCGTGCCGTATGCATTTTCCGCTCAACCGGCTCTCAAGGCTCCCGCACCGGGTGTTCCCGCTCCTGCGCATATTGCTGAGGGCAAATCGACAGGTTCTGCGCCCAACACACCCAAGATGGCCAGTCCGGCTGTGCTTGCCCCTGCAACGGCAACGGGTGTGAGTGCTGTGATGGGGTCAGCTGCTGAAGCGTATGCGTCGGCTATCGCGTCTGCTACCGGGTCAGCGTCGACGCCGGCTGGACTTGGTCTTGCGATGCCAACTCAGCCTTCAGCGCCAGCACCGGCTGGTGGAAGCGAGATGACTTCATCGGATGCATCCGAAGCTCCAAAGAAGAAACGTAGGATCGCTCTCACGCTCGAACGTCCTCTCGGCTCTTGATATCCCTCAAAGTTCGCCGTGTCTGTTTCATGTCACAAGCTGGTTCAATGTTGATCGTGATGCGTTCAAGTGATACATGTAGCGATCTTGTAGATTGTGAAATTGTGAGTGCGGTCTTTGTGTCGGGACGGCGCTTGTGTGACCTCGTTCGACCATGCCACCGTGGAGCGGAGTCGAAGGGGTCAGTGGAACGAGTTGAGTGAGAACACTTGCCTTTCGCAGACTCTGTAGAACACAGTGTAAACAAGAGCAAGATGCCGAAGCTGACGTGCGTGACAGAGGATGCGGGAGTGGATGCGAAGCGTCGGTATGGTGGAACAACGTTACAGCCCCGCGTTGCTTGTTGCTACTCGGTTGCAACCCCTGTGGTTGGCTGCACTTCGTCCTCGTCTACACACTGCTCACTATTGACGCTCAGCAAAGTCAAGTATTGCGCGTCAGTTGAGCGTCGCAGGGGCACACAAGAGCAAAGCTCGATTCTGCGATTGGCGAGCTCAAGCTTGGACAGAGATCTTGCGTACGACGGACCAAGAGCGGTTGTGAAAGCCGCGCAGATTCCAATCCGAGATCTTTTGCTGCTGAACACCGGAGGCAGTTACTTGTAGTGATAGATGAAGGCGATATCGCAATGATGTAACAAGTCAGTGCTTCCTTCTTTGATCTGCATTCGAGCGGAGGTGTAAATGGAGACTTACCGCATCGAGCAATGAAAGTCCACTTCTTGCCGTACGTTGGAGCGGGAAGATCCAGCCGCCAAAGTGTCCAAGCCCAACTCCATTTGCTTGCCGCTTCCGCGCGGTCATCTTGTGCGGAGCCTTGGGTGTGTATCTCTGCTTGTCTCCATTCGAGATCGACGGGAAGCGAAGCGAGCAGGTCTTCCGTCGACGATTCTCGTTCGTCTGAATCCGGAATGAAGGCCACGTAGACGTGCGTAGCAGGGTATCCGTCCTGACCCACAGCGTATCCTTTGACCTCAAGCTTACCCTCCGCGTCCGCTCTGAGCGACTGGCCATCTTGCCAAGGCTGTGTGATAGAACAGCTTGCTTCCAAGCGTTGCAGTGGCTTCTCTTTACGCAGAAGCTGGTTGCGAAATTCCGGGTCGTGCGATGCCTTGTCGGCGTACGTCTTCTCTTGTTCCTGTGCATCTGGTTGATCGGGAGAGGGAACGAGCAATTTGTAGTCTTGACGCATAGGAGGCGAGTCGTTCTCCCGCGTGCTGATTTTGAGCGCGTTGAGCCACTTGACCCACCTGGCTCCAACGTGGCCGGGGATGACAGCTCGCAGAGGCGCTCCATGACGCTGTGTGAGTGGTGCGTGGTTGTACTGGTAGGCGAGAAGGCAGTGCTGGTTGGGATGCATGGCGGTGGTGAGTGGGATGGAAGCGGCAAAGTACTCTTTGCGAGCGGGATCGTCGGATTCGGTGCTCTCTTGTGCGCTGTAGAGGTGTAGGTGGAGCGGACGGGCCCATTGAGCAGAGTCTGAGAGGGATGCTTCCGCGGATGGCTCGAGCGACGTCTGATCCGAATGGTGCGAAAAGGGATCGGGTACTCGAGCAGCGAGCAGGACGGAACGAAGGGATGCCCCGCCCCAGATCACGTTGGCGATGACTGCATTGCCCCACTGGATTCCTTCTGCTGGTATATGGGATGCAGCGAGCTCAGCTCGACGATTACCGGCACACTCGAGCGTTGCCACGACCTCAGCTAGCTTGTGATGCTTCTTCAACGACTCGAGCGAGAGGGATTGTTGCGAGATCTTGAGTGCTTTCAAAGTTTGATCTTGATCGACAGAGATGCCGATGGTCCAGGCAGATTCTCCCGAGCTGGGAGCATCGGCACGGATGACCGAGTCATGGTTGCGATTGAAGATAAGCTCGCTTGGCGTGATGAACGAGCTGGCCAAGTCTTTGGTCGGTGGTTCGGTGTTCAAAGGCTGTTGGGCAAACTCCTCTGTCAATCTCTGCCAACTTTCTGAAATACTTCTCAGCTCGTACTTACACTCTCCTGTCGAACGATCTGCGACATGTTTTGCGGTCAGAGTTGTTGTTCAGCCTAGCAGCGATGCATCTTGAGAAGCATCGTTGCGGTCCTCATCAGCAGACAGCTGCACGTCAACTTGGCATCGGTGGAGGCTGACTAAGCAAGCGTAAGAGTATCGGAATGTCCAGGATCTAACATGTTGCTGATTTATCAGCTCTGGACGTCAAGCAGCGGCGCAGTCGTGAGTGGCTCAACGTCTTAGCTAATCATGTTGAGCGTGTCGAGCGGCTTGGCCAGAGTCTTCCAAAAATAAAGATTGCGCTCGGCTGCTGGAAATCAGGCCACCTGTGTCAGTCTGGCAGTGCACAGCAAACACAACACTCGACACGCCCAACAGGCCATGCAGACACGTCTCCCGAGCTGGCTTTCTTCCGCTTCCGCACCATCATCGTCTTCTCCTACCATCAAACAACACTCACATCAACATTCGACATCACCGCATCCAATCAAACCATCAACACTCGCTCCAGCGACCAGTAGGCTTTTGCATCGTCCTTGCACATCCTAGCTGGTCCAAGAAGCACCTCCAACTCTTGCCCACACCAACCTTCAACGCAGCACTCTTCCACCATGCCGTCTCTAGCATCCACAGCTCAGCCCGACATTGTCGTCGTTGGAGCCGGTATCGTCGGCTCGGCCCTTGCCTACTCGCTTGCCAAGTCCGGACGCAGAGTGGCTCTCCTCGAGCGTGATTTTGACGAGCCTGACCGCATCGTCGGCGAGCTTCTCCAGCCAGGTGGTGTCCGCGCTCTTTCCACGATGGGCATCGTCGACACTCTCGAAGATATCGACGCTGTGCCTGTCGAAGGTTACCATGTCTTCTATGGCCCTCGATCCGTGCCCATCCCATATCCGAAGGAAAAGTCGCACGATGCCGGCAAGGGTGTCGTTAGCAAGAGTGGCAACGTAGAGGGTCGCAGTTTCCACCATGGCAAGTTTGTTCAGTCATTACGCCAAAAGGCGCTCCACCAGCCCAATGTCACACCGTACGAAGCAACCGTGCGAGACCTGCTCAAGGACGACGAGGGCAAGGTCGTCGGTGTTAGCGCCACTTGGAAGAATGCGCCAGAAGGCCAAGACGAAGCATTCCAGCTTCGTGCTCCCCTCACAATCGTCGCCGACGGCTGCTTTTCCAAATTCCGACGTACACACGGAAGCTCGATACAGCCTATGGTTCGATCTAACTTTGTCGGTCTCGAGCTCCACGACGCTCCCCTGCCCGCACCGCATCACGGCCACGTCGTCCTCTCCAAAAACGGTCCCGTGCTTCTCTACCAGATCGGCACCCACACCACCCGTATCCTCATCGACGTTGCGGGCGAGAAATTGCCGTCCGTAGCCAAGGGAGACCTGCAGAAGCACATCAACCAAAACGTCATCCCGCAGCTCCCCGAGCAGCTGCGCGAGTGCGTCGCAACCGAGATGGCCAAAGGACAGCGTTTGCGCAGCATGCCCAACTCGTTCCTCCCGCCCAGCATGCAGGGCCAGTCCGAACACGCCAAGGGTGTCATTGTCGTCGGCGACGCCATGAACATGCGCCACCCCTTGACCGGTGGCGGAATGACCGTTGGGCTATGGGACGCCGTCCACCTTACTGAAGCGCTAGGTGGGTCCGAGTGGGCGCCGCTCTCGGGATCGAAGCCACCACGCAAACCACTCGATCTCAGCCGTTGGTCGCACGTCAGCTCAGCGCTGCGCTCATGGCACTGGAACCGCAAGGGTCTTTCCTCTGTCATCAACATTCTCGCACAAGCGCTGTACAGTCTGTTCGGTGCCGATGACGAGAACCTCGAAGTGCTCCGCGAAGGATGTTTCAAGTACTTCGAAATGGGCGGAGAATGCGTTAATGGTCCCGTGTCGCTGTTGTCTGGATTGGCGCCTCGGCCGATGCTTCTTGTCGGCCACTTTTTCGCCGTCGCACTGTACAGCATCTACGCGCTCTTCGTTCACCCGCGCTTCTACCCTGCCGAGCAACAAACACGCACACCTTCGCTGCTCGAATACCCTGCACTAGTATGGCGATCCATCATGGTCTTCTACACCGCCTGCATCGTCCTCCTCCCCGTCGTGTTTACAGAGATGAAGTCCAACATCCCTCGTCTCAATCCCACATTGTCGTCAACATCCTCAGCAGGTGCAAGGGCCAAGAACCGACCGACCGGCGGATCGGTGACGGACAACTTTGCCCTTGTAAGCGCATCGATCTTGCTCATCGGTACAGTGATGATCTGGGGCCAGACAAGGGATCCTGCAACAGCGCGAAACTTGTCCAACTGGTTGGTGTTTCCCAAAGTCGCCGCTCGTCCGGTCTGAGCTCCCTGTATCAAAGACGTTCTTTATACCCCATCACACCTCTCTTTTCAACATAGACTTGATACGGTGCGCACGCGATTGGCTTGTTTCATCGCAGACAACAGTGAATTGCAATTGCTCGAACCTCGCTGTCACTGGCGTGTGCTATCTGACGAGTTGAGCATTTGAGGGTTGAGGAGGTGCGTCACAAGTTGACGCGAGTCATCTTCTTGTCGTGACCCTTTTGACGTGCCTTGTTACCCGCCTTTTCCTTTTGTTTGGCGGATCGGTCGGTACCAGAGTTGCCAGTGCCCCGTCCTCGGGTTGCGTTCTTTGTCTGCGATCCACTGGCACCACCACCACCACTCCCAGAGCCATTAGCACCACTGGCGCCACCACGATGACTGCCGCCCCTTCCGGCGAGTCCGCCGCCACGACCACCACCGCGCAAGATGCGACCCCCGCGTCCACGATCCGGTCCGAACCGCGTGCTGTTTTGCCCACCGTCGTCGTCTGCGTCGCTCGCATTGCGCGAATCGCGCGAGGCAAGCTGCTCGTCCAGCTCGGACTGGGATGCTGCAGCCAGCAGGCGGTCTTTCTTCGGGCTACGGTCGAGCATGACTGCCCACGACTCGATCAGGTCGTCGCTGTAGCCGGTCTGCTCCTTCAACCTCTGTCTTGCGTCACTACGCCTCGTCGATGCGTCAGCCGCAAACGAGCCAGAGCCGTACTGGACATAATGGCGCAAGAGCATACGTTCTCGCATGCGTGCCTGGTCCTCGTTATCCGCTGCTGCTCCTTCATCGTCCTCATCCACCTCATCGTCTCCGTGAGCTGTTCGACGAGGAACAGATCCTCTCTCGCGTCCTTCGTAATCGAGATCCAACTCGTCCTCGACGCCAACCGTGCGATGCGCCTCGGCGAAAGGGTTCCACTCTTCCTCGGCTTCGTCATCGTCGGCAGCTTCAGCGCGCGCAAGAATGGCCGCTTTGAGCTCGGGCGCAAGCTCATCCACCCTCCCGCTCCTTGCCAGCTTGGGTTGTACGATGGACGCAGGATCGAAGGCAAAGTCGCCGAAGACGTTGGCTCGTGACTTAACGAGCGAAGGAGGTGTAGCTCTCGACGCCGGCGTTGGCGGTGGCACGTCCACATTAGGAGGCGGGAGCGGAGCAGACTGTTGAGTTGCAAATCGCGAAGCGGCTTCAGTTGGTGCTGGCAAGGACGTGTGTACTGACGCATCCGCTTCACCTTCGTCACCGTCGAGTAGCCTCTGGATTACCATCTCTGCACTTTGACCGGCAAACGAAGGGCGGGCAAGAATGGTGCGCAGACGTTCCATGCCGTAGTGCGGCAAGATCGAGTCGACCGATGCCAAGATAGAGACAGCCGAGTGGCGCGCGGATTGTGGAGCTGTCCTGGCGGGCTGTGGTGTCTGCGAAGCAACGGAGCGCTGCAAGGCTTCCCATGCTGCTCCAGTAAACTTGGGCACGGATGTGGCGAGTGTATCGATAGACGTGATCGTTTCGCTGCCTTGACCCTTCTTGCTCGAGATGCCGGACAGAAGTTCGGACCGCAACGACGGCCATGAGTCGGAAGTGGCGGCGAGATCAAGCAAGACTGTCGAGTTGAGCAATGTGGAGAAGCCTCCCTTGTTGAGAAGCTTGTCGGTCTCCGCCATGCTGTCGCGCAGGGCGTCGATGAGCTTTGAAGAGCCTAGAAGATTGCCAAGCAGGGCTGAGACGAGTTGCAGCAAGTCGACTCGGCAAGTAAGCCAGTGAAGCTGCCAGCTTTGAGCGTCGAGGTTCGAGAGATCCGGCTCGTTCGTAGCGGACGTAGCGTTCCCTGTGAGTTTTCTTGCTGCCTGCGGAAGGATTTTGTCGTAGATATGAGCACATGTGCGGACCCATATCTGAAGTGGACCCAGATTGGCTTTGAGCAGGCGGCGTGGGCAAACAAGAAGAAATGCGGAGGATAGACGTGCGAGCGTGCGCACGACTGGGGAGACCGCAGTGGCATCTTGCTGATCTTCGGCTGAGACAATGCTGGCAAACTGAGAAGAGAGACCACCGATGGTTTCCTTTACGCTTGTTGCATCGAGAAGACGTTCCAAGATGGTTGCGACAGCTGCCGTTGATTCCTTGGGCGCCGCCACAGCGAGGTCGAGAAGAGAACCTTGCGTGGGAACGAATTTCCTGGCTAGAGAAGGATCTCCGCGCTCGATGAGACGTGCCAGAGTGTCGACATGACTGCGTGCAAGCTGAGAAGCGCTGGTGCCAGGGAGCGGGCTCGATGCGGCTTGGACGGCGAGAAGGTGCAGCGAAGAGGCAAACACTCGAGCCACGTCGGGCTTTTGAAGAGTGAAACGAACGAGATCTGCGGTGGGAAGCTCCGCTAAGGATGCAACGAGACGGTGGCTGTCTTGAGCTTGATTGGGTGCAACGTCGGTTGCAGCCATCTTCTCCGACGCGAAGCTTTACCTGCTGTCTTGAGGATGATGGTGTTGAGCAGAGAGCTTCGTCTGACTTGGTCACACGCATTTCTTCCAAAATCACATTTCGCGCTGTGGAGGCAAAAATTCGTAGTCACAGCCTACTGTAGCAAAGCCATTGCTTATTGACCGACGAGATGATGATGCGGAACACGCAACAGATAACAGCAGACGGCAATCACACTGGTGCGGGACATTCGGATCATTTTTGTGCAACGGGAGCGAGAGGGAAAGCGCTCTTCATTGGACGAATACATTGCGAGAGTACAGAGAGGAGCAAAGGGCCCTTACGATTCGCGCTTAGTGAACAGTGTTTGAACTGAGCAGACGAAGCTGAGCTGACGTGCAAAGGAATTGAGTCGTCAGTGCGATCCAGACAAAGCGGGACAGATGGTGGGAATGGGCGGTGAGGCTACCATCTAGTCCTTCTTGGTAGAGACGTTGCCGGTGGCCTTGGCAAGCTCATCGCTGAGTCGGTTGTACTCCTCCTGCTGTTGCTTGGTCTGCTTCTTGAGCGTGTCGATCTCGGTCAAGTACTTTTTCTCGATGTCGGCACCGCTTGCACTACCCTTGGCGCCCTTCTTGAGCGCGACGAGCTCCTCCTGCGTGTTGATCAGGTCAAGGATGAGCGAGTAGGTTCGTGAGAGGATCAAGCTGAGGAAGAGAGTGAAGCCGGTCAAATACATGTTGCGCTGGCTGTAGAACTTTCGCGCGGCGTAGTTGGTCTCGGTGCGGACGTCCTGGACTCCGCGGTTGTCGCGGGCGGTCTCGCCCTCACTCATCACCTTGACCATTCGCTGGACGGCGTCGACGAAGAGCACCGCAACGAAGCTATATGAAGACGACGCAGAACCAATGACAACCAAGGTGAGTACAGGGCGGCTGGAGTCACGAAAAGAAGCGAACACTCACATGAAAGTAATTTTCAGACCGTACTGGATCTTGGCGACCACTGGGTTGGTAGCAAGGAAGTGGAAGAGCTTGCGTCTCCAGGTGAATGGCAAGGGGACCTGTGCATCAAGACGAAGCGCTTTGATCAGCATGTTGGATGTCAAGAACGTACACAGGAGCAGCGTCACCCACGATAAGGACCATGAACATGGCCATCTCGAAGCACAACAGTGCAAATACGATGCTGTAGTAGAGCGTCATCTTCGAAGAGATTGGTGATCAGAGGTGAGTGGCAGAGGATTTGTGGCGGTGGGTAGGTAGGACAACGAAAGAGGCCGTTAGGTGGTGAGATGCGAAGGTCGAGGTGGTGTCAAATCGAGCCTGCTAAATCGGCGAGTTGGGTGGAGGGCAAGCTCGCAAGTGCCAACGCGTTCGGGCCATCTCCCGCATCCCATCCTCCACCTGCGCCGCAAAATCGCAACTGCAGCGCACGTTGGCTCAAAGTAGCCCTCATACTGTAACTGCAGCACAGCCATTGCTTGTCATTGCTACCTCCTCAATGGACACAACTCTCATCGCCAACCCTGCAAATAAGACAGCTTCGTAACATTGAAACATTCAAGCAGGGTGTCATTTGACAACATGCGTGTGAATCTACGACGTCTTGCTCTTGACAAACTCGTTGAACTCGGTGGAGTAGTCCTCGTGCCATCGCGACAGAGCAGGACGGTCCTGGATCACGTCGTTGACGTTCCACTCCATGCGTGCCAGGTCGACTTCGCGCTTGGTCTCGTTGTCGGGGCACAGAATATAGAACGAGCCCGCCTTGACACGCTCCAGCATGAACTCGACCGTCTGCTCGGGCGTCCATGCGCCGGACGGCTTGGGCCTGCCCTCGTTGGCTCCCGTCAATCCTGTATACACCCAACCTGGGATCAGCAGCTTGACGTCAACCTTGCTCGACTTGTCCTGGCGCAGCTCGTGCGCAAGCGACTCGGTGAACACCTTGACAGCCGCCTTGGAGATGTTGTACGCGGGACCCGTGCCCGGCGGTGTAGTGATGCCCTGCTTCGAGCCGGTGTTGATGATGAGCGCGTCTTTCCCATGTCCTTTGAGGTCAGGCAAGAATACTTGGCAGAAATTCACCACACCGTAAAAGTTGGTATGCAGAATCCGATCCCAGCCATCAGACGTGGAAGCTTTCGTCGGTCCGCCTACACCTGCGTTGGCCATGAGCACCGTCAAGTTGGCGCCGCCAAACTTCTCGAAGACCCTCCTGCGGAACGCCGAGACGCTCGTCTGATCCGCTACGTCCAGCAAGCCGATGTACGACTCGCCCTTGTCCGAGAGCGCCTTGCTTGCTGACTGCAAGCTTGATTCGTTGCGGTCGCCGATCGCCACCTTCATGCCCACCGACAGCAAGTGCTTGGCAGCCGCTAAACCGATGCCGCTTGCACCGCCGCTGATGACGGCCAGGTTGCCAGCCTTGATTGCAGCATGAGCAGTCATTTTTGCACACAAAGCGTTGAGATGGTGAGTCGTGCGACGTAGTTGTGCTTTGCCGCCGTGCAGACCACGGAGAATCACCTGAGACCCTCCTGCCCGGCACATCAGACGCGAAAAAGTCACGCAAGCCCAGAAGCACATCGGAAAAAGTCAAGTAATTTGCAACTGACGCACTGACTAATACAGTACACCACCTGTGTATCAGCATATTCTAATGCAGCTGTGATACAGCACCCCTGTATCAGCTGTGCATCAGTTTTGATACAGCACCAGGTGTGTATCAGTTTGACTGATACAGAGGGTGTGTGTGAATGCTGCATAAGTGCTGTATCAGCCAAAGTGCAAAAAAGCAAGATTAAAATCTGTTATAAGCTCGGGATGGTGGGTTTAGTTGCAGAGTCAGTGACTTTGGCAATGATGATCAGGACCCTGGGAGAGAGGCCAGTTCCCGGCCGAGTGAACTGGACCCCCCAAGCGGAGGCCAACGGATCGGGGGAGGCTGATTGCTGGCCAAGGCCAGGGGGGACTGCGGCACTGGCTGGAGCCCCGGTCAGGGGGCGTCAGGGGCCAAGAGGAGCCCTGGACACCCCAATCATCCTTAGAGAGCTTCGTCGATTGTATTTTATTCTACACTCACTGTAGGATGGAATCCAAGACCCTTTCCGAGAATCTCGTACTCCAATACCATGGTCGATGGCGTCCTGGACTTCCAAGCATCCGGCGCACTACCCTTGGCCTCCAAGGAGATCCAACCTGTTCAATCCCGTTCACTCATATCCACTGCTCTCCCCGGAGGTCCCCAGACCCCAAGGGCATAACACATTGCTGCTGAACAGGGTCATCTTGACATTGAACCATGTCTTCTGAAGGGCAGGGTGGGCTGTCTGTCCCTCAACAGCATGCTCGGTAACAGTCAGCGTGAGCTTGCTGTACCTGTCTACATAGCTGAAGGATAAGTTGGATAACCGGTTGGTGCTCCTCTCATATGAGAAATGTGTACCCAGCATAACCTTCGTGTCCCCTGCCATTCCTAATTCATTGGCTTTGACGTTTGTCGGATTGTCTGTTCACCGAAAGCGCCTTGCCTTGGCGCATTGGATTGTATGCTGTCTTCGTTGTTTGAGGCACGTCCAGGTCAAGCCGACTTGCTACAATCGGCTTTGCTGCAATCGTTCGATACTTCGGCCCGGCGCAGCGTCTGCACTCGGCGCTTTTGTTTTTTCCCTTTGGCTTGCCATGTGGGCGGCATCAAAAGGGCCCGAGCCGCCATCAAGTACTGCCCCGCCAGAAAAGGCTCCGACGCAGGAGCGTCTGAGGTTTCTATCGTATATCAGCAGCCGTGTGTCGCTCCCTGAACATCTCAAATGTGCACCATCATCTTTCACAATATCATCATAACCCTTCGATCTCAAACTTGAAGCGAGCCACTGGCCGTCTCAAGAGCAAACAACATGCAGCGAAGGCACGGCTCGCCCTCCACGGCAGGCGTCGGCCTCCTGCAAAACACCCGCACTGGCGATCCATGGATGGGACAGCCGAAATATAGCAAGGGCATGGTTGCCACGATTTCGATCATCATTTTCCTATTTGCAGCTGCATCGATGCACTCGCGATGGCAACGATACCAGCATCAGCGAAACATCGCATCAGAAAAGACAGCGCAGGCTCGCAGCTCCGGTCGGTTGGCTCGACCGGTTGCTGCCCTACGAATGCTGTCCTATCGACATCTACCATCGCATCGATTGGGCTTCATCAACTTTCGTCTTCCCGTGCTCGGAGCTACTCTGGCACTCTGCGCCTTCATGCTTGGCTTCACCATTTGGACCTTTGCGGTGCAGCCGTACTACCGCGTCGACCGTAGCTTTGGTAGCCCGCCCCTCGCTCTTCGCGCCGGCATGATGGCGCTCGGACTGATGCCATTCATCTATGTGCTGGGCTCCAAGATCAATTTCGTCTCGCTGCTCACCGGCGTCAGTCACGAGAAGCTCCAAGTCTACCACCAGTGGCTCGCCCGCTTCATGCTGTTCCTCGCGACGGTCCACATGATCCCCTTCATCCACCAGCCCTTGGCCGACTCTGGCGCCGCCGGTTTGCGAAAAGTGTTCTTATCGGACAGCATCAACACGACGGGCGTCGTCGCGTACGTCTGCCTCTTTGTGCTCTCGTTTGCGAGCATGACAGGCATTCGTGAGAGGTGGTACGAGCTGTTCCTCCTTATCCATATTCCCGTGGCAGTTCTGTTCCTGGGCTACATGTTTGTGCATTGCCAGGCACTGCTGACTTCGTGGAGGTATCTCTGGGCCACCGCTGCCTTGTACATGCTGTCCGTTTTCTTGCGGTTCGCGACCCAGCTGCAACAGAACAGCATCCTCTCACTGGCAAAGTGCCGGATCGAGGCGTTGCCCGGTGGGCTCACCAAGATGACGGTGGAATCTGCTTTGCGCTGGCGACCTGGTCAGCACGTGTTTGTGCGCTTTCCGGGATTTGCACCCCTATCTGCCCATCCGTTTACCATTGTTTCCATGCCGTCGGCTGATGACCACCAGCTCATGTCCACGGTCGTATTGATGGCAAGGGCGCGTAAAGGCCTCACGAAGCGTCTCTACGATCAGGCATTCCGGATGCAATCTCAGCAGGCCGCTCGCAAAGCAAGCGCGTTGGATCTTTCGGCACTGCTGGATGGTCCCTACGGCCAGGACGCCAGCGTTTCAAGCTATGATTACGCCCTGCTGCTGGCTGGGGGCAGTGGTATCACGTTCGTTCTCGCATCGCTGCTCGAGCTGTCTTGGCTGTGGCAGAAGAAGGCGGCAACGACACGGCGGGTGCATCTGGTCTGGTCGATACGAGAGCCCGACTCGCTCGACTGGGTCCGTCAACATCTCGTCACCATCGCAGCGCTCGCTCCACCAGGCGCACTCCAAATTTCGATCTATATCAGCAGTGCCGATGCCGTTCCGCTCGACCTTGGCCTACCGACGAGCTGGGAAGTGCAGTGGGCTGTGCACCCCGACGCTGCCTCGGTCGTGTCGGATCTCATCCAGCAGGCTGCATCCGTCCCTACTCAACAACAGCAGCAGACAGCCGACGTCGAAAAGGCGTCAACGAACTTGAATAGCACAGCCTCGGAGCGAGTCGAGCGCCCCAGATCAGCCGCTGCCGTAGTATGCGGGCCGTCTGGCATGGTCTGCGACGCCTCGAATGCAGTGGCAGCGCTTCAAAGTGATGTACTCCGTGGCAAGCTGGGCGGCCTTGACAATATCGCACTCATCACCGAGCATTTCAATTTTTAGACGTTGCGGTTCCTGGGGCTCCGCAAAGCGCCTTAACATTGTGGCTTAAAGTGGATGACCGAACGAAGACAAGCAAGGAGCTTTGCTGGCTTGGTTGCTTTGGGTTTGCGTGAAACCCGCGACGAGTGAGCTTCTACGCGACCGCCACGTCTGAAATCAGTTGCGGATCGTGAATACAATTCCTCGAAATCGCGACATTTCGCTGAATACAGAGGTCTTCACAAATTGTATTGTCGACTCAGCCAAATGAAATTTGAGATAGGAGATGCGGATGAGTTTTCGAGCGCGTCACAAAGCTCTGGCCTAGTGCCTGAGTGAAAAACTTTTCTGCAGTTGGACGGTGTGTACGGGAGCGCTTTCGAGATTCGTATATATACGCAAGGAGGGTCGGCGGGCGCCCCCCCGAAACTAGACTTGGATTTTCCTCCTTCCCTTCTCACCACATTCATCCGCCTCGACACTCAGTCTACGCGAGTCCTACTGCTCTCCTCCCCGTATTGCAAGCCTGTTTCCGCTCCTCTTCAGCACAACAGCTTGTCCACACACACACACCTGTCTCGAGGTGTACTAAGCACGTCATCAGAAGCGATTCAGCACGATCCGGAAGGCTTTTCGCTATCGGCATCGTTTCATCCATCGAAGAGGTCTTGATTGACTCGCCTTCGGTTTGAACTTGGCCTGCATCGCCCTTTTGACGTCAGCTTCGACCTTCCTCTCAGTTCGGGATCAGTAGCATCGACTAGTCTGTTTGTCGACGGTGACATCGTTGTTCACTTGGGAGCTCTTTCCGCTTTGGCGATCACCTTCACTGTTGATTGTCGCTACCAGCGAGAGAACTTGCTTTGGACGCACGATCCGTTTCCTATCGCAATTTCAATTCTCAAAAAAGTGACCATTCCCTTTCGAAGGTCGTCTTCGCCGTACTAGGCTGTCCTCTGTGCAACTCTCGTCGGCTTTCGTTCCGCTTCCGCTTCCCCTCATCACCGCGACGGCATCTCTTTTCGTCGACGTGAACCTTGTTCCGCAACGCAACTTGGCATTCACTTAGCCTAGCAACCTCGACGTCGCGCGTCCATCCGCCATCCGCCCTTCGACGGAAATTTCAGCCTCTTCCGCATCCGCTTCCCGTCTCGCAACCAACATGGCTTTCGGAGGTGTCGCACTGCCCGGTTCGGGCAACTCAGCCGCCAACAACACACCCAGCGTCAAGGGTAGCACCAACGCAGGTGCCTTGTCGAAAGCGAACGGTGCCAGCGAAGATGACAAGAAGGTTGCCAACATCGGCAAAGATGCCGGTTTGGAACAGCAAGGCCTCTCGAGCGTACACGGCATTGTGCCAACGTTGCAGTGAGTATAGACATGACACCGTGGGCTCGCCGCCATGACCAGCATCTAGGAGTCCTTTGTGTTGACACTTTTAAGCCGTACCCCCTGCTGCTGCCCTGACCGCTCGCAGAAATATTGTCGCCACCGTCAATCTGGAGGTGCGTCTTGACTTGAAGACCATTGCCCTGCACGCACGCAACGCCGAGTACAACCCCAAGCGTTTCGCCGCTGTCATCATGCGTATCCGCGAGCCCAAGACCACGGCACTCATCTTCGCTTCGGGCAAGATGGTGGTCACTGGTGCCAAGTCGGAAGACGATAGCCGTCTCGCCAGCCGAAAATATGCACGTATCATCCAGAAGCTCGGTTTTGAGGCCAAGTTCAGCGAGTTCAAGATCCAGAACATTGTCGGCTCGTGCGACGTGCGGTTCCCCATCCGTCTCGAAGGTCTGGCCTACAGCCACGGCGTCTACTCGTCGTACGAGCCCGAGCTGTTCCCTGGTCTCATCTACCGCATGGTCAAGCCCAAGGTTGTGCTGCTCATCTTCGTCTCTGGCAAAATCGTGCTCACGGGTGCCAAGGTACGAGAAGAGATTTACCAGGCGTTCAATCTCATCCTACCTGTGTTGGCCGAGTTCCGCAAGCCTTGATTGCCGGTTGCACATTCAAATTACCATCCTCATCAGCAGCATCAAATTACCATCAACATCATCACCGACAGCAGTATTCGCAGCACTAAATTCTCAGCTAATGCCATGCTCCAGGCTCGATGCCCGGTAGCAAGGGTGAGCAAGCAACCCATTCCATCTGTTCTCGCACTCTCAGTTCCCCCCTTCGGCCGCAACCAGCCACCGTCCATCACCTTCGACGCTACGGGGTACTGGATGTTGCAAGTCGCGATTGGCATTGGCGGTGGTTTACCCCCATTCGCGTTCTCATGGAAGACTTCGCTGTCGTAAGGTCGCGAGTCATTGTTCAGACATTGACCCGACTCAATCCCCACCCAACCCCTCACCACCATCCATCCTGTCACATTACAGAAAACTTTTCAAACTAACGTTGTACTAGTACCGTCGTTGTCCTTGCAATCGCAATCTGCCCCGCTTGTCGCCCATGTTGCGCACATGACAAGGATATCTCTACTGGTGTGTCAAAGCTCGTGTGGTCATCTCGTGAGCCGGTCAACGTCAGCACAGCTGGTGTGTGGCATGTTGAAGCAGACGAGGGCCGAGGAGACGTGATGATTACCAACACATGGTAGAGGCCTACCACTTCGAAGCTCGTCGTACAAACGAGAATGTCGAGCTTTGTGTCTGACCACTGGAGTCACAGGAAGGATTGTCTATGAGAAGCGGACAAACGAAAGGCAGCATACAACAGATGGTCTGAACCTAGGATTACACAATGTACAGAGGCCTGGCGACAGGCAAGGTCGATTGCGAACAGGTGGGATCGCCTCGCAATGGTCGACGTTGCTTTTTTTGATGTTTAGTCGGAGTAAATGAAGTTGTATCTCGAGAGAAGGTGTGGGATGGCGGCGAGTTGGGGACCGTAGCGTTGCGAGTTGTCGTAGAGCTCGAAGAGGGGTACTGCAAGCAACTTCATGTTTTTGGGCACTGCCAGCACTTCTATCTCGTGCACGAAGGCGGGTTGTAGAGAGACAGAGATGGAGACTGTGTGAGTTGGGTTGAAAGCGCGGGACGAAGTGGGTCCAAAGGGTAGGAACGGGGAAACTCACTGGTGGGAGGGATGGTGACGAGGAAAAGCTTCTTGCACTCTTTTGGCTTGGTAATGTGTGGTGGTGCGTAGGGATACTGCAATGCCCCGATGATGGTCGGAAAAGAGAAGCGCATTTGTCAGCTGGTACTCCATCTCTATTGGCAAGTTGCTGTAGATCAGAAACACTTACCATAAAAGTCTCGAAGTTTGGTCTCCACCACTGAGCGAGGCAGTCTTGAATCTCCCATTCTCCGTCGTCTTTGTTGCGACCCTCGCCGTTGGGACCAAACGAGTTGGGATCGCTGTCTACGGGACCTAGCCTCTCGTCCAATCTCGCCTTCATCCCTTCCACTTCGTCCTCGCCCGGTTTGAGATAGTCTCCAGGGCTGTGCAGCATCGACATAGAAATCCAGGAGAGATCAGCTTGTCGCATCATATCATCGGGAGCGGTTCGTAATAGCGACCGCAAACTTACAGCTTGAAAAAAGCATTGGCAATCTGGAGCATGAGCACGTGCGGATGTCCATGCTCGTGCACCACCAGTACTGCCTCGACCGTCCGCCTCATCCCGAGGTCTTCATAGTTGTTTTGCAATCGCTGCAGTCGAGCTGCTACGGACGGATCCTCCTCGGGTTGTGCCTCCTTGGTCGTGAACGTGAACGCCGTGACTGGGTAGAGTGTGAGTGTTTGCGACATGATGAGACCGCGTCCCGAGACGGATGCTCGACGTTTGTTGCCGAGTGTGCTTCCGATCTTCGTGTTTGGGTTTTTGCCGCGGTGGTAGGTGCGAGTGGTGCCGTGCTGTGCTGACTGCTCGTACGGTGTCGGGTAAGAGGTCTTGATGATGTTCTGCAACACCTTGGCGAAGATGCTGTCAAGCGTGTTGTACCCTTCTGTACTTTCCTTCGCGGAATTCCGCTTATATAAGCAAACAATGATTTCTCAGCTGTTAGAGCATTCCGAATGCTGCAACTACAAATGCGGAAACGGATTTTTTAATTTTTCTTTTTCTTACCCGCAGGGGAAGGCGTCTATCTGTAGCAGATCATGACGAAAGAGGTGAAAAGCAATGCACACGCACGCACGCACGCACGTCGCAACGATGCATCCAGAACGAAATCACGAGCTCATCTACCGCCTACCGTATCGCGACGCCAACCGCTTCTGTGGAGGCGGGGGAGGCACAAAAAAAATCCATCCGCTTTCCTCGACGGGATCCTGTCACGAACGCCCTTTTGCAGCAGCAAAGCAAATTCCATCCGCCCGATTTCGGTCCCACCATCCATCCGCCGCTCATCGGCAGCAGTGCATCTTGCCTTGTCTCCACATCCTACCCTCCGCAACATCTCTCCCTCTGTCCGCACTCAACATGTCATCCACTCCGTACAAAGGCTCGCTCAAGGCCAAGAGAAAGAACGAGCTCACCGAGATCGCCGCGGCGCTCGGCATCGGCCTCGACGCGTCGCAAAAGAAGGAGGAGCTCGAGGACCTCATCCGCGAGCATCTCATCAGTCACAAGAGCCAGTATTCGTCCAACGACAACTTCAAAGGCCTCATCGACAGCCTTGACTCGGGCCGCAAGCGCTCGGCTCGCTCCAGCAGCGTCAATGGCAATGCTGACTCGGACACGTCGGACTCTCCCGAATCGTCGGTGCGCTCGCCTCGCAAGCACTCGCAGCGCCCTTCCAACCTCGGCACTCCCCTGTCAGCGGCGCCCTTCAACGCCATCCCAACCACCGCCGCTGACCTCGCTAACAACGTCAAGCAGCGCGGTCTCAAGGCGCGCAAGTCGCTCGACAAGCTCGTCGACACCATCTCGGACAATGCCCGCTCCACCGCCAGCGAGTTGAGCACCGAGGTGCATGACGCTCAGAACGAGGTCGCAGCCGGCTTCCACGCCGTCCAGAGCGAGGCTGCCAAGCGCTATCGCAAGGCTAAGCAGGAGGGCCACAAGCTATTTGTTCGCGCCCGCACCTGGTTCAGCGACACCAAGAACCTCGTCCGCCTCCTTGTCGCTTTTGAAGGCCTGCTACTCGTGCTCGCTACTCTTCCCACCACCTACGTCGAGCTCGGCAAGCGTGGTCCCAAGATCCCCGTTATCAATCCCAAGAACGGCATCAATGGCTACCTTCCGCACTGGGCCATCACGTTGCCCGACCCGCGTGGTCTGATCAACCTCGACTTTTACCGCCCGCTCGTGCTGTGGGCTATCTACAGCGTGCTCGTTCCGCTCGCCGTCGCGCACCTGGTCACCTTTGACCGCCGCGCCCAGCCATCGGCTTACTCGTTCCTGCTGGCTCGTCTCTCGGCGCTCTTCTTCCTCGCGCGTGTGCTGCCCAACAGCACTCTGACCGCACTTGGCCTGCCTGCGCCTGCCGTGCTCGGCGTTGCTGCCGGCGAGGTTCCCGAATCGGCTCTTATCCGAGGTCTGCGCTCGCTCTTTTCGTATGACTACGTTCTGGCGCACCTCGGTGTTGACCTGCAGATCTGGGCCACCGCCACCGTGTTCGGCTTTGCTCAGTACGAGGCCATCGCTGTCCGACCTCGTGCAGCCTAAGTCGGCGCGCTTGCTCGTTGCATAGACCACGAATGGTTGTTTTTGCCTCAGTGCTGTATTCTAGGTCGATGACGGATACCATGGCCTCGATCCTGCGCGCGTCTCTTGCGCCGACCTTTTGCCCCGTTGTCAACGGGACGAGATACCCGATGCTTCCACACGCTCCTCTTTTCGTTCAGTGCTGCAACCTCGAAGCTCGCGCGTGTGCCGACGATCCGTCGCTCTGTGTACGCACGCGTTACGCATCGATGTTGCTGTCCAGCCCCTTTTCCTTTCCCTATTATGTGTCGTTCCTTCCTCCGCCCTCGCTGCTCACCCCTTGATAGCGAGGAGCTTTGCTGTGTTTGGCTCTCGTTCGCTTGTATCTATTCAGGAATTCGATATTGTGTCTTATTGCCGGTTTTTTACTCTTTCAAACTGTGGTCCGTGAGCCGGCATCGATGCACAGGTCCAAGCTGTCGTTGTAGGATCACAATGAATGATGTTGCTGACGTTCGTTGGAGTGGTTCTGTAGCCAAATGAGTGGTGATTCGAGGCAGAGGTCATGATGACGCTGACTGCCTGTGTTGTGCCAGCAAGTTGGCTAAGGATGCATCGTCCGCCAGCGACTCGGCATCCGCTTCTCCTCGCACTTCTCTCGCCAGTGCCTTTGCTCTTTCCAGAGCCACTTGCTGGATGATGCTTGGTTGGAGCGGCGGTGCATTTGCGCTAGACGATGGTGTCGTTGCAACCGACTGTGATGGGCTGGATGATGGCTCTGGCGGCACCTGTATCGGTGATGATGATGGCGGTGTTGCGGTGGACTGTCTGTTGCTCAAGATGCTCTCCAGCTCCAACGCTTCTGGACCCACTATCCAACGATTTTTCAATGCCAGATTGAGCAACGCTGATACGGCTGCCTGCAACTGCTTGCTCTTGAGCTCCTCGTCCTGCTTCTCCTGGTACACTTTCAACCGCGCTTCCACCAGCGATGGATCCGCTTCCTCGGTCACAACGCCGCTCGAACTTCGCCGCGCATCTGACGTCGATCCACCAGCCTGCGAGTCGTCGTTGTTCTGAGTCTGTTCCGACAAGCGCTGTAGCTGGTCGAGATCGATGCCGAGGACGGTGGCCAAGCTCTGGACCTGTTCCTGGAGCTGGTTGAGCGAGTCTTCGGTGCGATCGCGCTGCTCGGCCTTTTTGCGCGATCCACGATAGGTCTCGCCGAGAATGAGCGCTGCAGCGACAAAGAAGAGAAAGCCCTCGGATATCGCGTTGGCACCGTTGGCTATCGCTTTGGCGTCGTTGAGCGGACGTACTTTCTGCTGCACTCCGTTTGGTAGCAAGTTGGTGCGCAGCGCCATTTCTGTACGGTGCATTCTTTGGGCGAGGGCGATGCAAATCTGGTTGGGAGCAAGGAAAGTACGTCAAAGTCAGTACGAAGAGGCTTTAGAGAGAAGAATCGCCGCGAAGCAGCACCACTTACCTTTTTGAACGATTCATGTTGGGCGGCTTGACTCTTGAGCTGGGTAGCAATGGGTTTGGCCAGCGTGCGAATGGCCAATGTGGCAATCTTGGCCGTCGCCATCTCGGGCCGAGTGACGTTGAAGCTATCGAGGATGCTGTTGAAGTTCGACGGGAAGGTTGTGGTTCGAGATGCGAACAGAAAAAAACAGGGTCTCCTGCGCTCAAAAAGGCGGGCCGTGCTCATCGACTCAGCTAGTCGAGGCCGTTTTTCCGGATCTGTTAGAGTGATGATAGACACGTTTTCGGCGCCTTTCGGCGACTTCTCTCTCCGACCAACAAGCAAGCCATCGCAATCGGATGATACCGAGGTTGACATGCCGCAACAAAGCCTTGCTACGACAGTGGGATGATTCACACGAACTGCAGTGGTGACAATTCCAAAACGGTCTGCGCAGAGTCAGCACCGGACCACGCGCCTTGTCGTCATTCCTTGGTTTGCCTCGCTCATAGGTTTGAATCCGGCCTCTGCGTCAGCAACAGCAGCAGCTCGAGGAAGCCATCGCTGCGACTTTCCGATGATGAGCTTGACTTTGCACATGAGTTATCTTTCGACGCAAGGCCAAGCCGACACCATGCGGAGGAAGCCGGCAAAGTGCGGAAAGAGCAACCAACGTTCCGAGATGATAGAAAGTGCATTGCGCCTGTTTTTCCCTCCACATGTCTCCGACTGCACGGAAAAACAATGAAATTCGAGTCGAGAGGAACATGTGCTGGCTGCAAGGACTCGCTCAACTTTTTCTGCTTTTTTCTGGTGGCTTCTTCGTCATCCTCGAAGCATTGACACTCATCCTGACTCACGGCACATCCTGCACACTCATCCTGCACTCTTTTCTTCCTCAAGCCAGCCCCGACCGAGAGACCAACACTCATCTTCTTCGGTCTCACCCTTGCGTGATCGCGCCTCCCACCGAGCGTTGTCCATTCCTCGATCCCTCGATTTGACGAGGTTCGGTCGCTTTTCCTCATTCATCTCATCCCGTATATAGCAACGATGCGCATCTGTGCTTGACGGATCGGAGCGACCCCATCGTAGCATCTCACCATCGTACAGTCTGAGTCGCCGCCCTTGACTCTTTTCAACACCATCCTCACGCGCACTTGCGTCTTTCGCAAGACTCCATCCCCTTTCACATTCACGACTCGAGGCGCGCATTGACACGATGCCACGTCGAGGCAATCTTGGCGGCCACCGCGTGGTGATCGCCTCGCTGTTCCTCCCCGACACGATCCACTTTGTCGAATCAGAATACGAATCAGCGCTCGCCGAGTCGCCCGAGGAATCCACCGCTCCACCCTCGCCGCAGTCCCAGTCTGCCGATGCACCACTCCCCCTGCACGAACTGTCTTCGAGACTGGCTGCGTCCATGTCCCGCGCGCCCTCGCAAGATCGCCATGCGCGCTCCATGCCCATGCCCGCAAGGACGCCCAAGAACCGCCAACCTTCGTTTGCAGACACCAAGATCAACATGAGCGAGCTTATGTACGAAGCCGCGGTGCCCAAGCTTGACATGCGCGACGGACTTGTTTCGGGGGCGTCCAGTCCGTATACGCGGTCTCGCAGAGGATCCATGTCGGAACATGCGACTAACATCGGCGCAGGTGCCGACGCTTCGGATATCCCTGTCGCACCTGCTTCTGACCACGGTCGAACTGCACTGACGCCAGAGCCTGCGGGCACGAGTCCATTTGGCACTTCACCCTTGCCAGGCCAGACCGCTCCCATCGCTGCCGCAGCTGCTGCAGCACCAAAGAGCCGTCGGACCAGCTTCAACAACAGCACGAGCAGCGGAACCGCTCTGGCACCTCCTTCCGCCGTTCCCGAAGGAACAGGCACTCGCACACCAGGTGCAAGGGCCGGTGGCAAACTCGGCATCACCACTCCCCTCAGCATCATTTCGGATCTCGCTGCCAGACGCGGTGGTCCCGTTCCATTGCCTACCTCGAACGCCGACAGCGAGAGGCACCATCCTTTTGGCTCAGGCGCCGTTACTCCTATGGCAGGTGCTCAGACACCCGGCAGCGCCAACCGACCTCCGGGGCTTGCTCGCGCTTTTCCCTCGTCGCTCAGCATGACCAAGGCCAATTCATCGGGCACCACCGTCTCGGCTGGACCTGGTCAGGTGCCTACGCTCAGGAGCCTTGCCGCCTCCAATTCGACCGCTCAAGCAAGCGCTGCCTCTGGCTCCAAGACTCCTGGAGGCACTAAGCCGCCAGGTGCGCCTCCAGCATTGCAAAGCAGCAAGACGGCAAGCGCAGTTGCTAGCGGATCCATCAACGACCACGGAAGAGGAATCGTTCCCGAATCGCCCGCTCAACAGCGCAGTGCATCGACTTCGACAGCCGAGAGACCCTCGTCCCGAGAGCTGCTGGGCCACGCTCGCCCATCTCGAGATCGAACCGCTGCCTCGTCGCCCACTGCGTCCACCAAGGGTCGATCCCACCCTCCCAAAGATGCCGTCGGAAGCAACAGCCAGGGTCCACCCGCTGCGCCCTCTTCCGTCTTTAGCCGCACCAGAGGCATGCGCTCCGGTACGCGTCGAGCCTCTCTTCGCAACTCGTCCGCCAGCCGCTCGCACCTCGGAAGGCGCACCTCGACTACTTCTCTCGACACGGTCCTCGACGATGATGCCGATGTCGCCTTGCCGCCGTTCGAGTTTGTCAGCAATCCTTCGGCCAACGGCGGCCTCATCAATGCGGTCAAGAGCATCGAGCGAGAACGGCTTCGCGCTGGAAAGCTCTACGTCGGCACGCCCGCTCTGTCCACGGAAGGCTGGCTCGGCCCTACAGAGAAGCGCCAGCTCGAACAAAAGTACATCAAGGAGCGATCCTCCATGCCCGTCTGGCTCGACGACGACGACTTTGACTTGAGCTACAATCGCTTCTGCAAGCAGATCCTGTGGCCCACCTTCCACTACACTTCGCCCACCTCGAAAGGTCTCGACAACGAGCATGAGGCTTTCCGAGCGTATTGGGAGGTCAATCGTCGCTTTGCCGACGCCATCGAGGATGTCTATCAGGAGGGCGACATTGTCTGGATCAACGACTACCACCTGCTGCTCGTGCCGCAGATGGTGCGAGAGCGACTGCCCCATGCCACCATTGGTCTCTTTGTGCACATTGCTTTTCCGTCCTCCGAGATCTTCCGTTGCTTGAGCATGCGCGAGACGCTGCTCAAGGGCATGCTCGGCGCCGACCTGATCGGGTTCCAGACGCACAACTTCTGTCGTCACTTTCGTCAGACCGTCAGCCGCATCTTGCAGCTCGAGGCGACTCCCAAGGGCGTGCAGCTCGAAGGAAGCTTTGTCACCGTGGCGCCCTTCCCGATCGGCATTGACGTGCGTAGCCTCAACGCGAAACGCCAGGACCCGGAAGTCAGCGAATGGGTCACACAGCTGCGCCAGAAGTATACAGGCAAGCGCATCATTGTCGGCAGAGATAAGCTCGATTGGATCAAGGGCGTGAGGCAGAAGCTGCTCGCATTCGAGGCGTTCCTCGACGAGCACCCCAAGTGGGCCGGCGAGGTGGTGCTCATCCAGGTCGCATTGGCTACAACGGAAGAGAACGAGGAGATTGGCGAGGCCACCGACGTGGTTTCGCGCATCAACAACAAGTACAGCACGCTCACCTACCAGCCCGTCGTGTTCCTTCACGTCCAGGACATCACATTCAGCCAGTACCTGGCGCTGCTCACCGTCGCCGACTGTTTCCTCGCCACGAGTCTGCGCGAGGGCATGAACCTCACCTCGCACGAGTTTGTCGTCTGCCAGGAAGTCAGCCATCGTCCTTTGGTGCTGTCCGAGTTCACGGGGACTTATTCTGGCCTTCGAGCGTGCATCGGCATCAACCCCTGGAACACCAAGCAAGTGGCGCACGCCATCCACAAGGCGCTCACCATGGACGAATCCGAAATGGTGCAGCGCTGGACGGATCTGCATCGCGTCGTAGTCACGCAGACGGCGCAGCAGTGGATAACATCGCTGCTGGGCCACTTGGAACGAGCGCATCTGGAGCAGGAGAGGTTGGAGAATATGTTTGTGCCCAGGCTCGAGGTGGCACAGCTCGTGTCTGAGTGGCGCGCTGCCCACTCGCGCCTGCTGCTCATCGACCTCGAAGAGACGCTGGTCACGTACGACCCGCTGGCCGCTCACGAGCAAGGCGGGTTCCAGCCGCCCGAATGGCTGTTCAAGCTGCTCAACGATCTAGCGGCTGACAGTAAGAATGTCGTCTACGTTCTCAGCGGCATGGGCACCGACGACCTGGACCGCATTGCGTCGCGCATCGACAGCATCGGCCTCGTAGCGGAGGACGGCTGCTTTGTCAAGCACGCCGGCGAACACCAGTGGAACAGCCTGGTGGCGCCGTTCGATCTTCGACCCGTGCGCGATATTCTATCGTACTTTACCGAACGCACGCCGGGCTCGTATATCGAAGAGCGAGGTGCTTCGATGTGTTGGCGGTTCTGGAACGACAAGCTGGGCGACCGCAACTCGCATGAAGCGCAGTGGGCAAGACGACAGTCGGCCGAGGTGGCCAACTTGATTCACGAGCGATTCTCGCACTCGCTGCGCGTGGTGCCGTGCCGCACCAACTGCCTCATCCTGCCACGCCATGCCAGCCGAGTCGCAGCGGTGCAGCATATCATTATGCAGATGAGTATCGTTGGCACCTTGCCCATGCCCGGAGCGCATACGGGCAGTCAGGCGTCGACGGCCTCGACGCCGTCGCTGTCGGCGCACAAGCCGAACGACATTGCGCAGGGCCTGGCGGATCAGCCGCACCATGCGCCGTTGGAGAGCGCGTACAAGCAGCCGTCCAACCACTGGCCCATGCCGACGGCGCACAGCACGCGCGCCTCGTCGCCTGTCGTGCACCACCACCATTCTACGTCGCTGCGCGGCCCTCTCGGGACGGTGTCGGGCCATCTTCCTCATCATTACCATCAGACGCACACGTTTGACTTTGTGCTTGCGCTGGGACAGGACGAGAAGCTGCTCGCCTATGTCAATACGCTGGATTTGTTTGCGCCGGTCACATGCACCACGGTGGACTTGGAGAAGAACAGGGGCACTGAGGCGGCCTACTTTTTGGCGCAGTCGGACGTTCAGGAGGCGCTCGAGGAGATGGTGGGCTTCCGCGCGCGCGATCTCAAGTGGGCCAATCGTTGAGGAGAGGCGGTATCGACGTCGATCGGAGCAGGGATTCGAGCGTCGTTCCAGCGCGACCACTAGCAATTGACCTTTCTTTCACACTTTTGACAAGATTGATGATACAGCTGAGCGGGTGGCTGTACTCGGCGATTAGGATTTAAAACACACAATCTCCGAGCAATGTCTGAGGATGTGGGTCGCGAACGGGCCGCTACCGATTGAGATGATAGCAAAGAGGAAACAAACTAGGGGAAGATGCAGATGAAGGGGATTTGGTTGAATTATGCGCTACAGAAGCAGGTAACTGCTTGTCAGTGTCGCTTCCCCTCGTTTGCACAGGCGAGAGAGGGAGCCAACGAGAAGGTTAAAAGAAGACACCGAGGCGGAAAGATAGCACGCCCAAACTAAGGTTATCTATTATCGGCACCAAATTATCATCAGTCGGTGCATCGAACATTAGATCTGCCGATCCCCCGATTGATGGTCAGACCTCGCTCACCTTTACAATCTTTAACATAGGGATGCTACGCTGCTCCTTGAGAAAGTTCGTCCGTCCACTCAACGTTTGCGTCCAAAAGTCACGGACAAAAACAGCCAAACACACACGCGACGCGTAAATTGTCAAATGACACGCTCAAGCGCACCCCATCCGTCTTCCCTTCCCTTTTCAACCATCAACGACGAAGCTCGCTTCAATCAGCATCTCGTATTTGGCCACACTCCCAGCCAGCCATACTACAAGCTCGTTCCGGAGAGGTGACGACAGGTCGGCCGGGCCAAACGCACGATGGAGCAACTCCTACGACGGGAGCTAAAGACGTGGCAAAAGGCGTTCAAGGCGCAACATGGACGCGATCCGACCAAGCGCGATATCCTTGCTGATCCGGCGATTGCAGGGACGTATGATACATGGCAGGCTGCTGGAGGGGATGTGAAGGCTAAGCCAAAGTCAAGGAGTTCAGCGGGCTCGAGGTCGAGTGACGCTTCGAGCTCCAAGGAGCGACTAGATCAGAGGGGAGAAGTGTTTAAGACGCCGTCCAAGAGAAAGTCGCATAGCGCAGCAGCAGCAGCAGCAGCAGCAGCAGCGAATACGCCGTCGAGAAACCCCTTTCGTACCCCAACAAAGCCCATGGTCTCGCCCTCAGCGGTCACGACGGCAGGGAGGAGCAGAAATCCCTTCGCCTCGCCCTCCAAGCCGGCCACCGCCACTGAACCGCCCAGCCCAGCCCGATCGCTCATCGAAGTCGAAATGACCCCAATCAAACGCTCACCTTTACTCGACACTTTTGCACGCCGGAACAACTTTACTCCTACTAAATCTCCTTCCCAACACCACCAGCAACTCTACATCACATCCTCGCCAACCAAATTACGCACGACACTGGAAGCATCCCTGCCCGCCAGACGTACTCCAACGAAAACGCGAGCCGAGAGCGACGCAGCACTGAACGCAGCGCTCGTGGCCTACACTCCGCGGACCAAAGCGAGAAAGCGGTTGAGGGGGGAAGACGTCCCACCGACGCCAAGTGCTCGGCGGGATGTATCAGCCAGCGCAGCCGTAGCGAGGACCGATCCGAGGCCTGTACAACGAGGGCTGGGTGCGTTTGGGTTTGCGTCTCACAGAAAAGCGCCGCCGCAGGGGAAGGGGAGCGTCGTTGCTGCGCCCGGTCCGGCGTCCCTGTTCAGTCGTGCGCGTAGTGGGGCACAGAGCGACGGTAGATCTGTAGAGGTTGATGAGGACGACGACGAGAAGATGCAAACCGAATCACCTATCAAAGTGGTGGCCAAGCTCCGTCGGTCTACCTCTTCCGCAAAAGGCTTCCGACCGCTCTTTGCTTCGCCTTCCGGCAACCATGTACCGCAGAACGTGCTCGGTGTACCTCCCGCACCAAAAGCCGTTCACGATGCAAACCAGATTGTGGAAGATGACGACGCAGACGCTCTGATGGACGACGATAACGGCGCCTTACCAGTTGGGGGTCTCTTTGCAGCCGAAGTGCAGCAACGTCGTTTGCGACGAGCGCGTGAAATTGAATCTCCATCAGTCAATCCAACGGGTGCGTTGAAGAAGCACAAGATGCGAGCACCGATCCAGCTGCCCAGCAGCAATGACAGCGACCACAGCGACGACGAAGCTGCAACCTACCCCAGCTCCTCCAGCCCGCCACCCTTCCGCCTCACAGACGCCCCCTCTTCGCCGCACACCGAGCTTACCGTTCCCAGCAGCACCATCCGCCCCGACCACTCCTCCTTATCAAAAGACAGCAAGATGGCAGATGAGACCGCGAGCCCCACACGCGGCGCCCTCTATCCAGCTGCGATAGAATGCCCTGCACCCAAAAAAGACGTCGAACCGCAAGCAATAAAAGCGGGTGTGGAAGCGTGGCGAAAAGTGCAGCGAGTCGAATTATCCGACGAAGACGAGCCGAAAGTTATCTCGATCACGCCGTATCAGCGCTACGGTGCTCTGCGCACCACTTGCTCCTCCCCTCCCCTCCCTCCCTCCAGTGATGACTTGGACGACGAGGAGGAGGAGTACGCGTATACTATCCCCACCCACAATGGGCGGGTGTATGCAGTTGACGCCACAGCCACCTCCAGCCCCAGCTCGGACTCCGAGGCGGAGGAGACACACACGTCGCTGGCGGGCCTGAAGCTATCGCCGGTTCGACAAGCACGTTCGAAAGCGCGGGAACGGGAGCGGCTGCTCAACAGCCTTTTCGATCCGTCCACTCGCAGCCCTCGCACGGTGTTCAACCCAGAAGCCCGGTTCGGCCCGCTCCAACCGTCCACTGGCACTCCTGGCAGCGATTACGACGGCGAAGAGCAAAGTCGTCCCATCAACTCCGCGACACTGGCCCACGCCAGCGACGACGACGACGACGATTGGCAGCAAGCAGTCGACGAAGACTTCACCTTTCTCGACACGGAGATCGAGCTTCAGGACGTCGCCTGATTTCGCCCCCCACATTCATTTTGTCCCTCCCAGCACAGAGTTCCACAATCACATTCATTCACAGCTCGACACAAACCCATCACAAGAGTCAGAAGCGAGAGATCGATTCTCCGCGCGTTGGTGACATGGCGACAAGGGGACCTGGGGTATTGAGTGTGCAATGGGAAAACGAAAAAGACAAGGATGCTACAACAGTAGGAACAGTGAGTGAGTGTGAGGCTAGGCAGATGCTGGTACGAGAACGAAAGTATGCTAACAAATGTGCAGAACGAAAATCGGAGCGAGAGCAGATGGGGAATAACAGAAACAAGTACGACAGGCAATGTTCAACGCGACCAGTGAACGACGATCGAGTGGTCGCTCGGCTCGCTCGTTGCTACGAATGGGTAGCCTCCGCGATGTGAATCGACGAGAGATCTATGAGGTTGGTGGTTGGTTATCGTTGTAATCGACGATGAAGCCACTGGCAGCGGGCGAGACTGTAGAGCGGAAGAGATAGTCCAGTGCATGCGATCAGCGTTACCACTTGTAGACCCTGGGACATCTTGCTTGTGCTCAAACCACGGCCTTGCCAGAGCCCGCGAAGAAGGTCTCGTCAGTATATCCGATCCGGACACCGCAGGTAGCTGCAGGGACAGCTCAGCGAGAGAGGGCAAGGGCCCCAGATCCGATGGAAGCAGTAAGGGGCTGGGTCTGTCCCCGTCGCCTTTCGACGAGGCGCTGGAGATCGGCGATGTTGGACGAGAGGCTTCGGGCGAGAGCGGATCCCGAAAGCTGGCATAGTCGGCGTACGCCGAGTGAACGGGTGACGTGACGGGAGAGAGCGGACGAGAGATGGCTGCATCGTCTTCTGGACTCAGCAAAACAGATGCCTCTGCGCCATAGGGAATGGCGTCCGCCGCCTGTGCCGGCTCTGACGCTGGCCTGGACTGAGCGTCCACTTCGTCATCCTCGTCGTCGAGATCGCTGTCGTCGTCATCGATCAAAGCTGGAAGCTCTTCCGATGAGCCTCCTGCGAAGCTCTGAGCAGCAGGATAGGGGCACACGTTAGGGTACCCGACGCAGCAGCTGGCCGCAGACGTCGGACGTGATGCAGCTTCTGCGAAGCCAGAGTCAATGCCTCCAAGAGGGGAGGAGAGCGCGCTGCAGCAGGAAACAACGAGAGCTGGTGCGACATTGTCTGCAATCTCGTCCCGGATGGTCGGTTCTACAGCCGTCGGTAGGTCCACTGGACCCGTGTAAGGAGACGAGGCCAGATGTGCGGGGAGAGGTTCCGAGGGCAAATGTGCCTCGAGTTCGACGAACTCTTCTTCTTCTGCCTCTTCGCCAGCCTGATCCGGGCTGCTTCGGGTTGAAGCGCGTGCACCGCTTTCTTGAATCGAAGCCTCGAGCACAGTGCTGGGCGAGTCGAAGCTGTCAGATCCGCTCAGTTCCGAAAGAAGGTCTTCGAAGAATTGAGCCTCTTCATCCAAAGCGAAAGCCGAATTGCTTTGCTTAGGAACGACTGCCGGTGCTGCGGCCGACATGTCCTCGGAGAGTTGGCGTCGCTCGCGTTCCAGGCTGGACAGCATAGCGTTGCGGACGAGCACATTCCTACGAAGGCCCTCGCCAGCCGACTCATCGAGGCGCGAGCGGCGTCCTCCGGTGCCGTTGGAAGCCAGGAGCGAGCCTTGAAGGTATTCGGGAAGGATCTCATCGATGTAGTCATCGGCCATGCCCGAGTCTCGAGAGTCCGATGCGTCAAAGACAGTCTTGAGGCTACCTGGCGTGCCCAGCATGGGCAGCGAGCTGCTGCTTGGTCGAGCCATCTCGTCAGCGGTAGTGCTAGGAGCTGCACGTGCTATCGATGGGGAGGGAGTGTTGTCTTCAGTCCTACTGGCGTGGAAGAAGCGTGGTAGAGAGACCATCTTGGACTATCAAGAACGACTGAAATCGTCGAGGAAAAGTTCAAATGTGGCTGAGTCGATCTGTAAAACCGTTATCCTCGATGAGGGAAACGGGTAACACTACTGCTGAGCAGAATCTTGTGAGTGTTACAGGGTGGGTAAAGGCACGGAGCCGTTGGTGGGCGGCGTTTAGACTCCCAAATAGTGGAGGAGAAGGTGACCGACATCCATGATGGGGAAGCGGATCGTGTTGAGGCGAGAATTCAGCAACTGAGCTGAAAGTTGAATAAGGTTGGGTGGGAAGTAAAATGTGACAGCTGCAAGAGCATGCAAGTGATGTGAAGTGGAGACCAGCTGCGTAAGGTGGCAGCAGATAACTTATGCAAGTGCTTTGATATCAAGCCAGCATGATGGAAGCGAGAGCTTAGGTGGCGGTAGGCACGTGTTCAAAAGATGCTGATAGTTTTCGAGTCGGGCAGATGATTGTTGAGGATAGAGATGAAGGAGAAAGTTGTGATCGTGGTTGGTCTTGAAGGAGGAGGCAAGGGAGGTGAGGGATGTTTGAGGAGGTGAGGAGTCGTTGATAATAAGGGGGATCCACAAGGATGAGGCAATCAAGCGATACGCAGTCAGGCTCCAAAAAAAATCGCTGCTCTGGTGCTGCAGTGTGACTCCGACGAGAACAAAAAACACAGTCACACAATACTCACCTCGACTCGCCTCACTTACTAGACCCTCAGCCTCGATTGACGCGCTCAGCTCCCGGCAAACGCACGCACACACACCACTGTCGCCATAACCTATTAGGTGCTAATGTGGGCGTGTTTCTGCTCTTGCCCGACCCACTCACGCCATGAACTGTCCCGCTCAGAAAGAAGGTGTTAGGCAATTTCCAGCTTGTAAAAGGAAGAGAGTGTAAGGTTCTTTGTGACTCGGCCCTTTTCATCATAGCCATCGTCTGGAATCGAGTCAAAACCTTGATCGCGAGCAGGCTGAGCAAGCCAGCCAGCCGTCGAAGCGACACAGGTGAATCGAGGCTCTGCATCGCAATTGTGACTCGGGCTGCCTTGCTGAGTCCGATAAGCCTCTTCTCCACTCTCGGTCTCTTCGGCGGTCATTTTTACTGCAGCCGACATGCGAGGCACAAAAACCAAAAATGAAAGCTTTTTGACTTCAGGGACCGGGCTGAGCTGGCTGCAAGCCCACACAAACAATGGAAGCCCTCTCCGCTCCCGCATCTCTAGCATTTCAGCGTTCATTACGTGGGCCCACTCGGATGTTGTGAACCGGAGCCGCCGATTGAAGAGCCACCGGAAAGGCGATCTGCTGGTGCTTTCATTGCTCGGTATGGCGCCAACGAGTGTGGAACTGAGCTAACCTTGGCTGGCTATCCCTTCGCTGCGCGCGCGAGCGGTGTGATGAGGCACGGAGTTCGATGGCGAAAATGAATTGAAAGGGTCCTTTTGCGTCACCTCTGTTAGAAATGTCAGAAAATACGTACGACTTGGGCGAGTCGGCCGGCAATAGTGCGTCGGCCGATGGCTCTCCTAGCGTCATGTGAGCCAACCAGAAACTGGGTGGTCACATGAGAGAATTTTTCTCTCAGACTTTTCACCCCCGTTTCGAAGTCTACAGCGCAGCACTCAAGTTATAAAAGGGCTCACCCATGTTCCCAAACCATGTACTTAGATCTTTCATCCACTCAAGCAACAAAGAACCTGTCGAGGTCGCCAATACTTTTGTGCAAAGGTATTGTTTACGTTGACGCGTCACTGCCCAAGAAGCGGAAAGGATTATTCAATCTTTTAACCTCAACGATAAGTGAGCTGCTTAGGTGCGAGAGGGTTCTGACCCCGCAATCTCGCGGCATTTCTTTTTCTACTGTACACGAGATCATGCGGCTCGATCGCCTCATTGAAGAAGCCCGACAGCCAACAGACTGAGACTCCTTCAGCGTGGGTGCTGATAACCCTTGGCCTCGCTTGTAATGCTCTCACCCTTTTCCACGAATCGACGCGTAGCCGCCCCGAGCTTATCGTCGTCGATGGCATGAGAGACAGGAGGCTCCGGCTCGATGCCCAATTCACAGCGATATCGGCGAGAATGAAGCTGGGGGTGATTTGCCGCTCGGGCGATGTTCAAGTCCTGTAGATCGTGACGATTAGCCTAGGCTCTTTTGTGCTGATTCACGCTGGCTCGACCCGCAATCAAGGGTCCAGCTCAGCCTCATGTCGCAGAGCGCAATTGCCGCCTGCAACAGGCTTGAGCAGATTGTGTGGCTCTCTGAGACGTGAAACAGGTCTCGGAGAGGACCGTGTCGTTTGATGATTCGGAAGGGCCGGAGCGTTTTTAGTGACGCACTCGTCGGCCGATGCCTTCTCCCTCTAACCCGCTCTCGCTCTCCTTGATCAAAGGTCACCTGCCACGCACGTCACTGTCCGATTGTACAGAGCTGTCCTGTCCTCAGAATCCACAATCAAGCAAATTGGAGCTCGGAATCAATCGGATTTCGTATGGTGCTGCGTTGTGTGAATGGCTTGCAAGGAGCTTGTTAAGACCTTAGGACAGTGATGGCCGTAATCTGCCGAACGACGCACGAGCAACAAACGTCGTATCCACTCAACCATAGAATGCAAGCAACCAGATCCAAAGTAAGGAAGGGTATGCATTCGCAAAGAAGAGGGGTCGTCGCCATTGCCATGTCGATGGCAGCGCGGCCGAGATCTAATAATACAGTGGTGATGGAAAGAAGAATGAAGTATGGGCTGCCCACTACGCAGAGGAAGAGCTGTTCTTGATCTCCTGATCGCGCAGCTCACTCACCACGTTGCCCACGATCTTGTATCCGCGAGGCGCCTTCTTGGCGGCCTTGCCAGGGTCGACGATCTCGCCGGCCTCGTTGACCCACACGGCCTCCTCGTCGCTGAGTAGCATCTGATCCGCCTCCTGCAGTCGGCGCACATTTTCGACGTGCACCAGCTCCTTGACCGCAAGGATGGCGCCCGCCATGTCGGGTCCAATAGGACGGTAGACGGATTGGAGACGCTTCTTGAGGCCGAGTCCCTGCAGCGTGCGGTTGATCTTTTCGGGCATGCCGATACCCGATCGTCGAAGCGTGATGCGGTAATGCGTCGGTGGAGCCGACTCGCTAGATGAAGAGCTAGAAGCGACGGTTGCCTTGGCAGCAGTGGAAGACGACTCGTGTCGGATGCCCCATGCCGATGTCAAGGCGGCCTGTCGAGAGAGGCTTGACCTTGCCTGGCCGTAGAGGTTGCGCGAGAGCAAAGACATGATTGAAAGACCCGATCAAAGGATGAGTCTGTCTGGCGACAAGAAGCGGAAGACAGAAAGCTAGAAAGTGTCAGTTTGGAAGATTCGCTGGAGGAGCCTGTTGGCATGCCGGACCCTGGCCACTGCCTTGCCCTCTCTGCATCTGCTCTGACCGCCGCTCAAACACCTCTCCCACTCATGCCCTTGCCAGGAGCACAGCACCAGAGACTTTGACGTTGCTGACTTTTCAGGAAACCAGACTTTCGACCTTGCGAAACGCGGCACCCAAACTTCACTATCCTTTCCAGACGTGGGGTTCCAAGCTCGAATCAACCTCGGCTCATATGAGCGCCTACAACGCAGGAGAGTCCCAAAAAGGGTCCCGTCGACCGCGGAGACGCTCGAGCAAGGGATGAACATAGGACTCGCCCGGCATCAGACAGGACCTCTAGGGATAAAGCACCAGCGACAACAACTCTCCTTCGACCTGCCTCAAGCACCAGAAAGATTCCGGCACGAGGCTGCGTCGAGCCAGGAAACCGTCGTCTCCGTTCGCTTTGTCCAGACGAGACGCAAAGGAGCACACAGACCGCCCGCTCACGACGGCTCTTCCTAATGCACATCGGTTTATACTTGAGTAGCTCATCTTGCTAGTCGGCAACGTCGTATCTGGGCGAGAGGGTGCGGAAAGATCCGAAGGGTA
The DNA here is from genome assembly GCA_928724755.1 of Sporisorium exsertum. Lineage (NCBI taxonomy): Eukaryota > Fungi > Basidiomycota > Ustilaginomycetes > Ustilaginales > Ustilaginaceae > Sporisorium > Sporisorium exsertum. The sequence goes on along the minus strand of CAKMXK010000015.1, from coordinate 1,423,795 downwards.
AGGAACCAGAGAAGGCAAAGCAAGCGTGTCCCCTGAACCAGGGACGGATCAAAAAGTTCTCTTTAATAGGCGTGGGGGATGGGAATTTCGGTACGCACCGTGCAGGAGGGGATCCAGAACAGTGCGCCTTGAAGTGAATCTATTGTACAGAGAGCGACTATTCACCGCACAAGTCCATCGATGGTTCAAGCGAAGCGTCCGATGAGATGGATGAAGAAGGAAGAGCAATCAGAGAAACGACGGTAGAGTGTGTCAGCATGATGTCTTCCAAGTGTCAGAGTCGTCGATGACGATAATGATCATCCCGGCAAAGCACGCATGACGATCGAGCGAAGTGCTAAAAGCCCCTCAGACTTCCAAGGAAGGTCTGCAAACCCTCATCGGACCAGAGCCGGCTGCGATCCAGACGATACAAGCGATTCGAGAAGGCGGCGCTGGCCACACCGGCTCTCCTCTGTAAGCAGAGGAGGGTTCGTGCCGTGGACCTCCTCCGAAGAAGATGGCCGCAAACATCCCATGTGAATCTCTCGCAAGGAGAGCCAAGATGCTCCACCCCCAGGGGGATGCGTGGGTCCTAGAGTGGAAACTGCGAATTTGGTTGGATACCAGGTTTATCATCGTCGGAGACTTGATGGGTAGTAGATCCGTGGGCTGGATCATGCTTGCGCCTTCGCAATCGATCATGCTCGAGGGATGACCATGGGTTGTCGGATAGAAGAAAGGGAACACTTACGCTTTACAAGGAGAGAGAGCTTGAGGTCGACTTGGAGATGAATCGAAGGTCGGAAGACTGCTGAGCATGATAATGCCAAGGACAGAACGCGAAGGGGTCAGCGATTGATCCTGCTTCGATGTTTTATGTTCGGCCGAGTGCCACACGCGGTCGCCATTGCCAGTCTTTATGGTCATTGCATCAAACAAAAACGTCGATGACAGTAACAACAAAGAGCAAAAGCATTAATGTCCTTCAGACAGAAGTGTGCTGGCATGCACAAAAGAATAAATAGAGCTCGCTGCGACACGAGCTTCCTTATCGTCTCGGCATGGTCGTATAGGCCGGGGAAAGGAGTAGAAAGTCATCACTGGAAAAGGGGATCGAATAGAGGGTTGGGCGCGACACCGAGCCGTATCTGGCTTTGTAGCTGGAGATGAAGCTGAAGACACTTACGTTGAGCACTGTGATCGACGCACCCGTGCACATGTACGAGTGGTCGATGATGGGGATGAAGGAAGGGGAAAGCAAAGGAGACGACAGGGGTACAGTATGAAGTGGAAAGAAGGAACGAATGGCACGAAAGCTTGGTCCTATAAGTGCGCGTCTGGAAGAAAGTGCGATGGTCTGGCAAAAAAAAAAATTCTCCTTTCTGCTTGCAATTTTCCTTTCTGCGCACTGCTCGCGAGGCTCGGAGAAAATCAAATGTCACAGGCAAGCCGGCAAGCCGCAGTCTCGAAAATGATCTCGTACGTAACAGGGAGTGCTTAGCAGATCTAACAATGGTGAGCCGCGCACTTAATCTTCATCACCGTCTCACGTCATCCCGGAAAAACATCCTCAGCCAAAAACAAACCAGAGACAAATTAGCTGAACTGCGCCTCCGCCGCCGCCACAAGGCAGGCTCAGTCTGCGTGCTACCGTAACCCTAGCGCGGACTTTACAGCACAACTCTCAAATATCACAAACCATCTAGCATGCTGAGCCGTTGCTAGCTGCCTCCCTTTTCGTCCTTCACACCCTTTCCACACGGACCGACTTGACCGACCGACATCGAGGTCGCCAAGAAGGAGAATCGTCACTTGACTGTAACCTCTACTGCAGCCAAGCAAACTCAAGCTTAGCAGCGAGGACTTCTCTCGTGCATGGCAACCCATTCGCCTGAACCACCACATTGACCGAGATGGATCGGTGCATTTCAACAACCAAACTTTCCTCTCAACCGCTTCCTTCTTGACTCCCTGCCAACTCCAGACTTGAAAGCATTACAAGTCCACAACTAGACCTGACTGCCTTTTCTCCACCGTATCAGCACGGAGAGGCACAAGTCCGTACTCAACGATATCCTACGCTCACACCTACAGTCCCGCATCGGCTCCATATTAACTCAGCCCAGGCGGGATCACCCACCCTCCCATCGGCAAAAAAGCCTTTTGTGCGGAATCGACCCGTCCAGAAGCGGAACTGCGGCGAGCGGAAAGGGACCGGGCGATTGTTGACGTTCGAGTGTGCGGCCAATCCCGAGCCGAGACCGCTTTGAAGAACCAACTGAGCCTTTCCGCTCCTTCGCCACCTCCACCTCCTCCACTACCAGATACCATCGCAAGGACTTGCACCGTCGCTCTTCGAAGCAGTATGAATTGGTCGCCCAATGCTGTGATCGACCTCACCGAGGAATCGCCGCCGGGCCCTGGCCGCTCAAGACCATCGACGTTTGGAACCGAGACGCATATCTTCGATTGGTCCTCAAGCTCCCATGCATATCGGCCATCCTCGCACAGCGTAGAATGGATTGCGCCCTCTTCATCCAGCGGCGCGAGTTCTTTGCAATCTCTTGCAGCCGCTCCCATCGTCGTCGGCAGCGATGACGAGGACGACGATAACAGTTTCACCATCACTGGGCAATCCGAGTCCGTCCGACGTTCTCATCCGCTACACCGATCCGTCTCGCTGGCTTCCGCATCCCCATCCCACCGCTCTTCCGCTACGCCCTCCGCATCAGCGTCGTCAGTTCGGTTTCACGATGGCATCGGTCGAGGACCGCATGGCGCTGGATCGCACATCCGGCCAGCCGTCGAGATTCCTGGCTCCTTTCCGTTAGGCGGCCATCCTCTACTTCCGCAACGACGCGCGGCGATACCATCCGCAAGCGCGAATGCAGCTAGGCCGAGCGGGAATACCAACACGAATGGCGGTAGCGCCGCGAGTGCACTTCCTGCCAGCTTTATGTCGCGCTTGCGAGGCGACTTCTTTGTTGGCAGCTACGATTTCGGCACCACCTACAGCATGGAGCTGCTCAGTTCCTTGATACGAGGCTGGCGATCCAATGGAGGCGCGGCGGAGCCTCCGCTGCAGAGTGCGGCAAAAGTGCCGCAGGCGTACGATGTTCAGTGGACGCATCCATACGAGGAGCAGCCCTCGTTCACACATTCCATCATTGAACCACCCGTTGATCTTGACACCTACTTCGACGACAAGGGCGTCGTCACCGGCCCACTGCCTGACACGACGCCCATCTGCCCATGCTGTAGGCACGCGCTGGTGACAGGCGCCAACGGAGACAACAGGATCTGGGTTCTGCCCTGTGGCCACGTGATTGATGGGCGATGCTTGGATAAGTTGAGCGGATTGACACCACCACCTGCGGTCGAGTTGCGCTCACCAAGCAAGGGTAAAGGAAAGGCTAAAGCGAAAGACGCGCTCGAAGATGAGCCTCCTGCCAAGGTTGCTAGAACCAGTGCTCGCACGCGGGCTACAGCGACTACCACAGGATCCAAGGCGCCGACACCGACGAAGCCAAAGAAGCCGAAGCGCTTCCTGTGTCCCGTACAAGGCTGTTGTCAGAAATGCAGCAAGGAAAGCGGCAGCAAGTACTCGGTGTGGGAGTCCTTTGTCTGACAGATAGACATCCACACGGCTGTCCCCGCAAACATACACGCCTTCTACTCGTCGAGCGTTTTTCAATCGCTCCATTTTCGCATGATACCCCTCGCCCTCAGCCTGGCGGCTTCTCCCCTTCCTTGCACGCTACAGCATGTCTTGCACTTCCTTTTTCGCTCCCGCCATGTGTACTTCTAAGCACTTGCAATCCTCTTTCGTCAGCATCCCGTCGTACCGCTAGCATTGAACAATCGAGTGATGATAGATTGAGGTAGAGCGCCAGATGGTATTGAGATCCACAGATTGCTGAGAGAATCACACAGTGACGCGCGTCAACTGCTTCGTGCATGACTTTTTCCCTGCAGAGGGTGTTGGTGGGGAAAAGCGCGCGTGCGTGTGGGCCCCTTTTCCCAGGGTCCAGCTCGAGTCATGAGTTGCTTTGCATCTTCACCTCTGTCCACCAGCAAAGACCCACAGCAAGATATCAACAATGGAGATGGTAGCATCGTCGTCGTCGCCAGCGCCTAGGTCAGTGGATAGCGCTATGAGTCGCAATACGAGCGGGAGTGAGGATGTGGCGGTGAGCAGTGCGCGAGAGTGGAAGAGGTTACTTGGCCAGATGCAGTCTTCGACGAGGTCGAGCGGTAGAGGTGGTGCTGGCGGTGATTCGTCGCACGCGGGAAGTAGCCGGCGCGGGAGAGGAAGCAGTACGACTCGTGGTGGCAGTGGTGGAAGCCGTGGTGGTGGAACACAGCGCAATCAGAACCAGCCTCGTCAACCTGTACCTTCCGACTCGCCGAATACCGCCTCAACATCACTCCTACCACTCATCCCAACCTCCTCCTCCACCTCCGACCCACTCTCCCGGATCCGGCACAAGATCCTCACCACCCCTCTGCCGCCGGACACGTTCCTCTCGCCCACGGGTACGACCTACCGCAGCATCGTCTGGAAGCTCCTCCTCGACATCTCCAGTCTCGACATCCCCTCGTACCTCTCCCTCATCGCAAAGGGCAAGTCGCCGTCGCACGAGAAGATCCGCAACGACACGTTCCGCACCCTTGCCACCGACCAGGGCTTCAAAGAGCGCGTCAAGGAGGAGAAGCTCATCCGGCTGCTCGATGCGTTTGTGTGGAAGTACAATCGCGCTGAGGATGCGGATGAACAGGAGGAGGGGGAGGCGTCGGGCGTGTACGAGTTTAGTTATGTTCAAGGGATGAACGTGTTAGCTGCGCCGTTTCTTTATACGTGTCACAGCGAGGTTGAGGCGTTCCGGTGCTTCAGCCGGTTCATCGAGTATTGCTGTCCGCTGTACGTGCAGCCTACGCTTGCAGGTGTGCATCGGGGGCTTCAGGTAAGTTTCACCCTACCCTTCACTTCTCCGCGCCAAACAAGTCAACTTACACCTCTTCTCCCTTGCATTTGAAACAGCTGCTCGACCGATGCCTAGAGATCCTCGACCCGCCACTCTACACCCACCTCCGATCCAAAAACCTCTCCGCCGAAATCTACGCCTTCCCCTCCGTCATGACGCTTTGTGCCTGCACCCCGCCCCTACCGGAAGTCCTCCAGCTCTGGGACTTCCTCCTCGCCTTCGGCGTCCACTTCAACGTCCTCTGCATCGTCGCCCAACTGCACATCTTGCGCACCGACCTCCTCGAATCCTCCTCCCCAATGAAACTCCTCCGCCACCTACCCCCTCTCGACGCGCGCAAGATCATAAACGTCACCGTAACGCTCGCACGAGACATCCCACACGAGCTGTTCGAAGAACTCGCCAAACACCCCTACCACCCCGACAGCGTCGTCGGCTTCACCTAGCGCGCACCTCGCACTCAAAACATCACCCCTCTCTCACCACCCTGCGCCAAAGTGTGATAAAACAGTATCGATCAGTTGACGGTGCAGATGAGAGCTACAGCATAACGAGAGAGTCTGTTCTGAATGAAACAGGCCAGAGAAAGATCAAGGGAGTAGGAAGGGGACAAGAGGTATGTGGGCGCCTGGCTTAAAAAGAGAAGAGAAAGATGCATGGGGGGCGGAAAGGTGATATGTACACGTTGCGATGGATAGAGGTGCTCGAGAGATTCTCTTTGAGCGGTATGAATGAGGGTCTTGACTCTGATTATGCATGTTCCGTCCGGAGGAGAGATAGCTGGCAAGAAGGCTGCGACCGCGCACAAGAACTTTATGCCTAGGGCGCAGTTTGCCGTCGCAATCTTGCTTGACCATTGGGTGACAGCGACGGCGTCGGCGTGCGATCGACCGCATCGTTCCACTTGACCCGAGATCTGTTGAAAAGGTTGCCCGAACCACGCCGGAGCGATTACCAAAAATCATGCAGAAGCAGTGTCGTGCACCGAGTCGGTCGATTTTGACAGCCAAGCGCCAACAGTGTGTGCACATCCTCGTCCACACAGCAACGTTGAATAAATTTCCCGTCAATCCCAGGCTGTCACGTTCGCCTTGCTGCCGCCTTCGCCGCCGAATCGCCGCCGCCGCTTAATCAAGAGTGACCTTGAGCGACTCAAGCGGGATAGGCTGGAAGTTGTGAACGTCAATGCCGCGCGAGAGCAACTCTGCCTCGGCGTGCTGAGGTACAAGTCGTTTGATGAGGTCGGGTCGAACGGAAAGCTCCTCTTTGGTCCAGTTGAAAAGAGGTGGCAGCTCGCGACCGTTGGGCATGCGAGCCTCGCCGGTTCGAAGCTCGTCGAAGAAGGGGTGGCAGAGTGCCTCGATAGCCGTGAGACGCGCGCTCGGCGTGTACTCGAGCAGTCGCGAAATGAGGTCGATGGCATCAGGCGGTGTGCGAGGACGGAAGACCTTGGAGAAGGGGTGCGGTCGGATCTGCGGGAACTTGTGCTCCATGTAGTTGGGGTTCATGGTCTTGATCTGCTCTCGCGAGGGGGTGCCGAGCACCTTGATGATCTCGACGAGCTGGTCAATACCGCTCTCACCGGGGAAGAGAGGTTGCCCTTGCATGAGCTCGGCCATAACGCAGCCCGTGGACCAGATGTCGATGTTGGTGGTGTAGTTGGTGGCACCAAAGATGAGCTCGGGAGCTCGGTAGTATCTCGAGCAAATGTAGCTGACGTTGGGCTCGCCTGCAATCAGAATCTTCGCCGAACCGAAATCGCAGAGCTTGAGCACGCCGGCGGAAGGGTCGAGGAGCAAGTTTTGGGGCTTGATGTCTCGGTGGCAAATTCCGATGGAGTGGATGTAGGCCAAACTGCGGAGCACCTGGTACATGTAAAGCTTGATGAGCAGCATAGGCATGGTCTGCTTGAGCTTGACGTAGTGACGTGAGGCGCGGTAGACGGTCTCTGGGACATATTCGAGCACGAGGTTAAGGAAAACTTCGTCCTTCTTGTCGCCGTTCGAGTAGAAGAAAGCCTTGAGGTCGACGACGTTTGGGTGCTTGACAATTCGCATGATCTGGAGTTCACGGTTCTTGAAACGCTTGTCCTGCAACACCTTTTTGATGGCCACCTCGTCGCTCTCCTTGCTGGAGCCTTCGGCGGCTTCTGAACCTTGTGCTGAGACGATCTTTGCCTGGAAGACGACACCAAAGCTTCCGTTTCCGATGACTTTGCAGCTGGTGTAGGCGATTTCTCGCTGCTCGGCGGTCTTGCCGTCCGAGGCAAGCACCTTGATCACCTTGTTGGGATCATCGAGCGCTGAAGTGAGGCAAAGGAAGCAAAGACAAGAGAGTGAGGAAAGAAATGAGAAGTAGAGTCAGCGAATGGCGCTCTTTCAAAATTTGATGTGACTGTGCGCGTTGATTGACTCGCTCTATCGTCGCACCGCCCACGTTTGCGAAATACACGCCGGACAGGGTGGTGGTCCTCCGCACCTGCATTGCTACATGGTCAAAGAACCAGCAAGCGAAGATGCAGACAGCAGCAGGTAGAGTGCGAGAACGAGACAATGTCGCGAGTCGAAAAGAAAAGGACACCTACGATTGAGCTTGACGCCGTTAAGAGGCGCGTTCGACATGATTGGACGTGTAGGCGAGCGTGGGAAGAAGACTGACGTCTCAGCAGGTCACGCTTGTCGGAGGGCTGTTGCGAGTGTGGTGCTGCTTGGGCAATGCGATTCGACGGTCGAGTCCGAAAGGATGGCAAAGAGTGTGCAGATACTCGAAGAAGGCCTGTGACGATGCTATACACGAGACTACAATGAGCCAATTGCTGTGCGAGCTGCAAAGGGTCAAGGAGACGATCCGTATGAAAACAGTCTCGAGAGAGGCCTACGACTGTCGTGCGTGTGGTGCTGCGATCAAAGCAAACAAGTGTAGGTGCGGCGATGCGGTGCTTGCAGAGAGGACGATCAAATCGAAACGAAAAACGAGATGATGCGTGATAGGACAAGAGCTGTGCGGATCCCGTATGACGCGAGCGTGTAGATAGAGAGAGATGGTGGTGGACCTAATAATGAGTAAAGGGTCGATGCGAGCAAAGCCAAAGCTGAGGACGCGGACCGTGGCGTTGGAGCGTGGAGCGTGCAGAGTACACTGACAAAACGAGACGCACACAGAGAGAGAGAAAGTCGAAAAACAGCGAGCAGCAGACAGCAGCAGCAGCAACGACAGTCAAAAGTGGAGCTCAACCGCCGAGCCGAATCGAAGAGGGTTGAAGGCAGACGAGCAGGGCCATCCACCAACCTTGGAATGGGCCAGCCTCGCGATTTTGCCTCTTTTTCCTCTGGTCCTAATTGGCTCGTTGTCCGTGCTCTTTTGGGTCTGTCACGAGTCGCCTTTTTCTTTCTTTTTTTTTTCTCCTTTCAAGAATGGGGACGGGCACCATAGCAGTGTGAAGCTGGAGACGGTTGGAATTCAAACTTCAAAACTTGCATCTCAGCTTGGGCTTTCGAGTTGGATTTCATCGCACTTCAAACACTGAATCGTGACTCTCAGAACAAGACTCAGCCAAACGGCCAGCCACCGTTTGGCCCTCGTCTGCGTCTGGCTCCTCTCGCTGCTCAACACTCTTGCGCCTGAAGCTAGCTCGCTCAACCATCCAACCCTATAGGCCGTTGGCATTAGACAGCCACCAGCATCATGACAAAGAAAAGCACCTGCATTTCGCTCTTCCTTTCCACCTGTCTCGGCCTCCATTCGGCGCTTTGACAGCCTCGCACGCAGAATCCAGAGTCGACCGCCGAACAGCAACGCAACAAAGAAAGAGCCAAAGAGGCGAGGTGCAATTCCAGGCATCACGTCGAGCACCCACCTTGAAAGAAGAAAAGGAACAAAGACATGCATCCCCAAGCAGCGGTCAAGAGCGAGCGAGCGAGCCTGCATCTCAACAAAAAGGGTCGTCGCTGAACACGGAGACAGAAGAGAGGGCAAGATGACAGCAGTTGGACTGAACGCCACAAAAGCGAATTCTCCGCAAATTTTCCCTGCAACGCTCAAACTGGTCCGAGCACCACCTCTGACTTGGACGCTCTCTCTGTGGCTCCACGGCGTCGTATCGTGTCTGCTCACGATCAGCTGTGTGCGGAAGCATCATACTCGACGGCTGCTGGCAATAGCGCGGATCGACTTCCCGTTGTCCGTTGGCTATCGGCGCGCTACTGCCACTCTACCCCCACCACTTGATGCCTTTTTTTGACAGGATGGACGTAGACCGCCGTCTGTGGTTATGATCAGGGTCTCTCTGTGATGGTGGTATTCGATAGGCACCTAAAGTTGGTGGACCGATGAGAGAGAAAGGTCCGTGAGTGAATTGTTGTGGGCTGGCGTCTTTGCCTCGTGACCCTGCACCTGGTACAAGCGAAAGGCGAGGTGTTGCTTTCGAAAAGTAGGATTCCCTGCGCGCGCGCGCTCTTGTGTGCCTTCTTAACGGGTCATTAACGGGTTGACCCGCTTTTTGATAAAAGCTGCTTCCGAGCGATGTCAACTACTGCGCCTCTCGACACACCATCAAGCCAAGAACCCTAGTCGTTGCTGGCCCACGCTGTGTGATCAAAGTCACCGCTCATCATCGTCGAGCAGCAGAACACCGAGTTCGCCCATAACACACGACTCGTCCAACAAGACCATAGCAGACAGATAACACCACAGCACACAGAACCATTGCTCGCTGAACGCTGAAACAAACGCTTGATATCTAAGACTGGGAACCGGCACCGCATCGATCTACCTCCCTTAAATCGAGATCTTCAGCGTCTTGATCTCAAACGGCTTAAAGTCGAGCTGGACATACGTGCTATCCTCCTCGTCAGCATACGTATTGAACGCAATCTCCTCCTTCTTGTCTTCCTGCACATCCTCCAACAAGTTGGTCAGGTTTACCTCCTTGACCGGCAGCTTGATCTTGATGGTCGGCTTTGCGTGGGCACCGAGCGACTCGTACAGACGCACCACAATCCCGAACGAGTGCGGATCTTTGGGCTTCTGGCCGTAGTACTTAAAGTCGTCCTCGGCCCGCTTGATCGTGTCGATCACCACGCCTGCGCGCGTCGAGTCAACGATCTCGATCGGCATCTGCAGATCCGCGCTCTTGACACCTGCACTACGCTCGAGCGTCGTAATGTCGATCTTGGGCTCGCGGCCATAGTCGACGTCGAAGCGGGCGTTGAACACGCGAGCCACCTGCACGACCTTGGCTCGACCCACACCGCCCACGTGCGGATACAGCGCAAACGCAAACTGGTGCAGCCCTTCATCCTCGTGCGCATCCGGATACGTCCCCGCCTTGAGCAGCGACAGCCGCATCAACCCGCCCTCGACGCTGTATCCATACTTGGACTCGGTCAGGATGCTGAGACCATAATCCTCTTCCGAAAGATCGGCGAATCGGTGGGCGCACACTTCGAACTTGGCCGCCTCCCAGCTCGTGTTGCGCGTGGTCGGACGCTTGGTGATGCCGAACTGCGTCTCGAAGCTGGCACTGTCGGATCGCAGACGCGTGGGCACGTTGAAGCGCAAGAAGCGGTGCTTCTCCCACCAGTCGATCTGCGTGTCGAAGCGCAGCAGCGGGCGCGCATCCTTCTCGCCCACAAGCGGCGTCGCGGGCAGAGCATCCAGCACGATGCTCACCTGAACCGTGCTCTGGCCAAACTTGGCTTCGAGTGCAAGGCTGGCGCGCCAAGGACCTGCTTCGGCGATGCGCACGTTGGTGAACGGGACCTCTTCCTCCGTATCGAGCGAGTACAGCTCGGTCTCCCAGTTGTCAAACTGGGGCGGGTAGTCCTCGGAGATAGCGAGACCAGCAGTGCGGCCGCCCTCGATGAGCTCCCGGTCCGCAATACGGTCGTAGATCGAAGTGATGCGTCCCTTTGCAACCTTGACAGCAATGGCCGAGCTTTGCAGGAGGAAGCTGTTGTGCTCCAACTCCACCGCCTTGACCGCCTGTGATTTGCTGAAAGAGGAGCTTGCATTGTCGACAACCGTAGCATGGCCCCGACCGCTCGCATCCTCCAGCAGCACGAGCGCGGTCTGACCCGTCTTGCACAGCTGCACCGACTGGTGCGACAGGGCGACCGCTTCTGCTCGCGGCATCTGCTTGGAAACCTGCACCTCAACCAGCTCGCGGCGAGGCACATCCAAAGTGTTGATCGCCGTGTAAGGGCTGTTGCCAAAAGCAACGACTTCTTCTCCCACGCCAAGCGCATTGAGAGCCTGGCGCCACAGCTTCTTGCCCTTGGTCGCCATGTCGGCGTACATCTCCTCGAGGTCGTCGTAGACCTTGCGGATGGAACTGCCTGGCAAACAATCGTGGAACTGGTTGAGCAGCAGAGGCTCCCAGATGCCGTCGATTTCCTCTTTGGGGTATTTGTATCCGCTGACCTTGATCGATGCGAGCGTGGAGAGCCACTCGAGCTTCTGCATAAACGCCTCGAAGCGACGATTCCATTGCTTGATCGAGCCATGAGACGTGTAGACACCACGGTGGAACTCGAGATAGATCTCACCCGACCACGTCGACAGGCGGTTTCCGTTGTCGGTCACCTTGCGAACGTGCTCGAAAAAGTCTTTGGCGGAGCGGCCATTGTGGACTCGAGGCATGTCCTTGAAGCCGTTGTTGTTGACGGCGCGAGCGCGTCGCATACGCTCAATCATCTCCTCCGATGGACCTCCACCGCCGTCACCGAAGCCGTACAGCATCAGAGCGTGAGGCTGCACCCAGAGATCCGCGTTGTTCTTGATACCGCGTACGATTTCCTCGACGTTTCCTCTCGAGTCATAGTTGTTAACAGGGGTCATGTGGACAATGATCTGGGTACCGTCCAGACCGACCCACATGAGGGTGTTATGAGGGAATCGGTTGATGTTGTTCCAGCTGAGCTTCTGGGTGAAAAAGTAGTCGCAGCCAGACTGACGAGCAAGCTGAGGGATCTGAGCATTGTATCCGAACGTGTCCGGAAGCCAGAAAATGTCGCATCGCTTGCCGAAACGAGACAGGAAGTAGCGCTGACCGTAGAGGAATTGACGAGCAAAAGCCTCACCCGAGGGCATGTTGGCGTCGCACTCGACCCACGAACCTCCAATCGGCTGGAAGCGGCCGTCCTCGACATACTTTTTGAGCTTGTCGAACAGCTTCGGGTAGAGCGTCTCGAGCCACTGGTACTGTTGAGCAGTCGAGGCGGTGAAGCGGTGCTCTGGGAATCGGTCCATGAGATCAATCTGAGTCGACCACGAACGCGCCACCTTTTGCTGCGTGGCCGAGTAGGGCCAGAGCCAAGCGCTGTCGATGTGACTGTGGCCGAGACTCCAGATTCGAACGTCCTCCCGGCCTTCGACGACATCACGGTCGTAGATGGTCTCAATGTTGTCGTCCCAGTCCTTGCCCAGGATCTCTTGAGCGAGTTTTCGGCACTTTGTGATGCTGTCGAGGTCGCCCTTGCGGAAGGTGTTCTGGATCTGGTTGGCGACCCAGAGGGCCCGGTTCTGGAGCTCAGTGTCCTTGGGCAAGTTCTGTACGCAGCCTTGGAGATGCTCAAAATCCCACATGAGCTTCCAAGCCTCAGGGCGCTTGACCACAATGTCGCAAGAGGCCAGGTCAAAGTAGCGGTTGGGATCGGGATCGCCTGATCCGTCGGCGGGCATGCCAAACATGCCGTTGGCGGTGACTTCAATGTAGAAAGTGATGCCATGGCGGTACTCGGGCTTGAGCGGAAAGTCGACTCGTCGTTTGTCGCCTCCGCCCGTGATGCCTTGGTGAGGCAGGCCATCCTCCGAGTAGATCAGAGCCTCGCAACCAGGATCGAACTCGAGCTGAACCCATTCCTTCTTGACCCAATCCTTGGGCACGATGAGCTTGAGCTTGAGCCAGTGGTTGGTCCAGGAGGGGCCAAACTTGATGTTCTTATCTGCCTTGAGGTAGGTCTGTCGCTTAGCCTCATCAAAGGTAGGCTTGGCACCGGCTCTGGGCGTCCAGCTCTGGATCGAGACGTACTTTGGGTCGTCGGTACGAGCCTCGAAAAGGAGTGAGGCGAGGTTGTATTCGCCGAATTGGCCTCCTACAAACTCCTCGAGACGACGCTCGTGCACCGACCGGATGAGACCAGCTCGTACGGGGCGAGGCTCGGCGCTGGCGTGGATGGGATAGTCTGCTGACTCGGAAGCGGCCCGCGGCCTGCCGTGTTGACACATGGCTGCGCAGTTTCCACGTCGAGAGATGCGCTGCGATTCCACGCGCTCAAACGGAGGAAAGGCGGAAGCTCTTTTGATCTTGGAAGGAAGAAGAGAAATCAGGGCCAAGACGGGTCCTTATAAGCGAAGGACCCTCTGAGGGCAGACACTCACATTTACGCTCACAGTCTCTGGCTCTAGCTGCTTGACGAAGGGATCGACGCTCGGTCCTGCGCTTGCCGGATCGTTCGAAAGGTCGCTAAGGTCGCTAAGGCCGCCCTAGACTGTGGGGCCAGTTGCCAAATGCGCACAGGGACGCAGGGTTGCAGCGGTGGGGCCCGCACGGACCCTGACGTCGACTTTTACGGCAAGCTTTGCATGAACGCGGTTCAGCGAGCAAAATCAATTTCCTCTCCACTTCGGTTCAGCGCGAATTTCGCTGGTTGAGTCCTCACTCTCTGTCAATTCCTTGTTCAGGTGATGGTGAAAAGACCTTGAGCTTCGATTCAGGCTTCAGACTCGCGGCGTCTCCATCTGGAGCGAGCCCAACATCTTTCTTTATTCGCCTTTGAAGCACTTATATGATTAGAAAGAGCATCACGACAGGGGTGACTGGGCCAGTTACCATCAATGCCTCCGCTTGGCCCTCAGGCCCAGCATTCTTCGGATACGGGTATCGATGCTAGTCGAGAAGAGGGCATCTTTGATGTGTCCTTTCTGCAAAACGAGAGCAAGGCAACGGTTGCAGACCGGTCAGGAATTGTACGTCAAAAAGGGGCCGAAAAGTTCAAGCGTAGGACAAAGTACCGACCTTGAGCAGCTGTTTACGCGCATGAGCTCTTGCCTCGCTCGTCGTCGAAGGGTTGTTGAGCGCCGCCTGTAGACGTTCCAGAGTGGAACAGAGGATTCTAGACGATCCGATTCAGCTTAGGACTCTTTGGCTGGCACAGCTTATGGTTGTGCCTGCGCTTTCTACTCACCTTGTAGCCTGCGATTACTCGCTCCTTGTCAGGGATGTGCTTGTGCGGTCTGTACGTCATTTTGAAGTGTCGCCAAAAGTCGTCGTTAGGATTACGGGGGAAGAGACATGAGCCCTATCTTTCTCAACTTACCTTTTCATGTACTTTCCACTCCTTCCAGAGTTCAAGCTGTGAACAAGACTCCAACAAGGGTCCGTCACACTCTAGCATGCAATGGATCCTTAGCCCGATGATGAGCTGCCGAGGCATGGCCGCGACACCTTCAAACAAGATCTAGACCTTTTGCTGCGAGCAGCTTCGAATTGGCAGCTGTGACAGCTGTTGCCCAGTCTCGCGGCTTCTCGTTGCTGCAAAGAAAAACCCGCAGCGCGTCCGCGAAGGTTGCATCACGTGTGGAGGGACAAAAAAGCAGCCGAAATGTTGACCTAGAGCGGCGCTGGGGCCAAGTCTTGCTGTAAAATCAAACATGCACAGAAATTCATTTTTCCTGGCTGTTCTTTTAGGAAGAAGTTGAATCCAAGTTCATTCTCAGCCGCCGATCCAACGGGCACGCTTAGCGGCTGCGCACATCCTGCTTCCCCACCATCAAGACGCTGTCACATACCCACGAAGCAACATGGCGCCCAAATGTAGGTACAAGCTCCATGCTGCTCGGTCTCAAGGTGGACCATCGCTGATCACATCTCATCGCTTCTCTGTACCGAACTCGCGCGACGACAGCCACCTCCAAGACGGCAAAGCCCGCGAGCAGGCCAGCTTCCAAGCCCGCCTCGACAGACAAGACAAAAAAGGCCGCAGCCAACGGTGTCTCGCAAACCAAGGCAGCCAAGGCAGAGCCATCTAAGGCTGCAAAGCGAGGAACCAAGCGAGTCAAGGACGAAGAAGAGGAGGATGACGAGCTTCTGGAAGATGACGCTGAAGCGGAAGATGCTGCTGCTCCGCTGCCCGATTTGAAAACGCGAAGTACAAAGGCACGCGCTGCTTCGACTGAGCCTGCCAACGACATCGAAATGGCCGACGGCGCCGCTCGCCCGATCAAGCGCAGTCGTCGCGCCGCCACCCCTGCCGGCCCAATCAACTCGGTGCCGCGACCCATTCAACCTGTGCATACCGAGGATGTAACTCAGGGCATCGCCGTCGAAGTCACCACGGGTACTCTCGCTACTAGTGGAAAGGGTGACGTGCTGCCCCGCAAGCTCTTTGTCTGGGGTTCGGGCGATGCCGGTCAGTTTGGCGTCGGTCCGCCCGAAGACGACAAGCCCAACAAGCTCAACAAGCCCAAACCCTTTGGCAACAAGGAAATCTCGATGCAGATCGACGACGGCGAATTTGGCGAAGGAGGCATCGAGGTCATCGTCGGTGGTGGTATGCACTCGGTCGTCATCGACAGCCTCGGCCGCATCCTCACTTCTGGTGCGGAAGACTACGGCACGCTCGGACGCAAGCATCGCGGCGACTCAGGCGATGCGGAAGAAGCTTACTTCAACTTTGCCCCCGTCGAAGGTCTCTCGCCTAGTGGTCAAGGCATCAACCCCATCGATGGGAAACAAGGCACTGTTGAAAAGTACCGTGCGACGCGGGTGGCCTCGGCGGACGCTGCCGGCGCTGTGCTGGATGATCAGGGCCGTCTGCGCTCGTGGGGCTATTTCAAGGACGGCGAGGGCCGTGTATACTTTGCCGATTCGGACGCACCGGGGCGCAACAGGGAACAGTGGTACCCAATTGCGTTGCCGGGCATCGAGAACGAGACTTTTGCGGCGGTGGCAGCGGGCGAAAACCACTTCCTCGCTCTCACACTCCATGGCAAAGTGTACTCGTGGGGAACTAACACATGCTACCAGCTCGGCCGTAGCTCTAACCCGCGCAGGGTAGCCCAGAAGTTCTCCAACAGTGAACCACCCAAGGAGTGCGACCTGACACCCACGCCCATGGTCGGCCTCGCAGAGTGCAAGCGCATCTTTTGCGGTCTGACCAACGGCTTTGCGGTCGAAAAGAGCGGAAAGGTGGTCGGTTGGGGATTGAACACCAAAGGTCAGACCGGTACCGGCTTGAAGGCATCCAAGATCGCCACTCCTCACGGCATTGCGGCGTTGAGCCCGGTGCGTCACAACGGTGCCGAGGTAGTGCAGATCGTCGGCGGCAACTTCCACACTGCTTTCCTTCTTTCCAACGGCGAGGTGTACATCTGCGGCGATAGCGACGAGGGCAAACTGGGTCTTCCGGCCGACCACCCGGCGCTCAAAGATGCCACGGCATCCAACCCTGTCGTGGTGCGCGAGCCCACGCTGGTGCCTTTCCCGTCGCCTCCTTCATGGGCGCCCGAGTCGGCCAAGACGGCGGAGGGCGAGACCAAAATCGTCGCGCTCAGTGCAGGTATGCGATTTACGCTGGCTTTGGCAGCCGACGGCACGCTCTACTCGTGGGGCACCACGTCGGATGATGCGCTCGGACACCCTGCTGAGGAGGTGGGTGGCAACCAAAGCAAGGACACGCCGACAGCGATTGCGATGCCTGGTCAGCCGGGGGCTTGGCGCATCATGGCTGCGGCGACGGCGGGTCAGCACTCGTTGGCTATTGCTGTCAAACCTCCCCAGGACGACTAAGTGAACGATCCATGTACTCAAAAGTGCAATATTTTCCTTTCCATCACTGCAACGATCTTGGCTTTGAGGCCTGGGCGCAATCATCGTCAACGGGCGATACCGTGCAGAGAGCGCGACGCTTGAGACTGGGCTTTCAGTTGTGCAAATTGCAGCCGAGGCCTGATGATGAGCAAACGTCGGTGTGTCTGGTCGGCATGGGTTGTTTGCTCGCTCGTCGCCGAGCACCCAATTTGAGAATCACACATCACAAGACATGGCTCCACCGGTGTCCAGTCCGATAAACCGGAGAGGAAGTAGTGTTCAAAGCCGAACTGACAGCAGCCCGCGTTAATTATAGCGTTCCTTAGTGTGATATAGGCGCCGGGCTGCTTCGGGGAGACGGCGCAAGCAAGCGGTACAAGCCCGATTCGCCCAATCTCGAGCGTCGGATTTTCCCTCTCCCAACAGGCTAAATTTGAAACGTCGAGTGGGTTTCAGAAGACAAAGCTGTCGTTTGAAAGCGACCTCTCCTTTCTCTGCTTCGAAGGGTTCCGTGAGAAACACGGTGACGACTCACGAGCAGCCGTTGCGAGCTGCCTCCTCCGTCCGTGATACGAGACCGAGCTGCAGCGGGTCAATGCTACATTCTCGAAGCCAGACGAGCTTGTAGTTGGGAGATCTCAAAAGATCAGCTGTATGATATCCAGCAAAGCCACGTTGATAATGAGGACGCTTTTCAACCCCAACCAACTCTTTTTCGGGCCAATAGTCAAAAATGGTGTTCATCCTCCACCTTCGTGGGGCCTTGCCCAAAAAAAAAAAAAAAAAAAAAAAAAATGTGGACAGCGGCAGGCTTCCACTCTGTCACTACAGCCGGTCCGATTCTGTGATTCCAAAATTCACATTTTCGGTTTGCGGCGTGGAAAATTTGGGACATTGCGCTGTGCGGCGGCAGGTCTTCACGGCATCAGCGCTCCCCCCCGCTGATTCACCCCGATTCCATTCGCAGTGCTCGACGCCTATCTTTGTTTCTTGCCATCACCATCAACAGATTCAACTCCTGTTGCACCACCTAGAGGACCAAGTGAACTCTTGCCTACAGAAAGACTTCTGCAAACAATTGCGTTGTCACGTAGCGTAGCAGTTCGAGGCTTTCCACCATTCTGCCGACACTCGGCTCGCTAATCCCTCGTCAGCTTCGACTGGCAGGGCCATCCACTACCTCTCGCTACTTCCTCACCACCGCTTCGAGGTCAACCCACTTTCAAGCCTCAACTCTACCCGTTCGATTCGCTGTACAATCCGCCAACATGTCATCCTCGTCGTCCTCATCGTCAACCTCAGGCTCGCAGAAGAAGCACAAGGTCGCCATCATCGGCTCCGGAAACTGGGGTTCCGCAATCGCGCGCATTGCCGGCCAGAACACGCAGCGCCATTCCGACATCTTCGAGTGCCAAGTGCAGATGTACGTGTTCGAAGAAGACTACAATGGCAAACCGCTTTCACAAGTGATCAACGAGACGCACGAGAACCCGAAGTACCTGCCCGGGTGCAAGTTGCCCGAGAACGTCGTTGCGAACCCCTCGCCCGTCGACGCCGCGAAGGGGGCGACGATGCTCGTGTTTGTGCTGCCGCATCAATTTATTCGGTCGGTGTGCAAGCAGCTGCAGGGGCACGTGAGCCCGGATGCGCATGCGATCAGCATGATCAAGGGCGTCGAGGTCAAAGATGGACGCATCTCGATCTTTGCCGATGTGATTCAGGAGGCGTTGGGGGTGAACTGTTCGGCTTTGTCGGGCGCCAATATTGCAAACGAGGTGGCGCAGGATAAGTTTAGCGAGACGACGATCGGCCATCGTCCGGACGCCAAGGGGCACGAGAATGCGGAGCTGTTCTTCAAGTTGTTCGACACGCCGACGTTCAAGGTAGGCATCATCGAGGATGTTGCGGGTGTCAGTCTCTGTGGTGCGCTCAAGAATGTGGTTGCTATTGCTGCTGGGTTTACAGATGGATTGGGCTGGGGTGACAATGCCAAGGCGGCAGTGATGCGTATCGGGTTGATGGAGATGAAGCGCTTCAGCGAGGAGTTCTTCGACGGCGTCAAGCCAGAGACGTTTACCGAGACCTCGGCTGGTGTGGCGGATCTGATCACCACGTGTCTCGGCGGAAGGAATCGCAAGTGTGCCGAAGCTTTCGTCAAGACGGGCAAGCCGTTTGATCAGTTGGAGAAGGAGCTGCTGAATGGGCAGAAGCTGCAGGGTACGGAGACGGCTCGTGAGGTGCACGAGTTGCTGGCTGCGCGCGGCAAGGTCGATGACTATCCGCTGTTCAAGGCGGTCTACTCGATCGCGTACGAGGGCATCGATGCTCACGACTTGACAAGTCGCTTGTAGCGGGGATCCAATGGCGTTCAAGGGCTGGAAAAGGGCGTTGGTGGGCACACGTCGAAATACACATCTACACCCAAAAACAAGGCTGCTGTATCGATATCAAAGCGTTCGCATCGCAGTGTTTGCTGCTTGGTCACACGCAATCTCATCGTACTGGTTCCAAGGTCTTCTCTTGAGCTGCTTGTCTGCATTGGGATTTGAAACTGGCATGATTCCAGCCTGTGAGCACGTTCACATCAAAAGCGAGACTGCTCGAATGTGCAAAGTGGGCTAGATTACGACCGCGATGAAGACATAACACTGGTGACGCTCGCCCAGCCTGGCTCGTACTCATCATCACTGGCGTCGAGGTCAGCGGCCGAAAGCATTGTGCCTGGCGGCGGACGTCGCAGCCTTTGCGACTGGCTTTTTGTTCGCCCCACGGCCACTGCCTGCCGTGCCTTGTCCGCTGCCGTTGTTGGTGCGATCTTGCTTTGCGGAGACAAGTGACCGTTTGAGTCGGATGTCGGTAGCCCGCTGCTGACAGTGGCGTTGGATGTGGGAGGAGACTGTGCCAGCGGAGCCTTGACAGCATCCGCTCCGAGATCTTTGGCTTCGGCCACTTCATCGCGGGGAACGAGCAACCCTGGTCCGCGCACTTGATGTGCCGCTGGATCCAAGGGATCGACGCGACCCGAGTCTGTTCGTCCGACTTGTGCACGCTCAGGCAGCGATCCGGAAGTCGAATAGTCGGCAGGTGGCAAAGCGCTTTCAGTAGTAGCGGTGAGACCGACCGTCTCGAGATCGCGGTCCACGGCGGGCTTGCCGTAGCCTTGAACCCAAGGTTCCTGGCCATCCTCCATGGAAGATTGACTTTGAGCAGCCAAGATCTCGCTCGTGTCCATCGGTTTGGGCACCTGTCCGGCCAAGTCAGCCGGGGGAGTTGCAAGCCAGGGTTCGTCGTCGGCAGCTTTGTCCGAGTCTTCAGATACTTGCAAGTCGTGTGCGCGTTGTCGGATGCGCTCGACGTCGTCGGCGGATCGTCCGTGAATGCCAATCTCGATCGAGGTGTCTGGAGTTGCGTCGGCACCTTCGAAAGTACTGTTGACTTTGGAGGTTGCTTTTGGCGCTGAGGAGGGTGCTTGAGGGAATTCGGGGATAGTAGCTACAGCGGGCATGTCGGGAATACCAGAGCTTGCATGAACCTTTGCGAGGTCGATCTCCGCAGTGGGTGTGTCGGGCAACTTTGGCAGCGAGTCGGCGCCATCAGTGGAAGTAGCGCCGCTCGCGAGCTGCTCCTTGGAAGAGTCAGCCTCGTCGTCCTGTGCGGAAGCTGATGGCTCGGGTCGATTCCTTCCCGTCAGAACAAGATCGTCGTCGAGGTCAGCGAAAGCGTCTCGACCTGTGCCGTGGACGATGTTATCCGAGGCGCCTCGCTGCGGCCGCGAAATGCCAAAGCTCGAAGTTCGCGGCGCACCATTGCCAAGGAAAGCACCGCCTGTCATTTGAGGCCGAATCGATGCGGAACCAGGATCGCCCCAGCCACCACCGGCACCAGCGCCGAGCCAGACACCGCCGGTCATTTGTGGTCGCAAGACGCCTTCACCCCATGCGCCCGTGCCCTTGCCCGCGCTCGCGCCGGGGAAGTTACTTCGAGCACTGCGGATCTCGGGGTTAGGTGCAGGAGAGCCGAACGAGCTTCTGGGCATGACGGGCCGCTCGTCGCTCGACTGAAACTTTGCGATACGCTCGCGAACCGCATTGAGGCCGGAACCGCCAGAGGGTGAACGCGAGGGACTTTCGCCAGGACTCAGCTTGCCGGAGCCGGTTGAGCCTGCTGTGCCAGGCGGTGAGAGGTTGGCAGATCTTGCTGTATTGGAAGTCTTCCTCTGCAGAGCAGCGATACGCTCTGAAAGGCTGGCGCCCGCCTTGGGCAGAGGTTGGCCTCGTTCGCTCGCCCTGTCATCGACGATCAGAAGAGTGTGGACCTCGGTCAGTGATTGTTCGCGACATCGAGGGTGCATCTCAGGAGCACTTACATGATTGTGATCTATATCGAGTGTGTGGGATGTCGAAGAGTGCGTACGAGGCCAAGAAAGTGAATCGAGGTCTGCGATGCTTTGTTGGAAGAAGAAGCGTCCTATGGTCGTCTTCGCAGAGAGTGTCGCGGTCTTGATGGATGAATGCAAGTCCTTATACAGAAGCGTAGACTTCTGCAGCTTGAGTTGCTTTTGACAAAGTCAAGCAGCGCCAACAAGTAGCGAGACAACGATGTGTGGGCGGAAGTACGGGAACGTGTCGGCGTGGATGAATTGCTGGGTGCGAAACTTGTCGATGAACGGGCTCGCTCCTCGGTGAGGCTTAGCAGAGAAGGGGGCGCGGACGATGGCTGTGGAAGCAACAAAGTCGGGGTAAGTAGTGAAAGCGCGGCGTGCGAATAAAGCTCGGAAGGTGGCTAAAAGTGGCGTTGGCGCGTGCGGACTCTCTTGGAAGCAGTGCGTGCGTGCGTGCGTGTCGACCGAAATCACAGCTCAAGAGGGGAAAAAGAAACGCTACAGCCCGTAACTTTAACCAAGCAGAAGCAGTCCAAGACACCGAACAGGAGCCCACTTTCGACGAGTTTGCGATTCCCATCGTCACCGGACGAAGCAGCTCAGTATGAACGGTTCAGACCGACTAAGATCGACCTTAGCCATGAGAGACGCTTCGAGCACACATCTTCGAACAATGTGTGCGCTAGAGCAGTCAGTCGTAGTTGAGGAGAAGCCTCTCGTCGTTTCACCCGCACAAGTTCAATTTTAGCCGCATTTCGCACATCCCGAGTGCGTGCGTGACATGGACGTGGAGCTCGCTTGTTCTTCCTCTACTTTATTCATTCGTCACACACGATACCGCACACAAACGTCTGCCCTGCCGCGATACTCTGATCGTCACTAAATCCGACTCATCGGTTCAAGGCAAGTCTGCTGCCACGATGTCGTCGGCAACCAATGCCGAGCCAGAGCCTGCGGGCAACAGCAAAACGGAAGCACCCGACGCTACCGTGTCAGAGTCACAGCAGTTGCAACGGATGGATCCCGACTCAATCTTGGCCGACGAAGCGAACCCTGAAGAAGTGCTTGGCAAGGATTCTTCGACCGATACTGCTGCGAAGCGACTGTCCGATAGTCCAAGTCACAATCAGCACGACGACCAAGCGGCTGCTCTCAAGCGTGCCTCCGCCGCTTCCGCTATCTTCAGCCACGATCACTCGAATGCCAACAGCAGCAGCTCTCGCCCACAATCCCAGTTGCTGTCCACATCCGACCGGGCCCAAAATGGAGGAAGCGCACCCGCCGAACCTTCGACGACGCAGAACAGTGTTTCGGTCGAGTCGTTACAAGCTCAGGTGAAGGACTTGACCAACCAGGTCACCGGTCTCAACGAGAAGCTCGTTCGATCTTTCAACCGCATTGCAGACCTCGAGGATGATTATTCGGAGGCTCAGGAGCGAGTGCGTAGCATGTCGACCAAGATCAAGGAGCTCGAAAAGGAGCGCGCTGAGCATCTCGATGCGCTCAATACTGGTCTCTTGGTCGAAAAGGCGCACGTCAGCAGCGAGATGCAGAGGATGATGGATCGTGTCATTGAAGAAACCGCACAACGAGGTAAAGCCGAGAGCGACAAGAGCAAGATCGAGGCTGAGTTGGATGAGCTCAGTTCCAGCCTCTTCAGCGAAGCCAACAAGATGGTCGCTGTCGAGCGTCTTTCGCGCGCCAGAGCAGAGGAGAAGAGTCGCAACATGGAGGAGCGTCTCAAGGACACCGAAGGCATCATGCTCGAGCAGCAAAGGGTGCTTGCAGACCTGCAACGCCAGGTCGAGACATTGCATAGCGGTTCGGCCTCGAGGAAGAATGGCGACGATGGTGCATCCATCGCATCGATAGATAGCGAGGCCTTCAGCTTCCACCGCCTCAAGACGTCGTCCTTGGCCAGGTCCATTTCACAACGAACGGCGATGCAAGAGCACAGGCACAAGCCCGCCGCCAATCTGGCCGCCGAAGCTCGCCTAATCATCAACATCGTACCCTATCAAGAGTTCCGCTCCTTTATCGCTCATCTGCGCAAAACCCGCAAACAGCTGGCCCCGTTCTACAACTACCCTCTCCCTCACCATGGCACGCGCGAATCACTCAATGGTACGCCCACTCCGCGCATCGGTTCTCCCGCACCCCAGCAATCAACCAACGCTTCCACATCCGTCACAGCTGCCGCCTCAGCCTATAGCCAGGGTGTGGGCAGTCCTGTGTCCCTAAGCTCTCCGTTTGCGATCGCAGGTGTTAGCCGACATCGTGACTACCCGTCTCTACCTGCCAATGTGGAAAGCATGGTGTCCCTCCCGAGCCAGCTCTCGCTGCCTTTCATCAAGCGATCGCAGGAAGAGGACGTTGAGCCATGTCTGCGACTCGACTTTGCACCCGGTCTTAACTGGCTGAGCAGACGTCAGGCCAACACGGCGATTCTCGACGGCAACCTCGTTATCGAACCCATCTTCTCGGGAAGCAAGACGATCGACGAAGATCTCATCCGTCGAGAAAATGCTCAATTGCCGCCGGCAGCTTGTGCCATGTGTGGCATCCCCGTCGTCAACGTTCCCTTACCAGGAGGAGTCGCTGCCACCGCCTTGTCAGCCGAGCAAGGCGGCAAGACGTCTCTGGTGCCAAGCAGCCTGGCCACGGCAACGTCAAGCTGGGCCAGCTCAGCGGCGAGTTCGCTTGGCTCTATCACTGGATCCAGCAGTGGCAGCAATTCCGGCACCATTACGCCCAAGCCCTCCCGAGGCGGCTTGTTTAGCTCGTTCAGAAAGTCTTCGACCAACGTCAAAGCAGCGGCCGAGGCAGAAACTGCTGCCAACAACAGCACAGCGTCTACTGCAACTGATGCTGACGCGCAAGCAGCTGCGGCTACTCAAGGACTCGTGTTCACTCATTTGCCCGTCCCGACGCACATCTTCCGTCTCAGCGAGAGTTCGCCCACTCGCTACTTGCTCTGCCCGCACCATTGCCTCTTGCGCCTGCGCGCTGCCTGTCAATACTGGGGCTTCATCCGCAACCTCGAACGCTCGGTTGTTCTCGAGGGCAAATTCATGAACGAGGACCAACAGGCTCCAGGAGCTAGTTCGTCGTCGCTCGATCTGCCTAAGGACGTTGCATCCACACCACCCCCTAAGAGTGAGCAGGTCGAGACGCTCGAGAAGGCTGCTGCCGCTGCCGAAAGCGAACAGGCTGCTACTTCTACCGAGGCTGAGGACGCAAAGGCGATTGATAAAACAGACGTGGCAGCCGCAGCGGACGCGGCCCCCGCAGAGAAGAAGCAGGATGGAGAAGAGGAGGAGGAGGCAACGACAGAGGCAGAGAAGATCAAGGAGAACGCACAAGACGAGTCGAGCACCGACACTGCTGACGATGTTGAAGCCGTCGATGCGAGTCCAGCAGGAAATTCGGACGAAAAGGACGAGTCTGGTAGCACCAAGGGCGAATCATCAGAAGAAGACAAGAAGACTGGAGCTGACGATGACGACTTCGCCGATGCGCCATCGTCTCCCACGGCTGAAGCCAAGCCAGTGGATTCCGAGGTCAAGGAGGAGGAAGGATCCAAGGAAGCGGACGATACGCCAGCTGCCCCTGCCAAAGCTCCTTCCGATGAGAAGGACGCCGAGACCACAGTCACGGACGCTGACCCTGCCGCTTCTGCCGAACCAAATTCCGCTGAAATGGAAAGGGCTGCCACCAACTCCGTCTCCGTCCCACCTCTTCCACCACGTTCAGTTGCTCGCGGCGCGGGCACCGGCTCGGCTTCACCAGCGCCGCAGATCCCACCTCGACGCCACCAAACTCCAGTTTCCGCAACACAACCACCACCACCACTGCCTCCCCGCACTCCAGTCGTCGCCGCCGTCCCTCCGCCAGTCACGGCAATCTATCTCGATAAGCTCGATGCCATGGACTGGGAGGACAAGATGTGGACCGAAATCACCAAGCTCAAGGAGGAGCTTTGGCGTGCTAGGATCGGGTTGGTTACCGAAGACGGAGCGGATGCGTGAAGTGCAGATGGCGGATAAGATGACCAATTGTTGGCGTTGGTTGAGCGGTGTAGACGCTGTGACGATGCTTCTCTTTGGACAATTCAAGCATGCACACACATCTTTGACACAGAGTGATCGATAACCACAGAACTCTGAAAGCGAACCCATGAGAAGTCTGAATTGCATGTGAACCCCCGTCAAATCTCCAACCCCGCCAACATCTCATCCCCTTCCCTCACCATCTCCTCCACCTCCCGCTTCGCCCTCCTCTCCGCCTTACTATCCGCACTCTTCCTCAAAGCCTCTACGTAACTCTGATATTTGACCAGCTCCTGCAACAGATAGTTGCTCTTCCGCTCCCAATTTGCCAACGCCTTGACATAGTTCGCGCCTTTCGGCGAGTACAACTGTAACATAGGCTGACGCAACTCGTTGTGCAGCGTCAACTCGGCCTCGATGCTGCTGACCTGCTTCTCGAGCCGCATCAGCTGCCGTTCCTCGCTCAGCGTCGACGCGACGGTCGGCAGCTGCGGCGTGCGCCACTCGTTGATGAACACGCGTTCGTTGGTCAAGTAGCCCACGTTGGACGACGTGCCGATCGACGCAGCTGCGGAGGTTGCAGGCGATGCGGCGAACGCTTTCGAAGCATTTGAGCTTTGCACGCTCCTCGAATCGCCACTACTCGACGCGTGGGGAGGTTGGGACGATGGCGACTGCGCCAACCCAGAGCTGGGGTACTCACTGAATCCGTCCAGCTCCTCATACTCCTCCGGCTGGGGGAGCACCTTGTTCCACCCATACTCCATATTGCTCACCCCGCCCGGGAGCGGCTCCTTGGACTGCCGCGCCGCCCAGTAGTTGCACGTACTCACCCACTCGTTGATCAGTTCCTCATGCCCCGTTTGGAAGAGGTACACCTTCCCACCGGGCAGAGTGAGCGCAAACACGTGCGGTCGCGTCTTGTTGTACCCGGGCCGAGGGAGCGCGTTGGCGAGCGAGTGGGCGAGCGGAATCTCACCCAGACACGTGGCGTTGGACAACCAGTTGCCACCACCCAGCACCGCTCCCGCTCCACCACCCGTCGACTGCACCGCGGCAGAAGACCGACCTTTCGCCTTGGATGCGCTCGCACCAGAACTGGATGAGGATCCGCCACCCGTTCCAAACCGGAACATAGACAGCGTCCCCTTGGACACGACCACAAATACCTCGGTCCAGTTCTTGTCCTTAGCCCGCTTTCCCGTGCTCTCCCAGAGGTATTTCCGCGTCAACGACCCCTCCTTGGCCCACGGCGGGCCGGCAAGCGCTAGCTGGTCGTCATCCTCGTCGTCCAACGGCGTGTCTGTCGTAGTTGACGCTTTCGCTGCTCCGGAAGCCGCATCTTCCTCCATCGACTCCTTGATGATCGTCTGTGTCAGCGTGCTCGCAAAGCCAGGAGTGCTGGACGGCAGAGGCGAAAGAATGCCGTCACGTTCCATAGTGGACAGAGACTGAGACGTCCGCCCCCACGAGTCGACCGAGCTACGCGAGAGATTCGGACTTATCGAAGGATCCAGCAGAGACGCATTGAAGCCTCCACCGCCCAACAACCCCTGAATGCCGCGAATCGACCCTCGCTTGAGCGCCATCATCCGATCGCTTCCCGTTCCCATTTTCCGACGACTGCCACCCATCGGACTGAATGTCCCGGAAGGTCTCCCAGCAGCAATGCTGCCCGAACCAGTCTCGGGACTCGGTAGCAGAATCCTGTCAGACTTTACCGCGGCATAGATGTCTCGAAGTAGCACCTCGATCTCGGCCTCCTTTCCCTTGGATCCACTAGCAGCTGTACCAGGTCGAGAACTGTCTTGGTGTGCCGCATCGGAAGCCGTTTCCAGATTTGTGACGCTCGATGTCTGCTTGGACCGGTTGATGAGGTAGCTGCTGATACTGTTTCGACGCTGTGTCGGGTCGACTTTGGCCGGAACAGCGTCGGTGCTGCGCATCGATTCGCTAGGGACGGCACTGAAGCTGCTCCTACTGTCATCTCGAGCGACCAGAGTCGGCTCGTCCGTGCTGCTTTCTGCAATGGCGCCCAACGTATTGCGAACAAACTGCTGCCGCGTCATCCTCTCTTGCAGCTCTGCAATGTGCAGATCTGTGTTGAGAAGCAGAATACTGAATACGACGGAGTGGACCACGTCGGCACTACCAAACACCGAACCCGGATTGCATTCGTAGTAGCGCTGCGAAAACGCTGCAAGAATGCGGTCGATCTGCTGCGTTTCGGCGCGCAGGAACAACTTGTCGCAAAGTCGGCGGAAAGCAACGTCGAGCCGCAGACCACTGAAATCAAAGTTGGCAAAGTAGAAGCCTCGCGCTGCGCGGTTGACCAAGCCAAGCCCACCAAGCCACTCTGCGATCTTTTCTCGCTTCAGGAAACTTGGATCTTCGTCCCAGCACTTGGTCGCCAGCTCTTTGGCGGACGCGGTTACGGAAGGAGGTGCAGCTGCAGTGTCGTTGACAGATCGCGCAGCAGCGTTGTCAAAGCTCGTCCTAGCAGAGGTTGGCGACGAGACGGGCGAAGGGCTCCTGCGCACAGAAGGAGTTGAAAGCAGCGCTGCGTTACCACCTCTACCGGAGCCCGATGACAGCGAGGGTTTACGACTTAGACCGCCTTTGCTTCCAGGTCGAAGGAGTGATTGCTCGAACAGCTCGACCATCTTGGGCAGTGCAGACGAGCCCATGTTGGGCGATGCAAGAGCAGTGATGGTTGTCGTGGTGCGGCCTTCGCGAACTTCAGTCGAGAGATTGATATCCTCGGCGTTGGAGCGCTTGGTGACCAGCCGGATGCTCTGCTCTTGATCTTCACCGTCGTCAGAGACACCGTCATCAAGATGCTCGCCTCGTATTGCAGATGGCGACCGGGTCCGCGGTACATCCTGCGCCGTCGAAGGCGAGCCAGCGGAAACAGTAGAGTGATCATGGGAAAGTCCTTGCGATTTGTTGCGATCAGAGTCAGCAGTCTTCAACTGTTCGATCGAATTTGGAGTGAGAGAGGCGGCATTGGGATCTGCGCTATCGAGAACCGCACTTTCGGCCGCCGTCTCGAAAGACCGTGCGCTGACCCGGCTTGCACCAGAATCGGTCGTGCGGCGACGCAGATTGTCGGCAAGCGCATCGATCGAGTCGGACTGGCTGTTGCGATGCGACGTGGCAGACTGTGGTGAATCCAGACCCGACGGCGAGCTAGGTAGAGTAGGTTTGCGGAGCACATTGGTAGATTGGAGCGGTACAGATCTTCTAGTTGATTGCAGCGAGCCATTTGCATTCGACCTGACCGACTCGATGTTGCGGTCGGTATTGCTAGAGTCCCGTGGCACTCCTGGACTGGGTGTACCGGGATGAATTCCGAGTCCGGCGGGCTTGTTGTTGTCGGCACCTCGAGATGAATCCAAAGTCGCCGGAACATTGGGATGGGATGACGCTGAGACAGAACGCGAGGTCAAGGGAACTGCAGCTTCAACCATCTCATAGCTGTCGCTAGAGGCGATCTCCGGCTCGTCCAAGAAGCTGCCTGATCTTTCCTTGTAATGGTGTATATCGAGATCTGGCAGCTGAGGTGATGGTCCCCACGTCTGGACTGGCACCGGAACATCGGGCTTCTCAGCCATCTCGACCTCTTGAACAGGCGACTCCTTCAAAGCATCGTCCATGTGAGAGGACAGCTGCTGAACAGCCAAGCGGATGGCGGCTGTCGAATCGCTGGAAGCGAGCGACTTGTTTCGTTGGTGTTCGTGCCCCTGCGAGCTCGAGCGCGTTGGCAAGGCGTGTCTGTCCGCTGCACCCCACTCTGTCACAGCAGCTGGTGCGGAAGGGACTCGAAGAGCAGGTTTGCTCATGGGCGCGAGCAGTTGTATCTCGGCTGCATCGGGTTCTGGCAGAGATTTGTCGACTGCGGTTGGCTCCGCGGTAGTGTGCGAGCTGGAGGTCGTGGAAGGCTGCAAGAATTTTCCGGGGATGCTGGGTACTGCGACCATGTCAGCGGATGCGAGATGCGAATTCTTCGAGGTGCTGCCATTGACGTGGGAACTACCGATACTTATGACGCTGGCCTTGCTCTCTCTGCGTCCGAGCGAAGTAGCACCAAAGGATGCTTCGCCAGCGCCGCTTCGACCCAGGGACGTGGCCGAGTGGTTAGAGCCAGCTGAGTACGTGGAGCTTGACTTTGCTGGCTGAGCGCGTAGCCTGCGGAGGAAGCCACTTGTCTTCTTCATGCGTTGACGGAAGGAACCCATGGACGCAGCCTGATCTTTGCCGTTGCTGCTGGAGGAGATGGAGTTGACCTCTTCTTCGAGCCCGATACTGCTGTTGAGGCGTGGTCGCAACCTCACGGTCCCATGGGCAGAACCAGCGTCAGGAGGGAGCATGAAGCCCGGCATTGCCGACATTGGTGCAGCCTGGCGTTTCGACGATGGTGAAGGGGCAGCCGAGGAGCCAGCGGTGTGCCGTTGGAGCGAGGTGGTTCTATCGGGCGACGTGGGCACCTGCCTCGCGTTGTTTCGGAAGGGTCCGGATACGGATCCAGCAGGCGTTCCAGGTGAAATGAATGATTGCAAATTCCTCTGAGGAGACTGAAAGACGTCAGCATCCGGTGGCCGCGGCGTGGTGTCGAGAGTCTGCTCGCCGTCCTTGTCGTCGAGGTTGGCGCTGTACGAAGACGTCGAGGATTGCTGTCTACGACGCTCGACAATGACTCGATTGTTTTTGGGCGAAGAACTTGGCAGAAGCTGCTGTGCGGCGGCTCTCTGAGTATCCTCGGTGTCGAGGACGACCTTTGTCGAATCCCTCAGCACGTAGGTCTCATTGGAGGCGAGCAGAGCTTCGAAATCTCTGCCGATACGCGAAGGAGTAGCTGGCTTTTTCGGTGAATCGAAACGACGTCTGGATGCGCTTGCGATGGATGGACGAGTGGGGGTCTCTGCACTGGCAGAGGAGAAGGACGCAGTTGTGCTGGCGGTGTCGGGACGATGCGGAAGCAGATGATGTCCGTTGTGCGGGAGTGTGGGATTGTCTTCGATGATGTCACGCACGGTCCTCTTGGCGCCGAGCTCGGGTGTGGCTAGTGAATGCAAGGATGCAGTAGCATTGTTCGGAGATGACGGTAGCGGTGGGTCGGAGGGTGAAGCGATGCTGCCTTGTCGTGGATAGGAAGGGATTTCGGAATGGTCGCTCGCGATGGAGGCTGGTTGCGACGGATCATCCTCGCTGTCATCGAGCACATGCTTGATCGAAGACATGCTCGAATATGAAGCCGAAGAGGGGTTATGCGGCTACAATGGACGGCGTGGGGCTTGAGCGAAGATCTGGCCGCGGGAGACGCTGCCGCTGTGTGGCTTGCTGAGCGGCGCTTGCTTTGCTTTGCAGACGTGCGAATGCCGTACGAATGAAGTTGGGGCGAGGTTGCGAGCTCTCGGTGCGGAGAGCTTTATCAATCACTCGAGCTGCAGGCAAGCTGCGCGATGGTTGTTGCGTGTCGGCGTGGGAGAGATGGGCGAAGTGTGACTTTGGAAAGTGTGATTAGACGATTGCGAAGAAGGTCTGTGTGTTGCGCTGCGCTGATTTTTGGACCAAAAGTCGAGCGAGCGCTCTTCGTGTCGGAACAACCTTAAATTAATCTGTCAACGACCGCCTATGCACTTTCCTCTTGTCCTCTTCCCCTCCTCCTCTCTTCCCCTCCTTGTCTCCAATATAAACTTTCCCTCCTGCCGAATCACACTCTCTTTGCTCTTTTCGGGTCTTCCCGTCCTCGAATCCGTTATTGGCCAGCGTCGATCCCGGCAAAAGGCTGAGTCTTGCGCAGAATGCGAGTGCTCGCCCGCAGAGTGCGCAGCTGCGCAGTCCTCTCTGCCCCGCAGAGCCTGCGCTTATACTTAATGAGGTCCTTTCGCTCTCTTGCTTCTTGATCCCCTTCATTCACCTTCTTCGCTTCCGCTTCCGCTTCCAACCTTTCCTCATCCATCACCTCTGTACTCAACAGTGCAGTACACCATCCGCGCTACCTTCATCATGCCGCAAGGACCGCAGCAATATGCAGCAGCCCGCAGCGAGATCATTGAGCGTCACATTATGCCCTGCACGAATTGCAAGGTGTCTACGGAAACTTGCTCTGCTCCCGATCTGGAGACCTACGTGCTCAAGTGCAAGCCTTGCCACACCAATGCGAAGGCGCATCCGCCATGCGAGCACAAGGAATGGTTGAAGCAGTCTCGAGTCCGGGATTGGTCGCAGCTCAGGCGGAAGGGAACCTCCGTGGCTGACGCCGACTGCATTGTCTACGGCCATCTGTGGGTATTTGGTGAACCTGGTCATGACCGCGTGCGGGACTACTCCGATGCGACCCCTGCCATTCGTCGCGAGTACCGTCGACCGGGATTGGAGGGGTGTCTCGGTACCAGCCAGACACCCGCACCCGCACCCAGATCTTCCACTGCGGCCTCCGATCCTGCATCATCCTCTATCCGTCGCCCCCTTCGTTGCAGTCGAGTCGAAACTCCTCCTCGACTGAGGGCGACTGCTTCATCGAGTCTCAGCTCTCCAGCTCGTCAAACCGCGGACGCCAGCAGCCAGCAAGATCACATCGATCCTCCTTTGTCGCCCGAATCTCCTTTCACTCCGTCTGAGCATCAGGCAGAGGAAGCGCCCAGCCGTCACATCAAGCCCCAGAGGCCCGAGAGCATCGTGCGCATGCCGCGCTTCCCGCCATCAGGGCTGTATGTTTTTCTTTTTTTGGTAAAAAAAAAAAAAAAGGAGGAATTCCAACTTGTATTTTTCTCGCGCCGTTGGCATGCGAGCTGCGACTTGTGGATCGTGTCACACTCGTCTCGCAACTTGAGCCGCTTGGTCTAGAAATCAATTTGCCCGACACGTCCATTCTTTTTACTTTTTATGTTTTTCTTTTTTTTTTCTTTTTTTTTTTGGTAAAAAAAAAAAAAAAAAAAAAAGGAGGGATTGGAACCTGCCCTTTTCTCGCGCCGTTGGCAGAAATAATTACGCAGCTGCGAGCTGCGACTTGTGGATCGTGTCACACTCGACCATCGAGAGACCCTCTTGTGCTGCTGCAAGGACCTTGCGCCGATCAATTCAACGCTCAGCCGCTTCGCCTCTCTCGCTGGCTTGCTCGCCCTCTGCTGACACCACCAGCTTCCTCCTCCCCGTCCACGTCCCCACCGCGCCGCCTCGCCCTTGACAGTCAAACAATCACCACCTCCATCGTCTCCCTCATTTCACGGAACTCACCCACCGTCTCCACCGTTTTCGATCACCGCGCCTTCACGTTCCCTGCGGCCGTCCACAACTTGTCTTGTCCCACTGACTCCACTGCCACACTACCACTGCCGCGGCTGTTCGAGTTCCGGACCCCGACCGCTACCCATTCCGGCCCATCTTGCTGGATTGGATCAGCTAGGACAGCACTGGCGTTTATCTGCTCCGCAGTCGGCATCGACTTTTCTTGTCTTCATCTCGTCGGCGACCATTGCATAGCAACACCCGTGGTCACCGTTTCAGCTGAGCCACTTTCACCAACACCGGAGACTGCATCCCGCTAGTTCGTTTTATTTGTACCCACGCTCGCCACTCCAAGCCTCAGCTTTTCGTGTTGACTGTCAACGCTCCCATGTCAACGGAAACCCTACATCGCGTCACACCGCACTTGGGCCTCTAACTTAGCATCGTCGACAATCACCCCACCATTCGCGATCCTTTGCACTTGCTCACGCCGCTAAGCTCTTGACTTCATTCTGTCCAGCAAACCCGTCACAAACGCTCTGTCGACTCTTGTCCTTTGCTGCCTGCTTTGACGTCCACGCGCTCTGCTGCACCACAGCTGTCCTCCACGTTCCCACCGCCGCAGCTCGACGCCGGTCAGCGCTTGCACCTCAGCAGCTCGATCTGACGTCTGTAGCCTTCTATATATTTACCCGGTGACTTGTCTTTTGTGACGAACTCTCCGACCTCTCCTCCGTCATTAACACCACAGATGTCTCGTTACCCTTCCGCAGGCATCTGATCATCGTCGCATCTCTTGCAGGCACCGCTCTGCTCTCGCAGTGCCTCACGCCGTCACATTATCCGCCTGACCACCATCATTGTCAGGCTGAGACAGGCGCCTCTTTTCCCTCCATCGTCGCCGGTTCCTACCACCTTATCTTGGGGCCATTACACTGATAAGCAAGGTGCAGCTGCTGCCTTGATCCAACACAAAGGGTTCAACTGCTGAGCCAGGCAGGCTGGCCAGCGTCGCCTTACATCATTCTATCTACACAGAGAGCCATGGGGCCGAGCGGCGCGAGGACGGGGATTCCCTTCCCCGGCGCCAGCAGCGCCAGTAGCTCTGTGCGCGCTGCATCCATCCCGCGCTCGGCCGCCGACTCTGTCTCCGAATCGGGTGAGACAATGGAGAATCGCGATATGGAAGTCGACTCAGAGACCCCGACAACAGCAGCAAGGCGCACGTCTCACGCCAGTGCTGAGCCTTCCACCAGCCTACCCAGCATCAAAAACCTCTTTGGCATCGAGCGAAAGGAGCCACTCGCTTCCGTCCGACGAGCTGATGCATTGTCCGACGACGGTCATTCTTCCCTCGGCACGGCGACACCAAGCTCGCCAGCGGGGATCTCAGTAGCATCACAACCCCTAGAGCACCGCGGCCACCGCAGCCATGCCAGCACCAGCAGCTTTTCCGAGTTTCAATCGGGCCTCTCGCATAGTTCCAGCTCTTCCTCGCTCGGTCCCATCCGTACTCGACACTCTTCAAATACTTCCGGCTCATACGGTCGCAGTGGGCCACTTGTACCCAGCACGCCGCCTCGTCACGCCGGCATAGCTGCGCATCCCTTCAGTCCCGAAGATGCAGCAGGGCCGCGACGCAGAGCCGACTCGCGCTCTCGCCAGGCGCAGGCACTCAAAGGTCTCATCCTCTCTCCACCATCACGCAGGCTGCCCCTCGACGGCGAGGGACCCGCGTCCGACATGCATCCCGGATCGCAGAGACGCAGCGGCCATCGTCCTGCCTCATCCTCTTCGGGCTCGCTCTCGACGCTCTTTTCGCATATTTCGACGTCGTCCGATCCCGCACCCATGCTACCGCCTGGCTATGTGCAGTCAACGCACACGTCGGAAGAGAGTGTACCGCATGAGGGATGGGGAGCTGCCAGCGCTCCGTCGGATAGCACGAGTCCACGCACCAGCTGGCACAGCCGATCGTCGACACTCGAGTCGAGCGAGGCCGCGTACAAGATGGCGAGCGGCGATCGTCCTTCCGGTTCTCTTCTTCCGCCATTTCGCGAATCGCACTTTCCGCCCGGCGAGCCCTCTCGTTATTCGCCCGAACAGCATTTTTCAAACCTGTCGCGCCATCGATCCATGCGCACGCCCGGATCTTCCGCCAACTTGCCTGGCTCCTCCAGTCGGCCTCGCGCTCGTACGCTGACGCACGCAGACCGCCCCATCGCTCCATTGCCGAACACAGAGGATCCCGCGAGGAAGCAGAGACTCGAGGCTGCGTCGGAGCTGCTCCGCATGGGTCAGCAGAGGGGCGACGATCCCCATTTGGCAGGAGGAGGCGGTCGCATGTATTCGCACAAGCACAGCATGTCGATGCAGGAGCGCGTGCCGCTGCCCATGGAGCTTTACGAAAACGCAAGCATCGTCCGATCGCACCGACCCAAGTCGCACTCCATGTCGGGTCAAGAGCCCTTTGATCCAAACGTGCCGATGCACCACGGCCCGCCGGGAATTCCTGCGCCCGGGCCGGGTGCGCCGCCGTTCGACAGAGGTGGACCCCCGCCACCACCAGGAGGTGCTGGTGCGTTTGATTCGTTCCATCCAAGGCGAGGACGTGGCGCTGGCGACGAGGCGCCGCGCCCTGGTGGTGCCGGTTGGGTGTTCCCTCGAAGACCGATGCCCTCGGAAGCGGCAGAGGCGCAACGCAACGCATTCCAAGCGCAGATGATGCGAGGACAGGGGCTCGCCAGTGTTCCCGACGGCATCATGTCTGCCCAGCACGGCGGCGCTTTCGGAGGTATGCGTGCTGCACCGAGCACGACGGGCACCATCGCCTCTGGACAGGCCAAGTATGAGTGTGCGTGGTGTGGCAAGCGTTTTTCACGTCCTTCAAGTCTCAAAATCCATCATCACTCTCACACGGGAGAGAAGCCTTTCGTATGCAACGAGCCGGGGTGCGGACGCTCGTTTAGCGTTCAGTCGAATCTGCGACGACATCAAAAGTGCCATGCTCCTGGCGGCGACCAGTCGGAGCTCGACGCGTCTCGTCAGCAGCAAGGGCAAGCGCCGGGTCGGGCTGACGATGGCTACTGGGCTCGTGGACCGCCTCCTCCCGCTGCCTCTTCTGGAGCACGAATGAGCCCGATCGCTGGAGGAAGTGGTGGATGGCACCCGACCCACGCTACTCAACCGGGCTACGGACACGGACCAGGTCTGGGACCTGCGCATGGACCCGTTCACGGGTATGGGATGGGACATCCACCACCGCCACCTGGGTCGATGCCTCCACAGATGCAGATGCAAATGCAAATGCAGATGCACGGCAAAGATCATCCGCCCCTGTCGCGTTCCGCCTACGAACCAGGCTCGCGCAGCATGAACACCTGGTCCGAGATGCGTCGCGGCGAAATGCCACCGCCCGGCTACCGCGACTACGACCGCAGCGGACCAGCCGCTGGCCCCCACGCCATATCGGGCTCACCACGCCGCTTTACCCAGATGCGCGAACACCACCTCTCCGAGTCCTCTGCGGAGGAGGAAGAGGAAGATGAGTTGCTGCAAGAAGACGACCTTCCCGCAAGAGGTGGCAAGTCGGAACAGCGAGGTTCGGGTTTGAGTGGCGAGGAGGCGGATAAGACGGTTACGTTGAAGAGTGGACCTAGGCCTAGGAGTGCTACAAATGCGAGTACGACGAGTAACCTCAGGGCCGGGTTTACGTCGTTGTTGAACCCCGAGGAGGGAAGAGGTGAGGGAGGCGAGCGTGAAGGAGGAGCTGTGCTTTGGCGCCGTGCAGACCACGGAGAATCACCGTCCAGAGGGAATGAGACCCTCGTGCCCGGCACATCGGACGCGAAAAAGAAAAGTCGAGATTCTACATCGGGGTAGGATGGGTTTGGATGATCGGGGGGCCGATCTGAGGAACGTGTCGTGCTCACCGATTGGTGACGAGCATGCTCCTCGCAACAGAGCAGCCTCGTTAACTTGCGTCATTCCGGAGGTGGTTTCGGCTCGTTGCGACGATCCGGATCGTCGAGCTGCTTGCTAGATGCTGCTGGAAGCAGATCCCCATGTCTTGCCTTTCTTTTCCCTCGCTTCAATAGCGTTGGCTGATAAGACCGCACGGCCCGGACTCCTTCAACCATTCTATCCCTGTCTCTGAAATCGAAATCTCAGCATTCACAAGCAAGCTGATCATAGACACACAGAAAAAAAGGGACGACCAGCATCCTAATTTGGAAAGGAGGGAAAACATCGCTGCATTTCAGCAGTGACGGCTCAAACACTGTGAGACAGGCTAGATCCGCTTGGACAAGCTGGAGCCAGCCAGCTGAGAGAGTCTTTCTTGCTGCCTTCGCAAGACCGGCTCGAGAGGTTCGACTGGCTGTCTCGTCTCAAATCTACGCGCTCTGCAGGCAGAGAGGCTGGCTGAATTGGAGCAAGCCCTCTGGCCGTGCTGCCCGTAGATGTGTGCGCGCTTCATTGATGTGCCTTCGGCTGTCCCGTGTCTTGATCTTCGCTGTGCTGAGACCGAACTAGTCTCGCAATGTCGCTCTTGGACGTGTCAAGGACAGTTCTGCCTCAACTTGGAGGAGAGGTAAAGGTGAGCTCGATTCGACAGCTGATCATTGAGATGTCCTCGTTGAGCCGTTGGGGCATGCATTGAGGGTCAAACACTTCAAGAGCCTCTGCATGGACCGCTGATGCTGTCAGAATGCAGCATGTTCTGCTGTGACGAGCTCGCTTCTGTTTTTCACTTTTTCGTGCCGTGCTTCGAGCTCGACACCCAAGGCAAGCGACCTCGGACTGATACCCAGATTCCCAAATCAGCGTCTCACGAAGAACGCAGATCCTCTCTGGCCGCTTGCGCCTTTGGTTCGGTGTCTCGTTGCCCCTTTGCTTGATCTCGGCGTCTTGAAGCCGCGAAAGTCGCAATTTTAGAGAGCGACTCGCGTTGAGAACCTTTCTCGCTCCGCTTGCCAGCTCATCATGCTCTGTGGCTAGCTACAAACAAATGCCCACGAGGTCAGACTGTAGACTAGGGCACTGTGAACACAATGCAGGTATTGCATATGAGCTGGTTTGTTCAGCGTTGCTCAACACGAAACCTAAACTTAGCTCAAACCTTGATAGCGAGCGAGCAAGGAGCTTGGCAGACCAAAGCAATGGCATTTTTATTATTATTAATCTTCTGAATAAAACGAAAGAAGTATTAGCTGGGGTGTGCGTGTCGATCCCGCTGCTGACCGCCCGTCTCGAGCCCGGAATAAGTGGAACAGAAAACTGGAATTTGCACGGGGTCTCTGTCTCTCTCTCTCCACTGGAATGCTGCTGGGAAACGGGGCCAGAAAGCCTGTATTTGTATGTAGCGCTCAGCCCTTTGCCGCAACTTAGCCCAGCGCGGTCTGACGCCCGCTTCTGCCCTTGTCTGCACGGCAACTTCCCGCGCCCCCACCGCCAATCCGCCCATTGTGCTGGTCTTGCATGGCCACCTTCAGATCGACGACCGTCGTGGGACTCCGAGACAGCCGAGTTTCTGCGTTCTGCAACTACTTTTTTCTTTTTGCTCCTTGCTCTTCGCTATCGGAGAAAGATGTGTCCGTCGTACCTGCCTGCCTGCCGCCTGACCGTTTGAAATTTGGGAACTTGCCTTTCGCGAAGTCGTATTCGTCTCTCCCAGTCAACCGCCACCTTGATCACCATTATCCATTTCCCCGGTGTGGCAAATTCGGGCAAGGCTTTGAGCTGCAAAGCAACCCAGCACAGATAAAATACGTCTTTTGGGACTAGACGGCGAGGCTGTGCTGTGCTGGATAAAATACAGCCACGTTGCCACCATCTTGCACCACACTTGCACGCTTTGAGTACCCAGGCTCACCTTTATTCTGGCCACACGCTTGATGCTAACGTCAGGTGTTGGTGGAACCGGCCACGTTCCTGTGTGAGAGCGGGGGTGTTCATTTTAAAACAAGACTATATACAGAAAACGAAACTGTGAGAGGATGTAAAGACGAAACTGCGAGAGGATGAGAAAAGGAAACTGCGAGAGGACTGACAACTAGCGAATGGCTTTGATGAGCATGTTGACTGCGCCGTTGTGGTCACGGTCAGCAACGTAATCGCACTGAGGGTGAGGACACTGGAACAGCTTTTTCGAGCCAAGTTTGTCGTTGATGTGTCCGCATTTGGCACACGTCTTTGATGTATAAGCCTCCGGTTGTGCCAGCAAGAGCGACTTCTTCTTGTATCGCTTATCATGCTCTACGTCATGTGCCTTCACATGCAGGCGATTGATAAACTCGCAATGAGCATATCCCATGAGGCTGCGCTTGGTGCTCTTGCGGAGGCGCTTACCTTTGATCATGCCATGGGTTTCCATGCGAGGCATCACAATAAGGTCTGCAGTGGTTGCAAAGTAGTTTGCAGCCCGTCGATGCAGGTCCTTGACAAGATTGTTGTGGCGCTTGTGAATCCGGCGCTGGCAACGAAGCAGCCGACGGCGCTGCTTGGCTGGCAAGAGCAAGGACGTGGCTTTGTCGACCTCCTCCAGCTTCTGCTTGGGGACCGTGGCGCTGTCGACCTCCTCCAGCTCCTGCGTGGGGACCGGGTGATCGCCCACCGCCGCCGAAACGGGCTTCTCGTTCGGCGTCTCGCTCCTTTCTTTGAGACGCCGAGCTTGGAGGGTATCGGCAGACAGCTTGAGTTCTGTCAGTCGCTTTGTGTCATCTGCGTCGCCAATCTCCACAACCTTGCCACTTGAATGGTAAGCTGTGAGGGCATTGCGGACGCCAGGATCGACAGAGATGACAAGAGGGCTGTTGCCAAGTGTCACTTTGGCTTTGGGCTTCGTCACTTTCACCCTGTATGCAATGATAACGTAAAAGTCACCTTTATCGTCATGCTTGATGCGCCATTCTTGTGGCATACAAAGCCGCTCTGTCTGATCGTCCTTTTCCTTTGCTTGGAGCAAGTCGTAAAGCCATTGTCGGTTCTTTTGTCCGCTAATGCGCATGTCGACATATGGACTGACACCTCGGCGTTTAAGAATTTGCGGAAACATGTATAGCAGAGGGTTGCTGAACCCATGCTCCATTCCTTCCTTGTGCTTCCTTCGTTCGAATGCAATCCAGCCGCTTGTCTTTGCGAATGTCAGCACAAAGCAAGGCGACAGCTTGACTGGTTGAATCGTATCGACTTTTGCATCTTTGTCTTTTTTGCAAGTCTTTTCGTGCTTGGTGAGTGCTGACTTGCGTGCAGTAACCGCCTCCAACACAGCTAAGCGACGGACTTGGGTAGGACATTGAGCCAGCCCCGTCTGCTCTGCCACGAAAGGGCTGGTATTGTTGACCAGTTCCTTGTACAGGTCATACTTGTTTGCAGAAGCGCCTTCGTTGAGCCGTCGAATCGCCTCATTCTTCGTGATAACGAAGCATTCATTCCACTCCCTCAGCACTTTGCGCAGATCCTTGGAAACAACAAGCTTGTATTCCCTTACACGTGTGTTTGTGATCTCGGGTGCCAGCACTGTTGGGAAAGGAGCGGAAGGAGAGGAAGCCGAAGTGGAAACGGCCGATTTGGGATCGGGCAATGCGGACGGCGGGGACGATGAAGAGCCTGCAGAGGAGGGCGAGGAGGCTGAAGGGCTGGCTTCCTTACTACTTTTCTCGTCTGATTCCTCCAGAACCGCTTGGACGCCGCCAAGGTCTTCCAGATGCAGACGGCCGCGGTCCGAGGGCATTCTACCCGGTGTCTGTTCGATCGTTGTCTTGGCAAACGGCCATCGCTGGACGGTGCCTCGTGCGTTGCTGCTGAACAGGGTCGTTTTCACGTTGAACCATGTCTTCTGAAGGGCAGGGTGGGCCGTCTGTCCCTCGACAGCATGCTCGGTAACAGGCAACGTGAGCTTGCTGTACCTGTCTACAAGCTGAGGGTCGTAAAAGGGATAGACATGGGGTCCGCGGTCCTTGCCCCGGCGAGGCAGATCTGTGCGGGGGATGTTGGTGAGCTTTACGGGGAGCATGGCGAAGGTGCTGTGGGGTGGACGAAGCTGATGGGTGTAAACAACGATGAGCTTCAAGCAATCGACTCGCACGCTATTCCTGGCTCAGAATCAGGGCGAACGAAGAGCCAGCCATCACACTTTCGCAGAATCGGGTCAAAGGCACATGCTCTCATCGCTCGATGTGTGAGAGGCACTGCAGGTTAAAAGTTGTGACGGTGTCTTTATTCTTCTCGCGCTCTCAGTCGGTGAAATCGGGCTCTCACAGGACGTTTTAGGCCACAAGCAGCTTCCGACAATGTCAAGTCTGCTGTGAGCTGTGACTTGAAGAGCAATGCTGGCGCTTGTCTTGGAAGCGGCCCGGTGAAAAGCAAAGAAACGGTGCACGCTGCCTTCCCGCCACCGATGCCCCTTCTGCTCCTCCTTTATGCAAAGCGCCATTTCTTTGGTCACTGCCTCTCAGAAGTTCTTCATCTCTTCAGCAAGCGCAAGATCGAGCCTGTTTGACGACGATGTTAGCATTGTACAACGGTGATGTGAGCATTGATTTCGAGCCCCAAGTCGGATGTATGCGCTTTTTGACAGCTCGGCGCCGAACAAACAATGCGAAATTTACTGTACAGTATTGAAATTAAAAAAAAAATAAAAATAAAAAATAAAAAAATTGAAAAGGGTGGCCCCAGATTTGGCGCGCATGCACGACATAGGGCCGAGCAAGCTGAGCTCGCCACGGGACGTTTGCTCTTACGGACATCTTATCTGCGGCTTCTTGGCGAAGTTTCATGTCCTTGGTTATGAGCGATGCCAGCAATGCAGAGTCGGAGGAAGACGGGTTATTTCTGTTCCTGTTTCTTTTGCCCCTTTTTTATTTTATTTTTGTACTGTACTGTACTGTATCAAAATGTATGCGCCATTATGCAAAACGAGAAACACCAGAAAACTTGGTCTCAACAGGAATGATTGCGGCCCAATACGAGCTTCACTGGAAAGGTTATGGGGCTTCGACGCACGTTGGTGTTTCGACAATGGGAAAGGTGAAAGAATCAAAATTAAACCTGGAGCTGTGCTTTGCCGCCGTGAACCTGAAGCACGCAGCGCTGAAGGATCGCTTGCAGAACTTGTTGGTGGCTGACCTTCTGTACGTCGGAAGAAAGCCTCCCGAGTGTCGGCAACCGCGATTGTGGCGTTCCTGTTGGTCTGTGAGCTGTCACACAACTCATTGGCTGAACATTGTGCTCACGTGGTGCACAGGTCACACTCGGGCTGCACACAGGCGCACACTTATCTAGGTCCAGGTTGCACGATGGCTGAGGGTATCCCGGACGGACGCCTGTCTCGAGCACGACATCTTGGTCACTTCTGCTCTTCTAACCTCTTTCTCTCGAATCTGATTGGTCACTGGGCTCGCGAACTACCAGAGATCACGCCGATAGCACTCAAGAAAAGCTGACGGCACGCTGAGCACACTGCGTTTCTCAAATGTGTTCAAGATCCGATGAGCCTCGTCTCAGTCTGGAGACGTCTGGTTGGCCAGAGCGCCAGCTTTCACATGCCCACTTCAGGCTGAATCCAGTACGGGCGCTTCAAGGATGCCGTGGTCTGAAAAACATATATACCTTGCATCCCCATAATCAGAGCGTTCCCTCGTACCTCCAACCACCACCACCTCTTCTCTCTCGCATACACACAAACACACACCACTCGGCATCCTCGCCCAAGCTAGTGCGTTTACTCAGCTTGCCCAAGCTAGTGCGTTTACTCAGCTTGCCCAAGCTAGTGCGTTTACTCAGCTTGCCCAAGCTAGTGCGTTTACTCAGCTTGCCCAAGCTAGTGCGTTTACTCAGCTTGCCCAAGCTAGTGCGTTTACTCAGCTCGCTCCCCTTGACCGCAAAGGTAAGCCCCATCTTTCCTCGGCTCCTGTTTGACACCTTTTGTTTCTCACCTCGTCTGCTTTTGCTCCACTTAATTCCTCAGATCGGCCCCCCGATCATCCAAACCCATCCTACCCCGATGTAGAATCTCGACTTTTCTTTTTCGCGTCCGATGTGCCGGGCACGAGGGTCTCATTCCCTCTGGACGGTGATTCTCCGTGGTCTGCACGGCGCCAAAGCACAGCTCGCTTTTCGGGCTCTCACCAACCAGCTACCAGCTACCAATGAAATGGGCCTGCGTTGCAGACTATCCATAAGCGTGGGCTTCGGGTGAGCACACACACTCAGACACATACACACACGCCCTGCTGTGCGCTTATCGTCCGGGCAAACATGAGCACGACCGCAGCATCCGCCCGATTCGTGTTCACTGCTCAACACTCTGCACAAGCACTCTGCACAAGCATCGAGGCTATTATCAAAGTATTCCATTGGACGATCGCGAACCCTAAATTTATTGCACAGCGCTGTGTCCCGTAGTCGAATCCGAATCGCTCTCGTCCTCACCATACACAACGAGCGCTGTGCCACCCGTACTGCCTCCCGGTCGATCGAAGCGCTCCTGCTGCCTTCCCGAGTCATCGTGCCGTGTCGAGTCGCGAATGCCCTGCGGAGTCTTGTCTCGAGTGAGAGCTGAAGAGGGTGTCATGGGCTTGGACTGCGTGCTTCGGCTGCGTCCGCTGTTGGCCGGTCGAGAGCTTCGAGGTGTCGCGCCAGGTCCAGCCTCAGGACTAATTGGCGATGTAGGGTTGGACGCCGACGAAGACGACTGATTCTTGTCTCCCGTAGACGATGAAAGGGCGCGTTCTCCATCAAGGCGGAAATCGGCGTTAAGAAGGTGTCGCTCGCTGATCGCCTTGGGCGGCAGAGGGGGCCCCTGCAAGCCGAATCGGTCCGGGCTGTTGAGCAACGAGCTCGGATTGGATGAGACCGCTGATGATGCGTCCGCATTCGATGGCCCATCGCTTGACTTAGTCCCGAAGGCATTGGTGATCGACGTCAAGCGCGGCAGCGAGGCGCCCAACAGCGACGGGCCCGTGCTGCGTCGCAAATTGCCATTGACGTGCCGAGGCGTGCTCTGCCCGGATCGCCTGCGTACATGAGCGTGACCATCGCCGTGCACGTTGGGACTGTTGCTGCGAGTCACTGCAGTGCTGGTGTCGTCAATGTCAAACTTCTCTGCGTCTTCGTCGTCATCCTGCTCCTTCCCCTCATCCTCGTCTTCGTCGCTATCGTCCTCATCATCATCACTGCTGTCCGTATCTCCCTGTCGACCGTGTTTGGCAAACATTTTGCTTGGAGAAGCCGACGAAGACGCGTCCTTGCCCTTGTTGCCACCACTGCCCGAATCAGCATCGGCGCCCTCCTCCACAACCACAAACGACTTTTGCCTTTGTCGCTCGTTCCACTTGAGCGTGCGCGAGATGCTTGAGAACCAATCGGTCGACTGGTTCTCGGCGCACACGGTAGGGAACGGATAACGACTCGCAGTCACCTTGATGTGGTCACCCTGCTTGAGCTCGACACGGCCACGTCCGTCGAAACTGGCCCATGCGGTACTCCTGGAGTTGTACGGCACAGCAATGCGCAACTCCATGCTGTCCGGTAGCAGCATGGGCCGGAAAGACAGAGTGTGTGGACAGATTGGCGTGATCAGGATGGCGGGGATCTCCGGATGCACCAGACTGCCGCCTGCCGAGAGCGAGTAGGCCGTCGAACCGGTTGGGGTAGAGATGCAGAGACCGTCTGCCTGCGCCGTCGTCATATGATGCTCGTCTCCAAACACTTCCAACAGGCTGACGTAAGGACTAGGACCTCGGTCGACGACCAGATCATTCAACACCTCGAAAGTCTCGACGGGCCGAGTGCTGAAACACATGATCTCCTTGTCACGGCATTTTTTACCGCTCTTGCCCTCCTTACCCGACTTTCTCTCCATGGAGGGCAGCTCCACTTCGCCATCCGGCCGAAGATCTGAGCGCCGTTGATGGCTTGCGTCGGGATTAGGCGATTCGATGGCATCCCAGCCACAGTTCTTGACCGAGTTGAGAATGATCTCGCCCGTCTTTCCGGACTTGATGGCTTGGCGACGATGTCGGTCCGCCGAGCTGGAAGAGGGCAGGGTGGCACGATAGACGGTAGCGGTGAAGCGCATGCGAAGGTTGACGCGGATGCCATCATCGAGCGCCGACTTCATCACATCTTTGTACGCCTTAAAGTCAAAGTTGGTCAAGAAGCCGAGCGAGCCGAGTGCAAACGGCAGGACGGGAGGTACGATGCGTTGGAAGAGCCAAGAGCAGAAGAGCACGGTGCCGTCCCCCCCAAGAGTGACGACAAAGTCGAAGAGATGCGGCGAGCGCGAGCACATGTCGGCGTTCCAGAAGCGCAATTGATTGCCGCCCTCGGCTCGATT
The DNA here is from genome assembly GCA_928724755.1 of Sporisorium exsertum. Classification (NCBI taxonomy): domain Eukaryota; kingdom Fungi; phylum Basidiomycota; class Ustilaginomycetes; order Ustilaginales; family Ustilaginaceae; genus Sporisorium; species Sporisorium exsertum. Next base: position 1,379,022 of record CAKMXK010000015.1, on the reverse strand, counting down.
GAAGCCGCCATTGCAGTCGGGCGCTGATGCTGCGGAGGAGGAAAAGGACGAAGACATGCTCGGCGTGCGCTTAGGTGGCCTTGAGTCAAAGAGGTGCGGATAGTCTCTACGGATGCCGTCGGCGTCGAAGCGCTTGGACTGGCGAAGCTGCGAATCGACATAGACGATGAGTCCCGTATCCTTGCCGTTGCGTGGTGTGGTCATGAGCCAGAGGGCCAGCTCGCGGGTCAATTTGATGAGATGATTGTCGCGAGCCTTTGTGATGATCATAACGGATTGGATGGTGGACTTGACGCGTGCTCGGCCGAGCTGCTTGCTCATCTCCCGCACACCCACTGCGGTCTCTGCCAGCTGACGGGTGAGCGATCGCACCTTGTCCGAGTCCTCTTCATCGGTGGAATAGGAGTAGGAAGAGCCGTAGGATGAGCTCTGATCCGATAGAGGTTGATGCGCGACGTTATCCGCGTCCCGATCGTCGTCATCGTCGTCGCCGTCGTCGTCGTCCGAGCTGGTGCGAATACGGACTCGAGCCGATGTGCGTTCTGCTCTTTGTTCAGCCGACGTCGAGGAAGTATCCGGAACCGACGTTTTCTCTTCCCCTGCCAACGTGTGCGGTCTGTCGATCGAAATGGCGGTAGAAGCAGATGAAGGTGCGCCGTTGTTGAATTGACTCGATACCGAGGCTGGCTGGTTATCCTCAGGAATGGGTTGGGCTCTGGGACGTAGGAACTGAGGAGACGCGTCGTCGTCGGCTGAAGCGGCGTCGCTCTGCGAATAGTGTCGCGTGTTCTTTGGCCGATGGCTGCGCTGACGGCTGAGCTGACGTCGCTGCTTCTTGAGAGACTCTCCGAGTGCTACGCCACGATCGAGGTAGGAGTGAACGAAGCACGGCGAGTTGAGGGAAGCGGACGACTGATCTGCGGGGTGAGCGTGCGGTAATGAGGACAGGTCGTGTACTTTGGCGTGCGTCCTGTTGATCGGAGCATCGGTGGCGGCGGCGGCGTCGCCGCCGGTTGATTGGTCAGTCATGCTGGAAGCAGGCGAGTCGGTGGTTATTTGAAAGATGCTGCTCGAGATGTTTGCTTTTGAGCTGCACGGCTGGGGAGGTTCGAGAAGCGTGAGACCCGAAGTGGGATTGGTTGCCATGCCCGGGTTCAGCAAGGTGGGCGGAGTCGTGTGATTTGAGTCGATGGATCGGACCGTTTCCGATACGGTGTGCTGCGGCAGGTTGGATGACGGCTGATGATCCGAAGTGGTCGGTGAAGCCGACATGGTTATCGGCGAAGGTGCTGCTGAGTCGACTATCTTTTGCTGACACGGGTGTGGTCGACGGGCAGCCGGCGACCATGAGTTGATGCTTGCGATACCAGGAGGAGATGGAGGATGGACACGAACTATGCAGCGTTATTCAATCACACGAATGGCACCGCGGCACGACACTCAATCGTACAAAAAAGCGAGAGGGCTCCACAGCGTTTCCTGTCCAATCATCAGATCGCGAAAGACCGAAAAGAAAAATCCGGCCAGCTTGCCGCGCGGCTGAACGCGACCCAAGCGCACGTTCCCTGAATCAATTACCACACCAGACAAGAAGGAGCCTTTCATCGACTGCTCCCCATGTCGTAACTCAGTCAAAGAACCGCAGCGGATCGTCTCGCATCCAAAATCGCTAGACTAGGATCCACAGAATGTGCAGATTCACCTCGATACTCGAATTTGGTCTTGACGGCCAACCAACTTACACCTTCGGTGCACTGTGCCGAGATTGCGAGCTGGCCCCCCCACCTTTGGAAACCAGAACGATCCAACAAATTTGATTTTCCGTGATCTCAACTCACATCGTAAAAAAAACGTTTTGCCTTCGTCCAGCCAGAAGCTAAACCACAGATGGTGGTTGAAAATTGAGCCACAACCTCAAGTTGACACGCGCTTGAACTTGTGGTTCAACTGAACCAGAATCAAAACCTAACATCTTGAATTTTAATTAATTTCGGCCATGCGCACGTGTCTTGATCCAGCTTAACATCAACCCTTCCCCGGGTGACCCGGGCTGACCATTCCAGACTCTTCCCACGTCAAAATGTCCCGAACGAGGTGATGGTGACCAAGCTTGCAATACTACAATCGCGAGCAAAATTGCCCCAGATCCTAAAATGTATTTTCCAGGCAGCACACCTGTCTAATTACCCAAATATCAAATTGGTCCCTTCCAACTTCAATAGCACTCCATTCAAGACTGAAACTCTCCTACTCTTGCAGGAAGAGTTATAGGCCTGGACTTGATCTGTAGACACCGACTTTCAGAAAAAATCTAGCATTTTTTGTGCAACTCAGAGGATGAATTTTGTGAGGGACACCCAAAAAAGCGAATTTGACTGCTCAAGTGCCTTCATGCACGTTCATGCACGTGTTTTTTAAGGCTTTAAATATGCTCTAACTTTAAGAGCGTTTCCCCCTACCTTCAGATGACTGTATCGGCTTGCAAAGTGGTAGATTGCTAGTATAGTATAGCAACTAGATGTATACCGACTTTCAGCTATGTCCATCAACATTTATATTAAGACAATATTTGTTTTTACTGGGAGACCCAAAAACTTTGAATACTGCACTGTGCTGTTGAAATTTCGATTTTGAGGTGACCATTTTTAGGTCTATCTTTGCACTGCTACTGCATTTTGCTCGATTTTTTCTCAGCATACAGTTGCAGAGCAACTTGTAGCTCTGCATAGCATCTACAAGTACCATGTTTCAGATAAATGTTCTGACAATTTTTTGTATATGATGGTGATCAATCTAATGAGGTAGGGTCATGCTGGTATACACTGGTGAATTGCCTGAATTACTCCAAAAAAGATCTGGGGCAATTTTGCTCGTGATTGTATCTGAGTAAATTGTCCACTTTCCTGCTGTATCCTTGATAAAACTCCCCTTTTCGGCATGCTGTGGATTTCTATGACGCAATCAACTGTAATTCCGGCTGCCTGGTTCAGCCTGTGGCTTACCTGATCTCAGCCAGTGTGCCTGCTTTGCTGCTGGCTTGATGAACCACTGGGAGTGGCTCAAATCCAAGCCAGGTGTATAGCAGAGCCGCTGGCTTGAGTTTTTTAAACCAGGCTTAAGCCAGGCATGCTGGTGAGCTTCTGGCTGGACAAAGGGAAAACCCTTTTTTTACGATGTGACTTAAAGTGTGAAAGATTGAGGGGCGAGCGAGGTCTTGATGTCGATCAGGAGATCGGCGGATCTAATGTTCGATGCTCCGACCGGTGATAGTCGGTGCCGATAATAGATAACCTTGAACTGGAATTGACAGTCTCGGGCGCGTCTCACTGTTCTTATACCAGTGGCCTAGTAACGCGGGGAGAATGTATTCCGAACGCCCCGTCCTTATTGAAAGGTCTAGGTAGCTTGGGCCTAGCGACTTACCACTTGATGAGGGGACTCGTTGAAGGGGTCGACTGTGGGTTATCGGCACCTACAATGAGTTTACAGTAGAGGAAATGGATAATAGATTCGATGAGGACTGAAACGGTAAGGACAATACATGGGCGTCATATATATACGCATTCGCGGTTCCTCCTATCCATTCTGTCCTCCTAGGTTCTCCTCTTGTCCCTTTCGTGAGGTGAGCTCCGCTCCCTTGTCCTCCTGTGGCGTCGTTCTCTCCCCTTCCGGCGTTCATTGTTATGCATACACCTTCAGTCGTGTACGCGCCGGAAGCTCCATTGTCGGTACAGAGAACGCGCTCTTTGCCCGGTATCCTCCTTATTCCCAAAGACGTTTGCGAATGTTCACCGGTAACGTTGTCCTCTGACTCGAGTATCCCTTCTCTCATTGGTTGCCTCTCCCTTCGCCACCCGATTGGTCGATGCGTGAGTCCGACCTGACTCGACGCTACCCAATCGTATGGCTCTAGACGTGTCGTCTTGGTGTCCTCGGAGGATCGTATGGATGCTCCGCTCGCTGTCGTGCACCTCTGGCATGATATTCCATTGTCGACGCCGACAATGGCCAATCAGCGGCGTGAACGCCACCCATTGCATCGGACCCTTCTGGACCCTTGATTGTACTTGTCTCCTATTGGCTAATGCCGTTGGGTATTGCCTTCCGGTGGCTAGGGTCGGCTATCGTCGGCCATTATACGATTTCGGCCGGTACTTCGAGTGTTCTGCGCGTCTGATGCATTGTCCGCACCGATAATGCAAAGTGTGTGGTGAGACCAGTTGACGCCGAAAAAGGTGAAGGTAAATCTTACGATTTCCAACATAAAGGGGGTATCATTTTTTCGGGTTTCCCAAAAACTCGAGTTTTTGAAAGAATGTTTGGCCACCCGATTCACAGTGACCCCTCCAAAAAAAACTCGAGTTTTTGAGAAACCCGAAAAAAGGATACCCCCTTTAGGCGTGTCGCATGGTCGGACACAGGAAAGCTGACCTGCATCAGAAGATCCTCAACACTGACAAGGCCATCCTTCGACACTCGAGTGAGTTTGCTCGCGATGGGGAGCAGCTTCTTATCACCGCCACCACCACCGTCACTACCAACATTGCACCAACTCTCTGAAGCACAAAAGAACCTTTGACTCTCGGGTGGCCATCTCACACCAGAACGCCGAAGCGCATCGCGAATTTCCTCTTGCAGCTTTAAGCCGAATCGACGTTTCAAGAGTTGCAGCCATCCACGTTCACAATCATCGTCCTTGAACGTCCACCAACTCGTCTCACTCTGCTGCAACTGCACCGGTCGTCGGCAAGCTCTTGTCACAGACCGCTGTCAGACAGACCAGGGTTCTGCTCGTTCCATGTCTCTTCCAGCTTCGGGTAAGAAGTACAAGTCCAACACTCGCTCCTCGGTCGACTTGGATAACACCGAGACCGGCGCTCTCCTCCTCGGTCAGAACGGTCACGACGCCGACGCCGACGGTCTCACGGTGTATCCTCCGCAGTCCGCATCAACGGCCGGGTATCCCGCTTCTCGCGTGTGGTCGACAAGAAGGATGCCGCTCGGTTCCAGACGTCTCGCCGTCATCCTCTTCAGCTTTGTGGCTCTCATCGTGCTGTTCGGCAGGAGGGATTCGAGAGATGCTGTAGTCGGGTACGTCAACGACAAGGCGGGCCAGGTCGGGCAGGCTTATCAGAATGCGCCCTGGAAGGCCAAGCCGGAACAAGGCAGCAGCAACAACGCCGTCGGCTTTCCATACACCTCGCCGTTATCATCGACACCTGCAAAGGCACCCATCACAGGCACCAAGGCCGACACCGTCCGCGAGAAGCCAGCATTGCATTCGGATCCCACTAAGACCACACGATGCGACGGCACCGGACCTCGCCCGCTCGACCACAAGGGCAACCCACGACCGCTGGTGCAGTACGCGCTCATGATCGATGCCGGCAGCACAGGCAGCCGTATCCACGTCTACCGCTTCAACTACTGCTCTGCATCGCCAGAGCTCGAAGACGAGTACTTTGAGATGCTCAAAGGTGGACTCAGCAACTACGGCACCAATCCAGCAGCTGCTGCCGACTCGTTGCGGCCGTTGCTCAAGTCCGCGCTGGAGCGGGTGCCGCATAGCTTGCGCAAATGCACGCCCGTAGCCGTGAAAGCGACGGCCGGTCTCCGGCTGCTGCCCGGTAAGCAGGCCGAAGACGTCATTAAAGCGGTGCGACATATGCTCGAAAACGAGTACCCATTCCCCATCGTAGACGGTAAGAATGCCGACGGCTCCAAGGCGTCCAAGGGAGTCGAGATCATGGAGGGCAAGGACGAAGGCGTCTTCGCGTGGATCACGGTCAACTACCTCTTGAACCGCATCGGCTCGTCGTCGGCCGAGAAGCTCGAGACCGCCGCCATCATGGATCTCGGCGGTGGTTCAACGCAGATCGTCTTCGAGCCAACCTTCCCTTCAGCACTGCAAGGAATGCAGCCGGGCGAACACGTGTACCAACTCAACGCATTCGGCACCAAGCCGTACACACTTTACCAGAACTCGTATCTGGGCTACGGGCTGATGCAGGCGCGGATGTCCATCAACTCGCTCGCTGCGTTCACGTACAGTCTGGCGCATCCGAATGCGGTGCTCACGGGTTCCGTGCATGACGGCGCACAGGAATCGTTTGAGTGGTCTTCGCTGCGTCCGGAGACGACGCGTATTCCATCGCCCTGTTTCACGAATGGTCGCACCAAGGCAGTACTCGTCTCGCAGCCGGGTCAGAAGACGCACGCGAATGTCACGATGGTCGGCACCGACGGCGGGTTCACGGCCTGTCGACGTTTGGTCGAGGTGATGATGGACAAGGACGCCGTGTGCTCCTCCCGCCCGTGCTCTTTTGGCGGCGTGTACCAACCCTCGCTCATGGAAACCTTCAAGACCGCACCCATCATCGCGTTGTCGTACTTTTACGACCGTCTCGAACCGCTTGGGCTCGGGCCGAAGTTCAAGATCAGGGACCTCGAGGCTGTTGCGCAGCGTGCGTGCGCGTATACCAGGACCGACACCCAGGGTTTTGATGCAAAGGCGATAGCAGAGCTCGAAGATCGCCCGGATACCTGTTTGGATTTGAGCTTCATGCATGGGCTGCTCAGTTTGGGGTACGAGTTGAGTGGAGACAGGGAGGTAAGCATTGCGAAGAAGTTGGGTGGCACCGAGTTGGGGTGGTGCTTGGGTGCGCAGTTGGCCGTGCTGGACGAAGATGGCTTGTTGTGCAAAGTATGAGGTGCCGTCATTGGTGTTAGCATAGACGGTACTCATACGATAGCGTGTCAGGTCACATTTGGAAGCATTAACTTAGACAAGACATTGCATTGCAAAACGATCAAATGTGTTGCTCCTGTCTGGACGAAAGGTGGGTGACATTCTCACTTCTTGTTCTGACCGAGACCGCTCGCGTGTTCAGCAGCAGCCTGAATCGTACGAGCTACCGTGCTCCTGACCCTACCATCCTCCAAGTTCAGCAACCCGGCAATAGTGCATCCACCCGGAGTAGTAACAGAATCCTTGATTGCAGCCGGGTGCATTCCGGACTGCATCACCATCCTTGCCGCACCCTGCATTGTCTGCGCCGCCAGCTCGAGCGCCTCCTGTCGGGGCAGACCCATCATCACTCCGCCGTCTGCCATAGCTTCCAGGAACACGCACGCAAACGCGGGACCGGAGCCGGCGAGCGCTGTGCATGCATCAAAGTGTTTCTCGTCCAAGAAGCGACATCGACCGACGGCGCTGAAGATGCTGAGGAGAATATTGCGGTCAAGTTCTGCGTTGGGGAGGGTGGAGGGGAGCGGCGTGAGGATGGTCATTCCTTCGCGAATCTTGCAAGGTGTATTGGGCATTGCACGGACGACTTTGGTGGCCGGAGTCACCCATTCCACCATCTGCGAAATGCGCAAACCCGCACAGATCGAGATGACCAGCTTCCCGTCCATCGCCTCCTTCATCCCTGGTTCGGCGATGATATCCTGCACCATCTGCGGCTTGCACCCGAGGAGGATAACGTCGGCGTCCCGCGCGGCTTGCACGTTTTTCCCCGCGTGGATTTCGATGTCGGGATACTCGGAGAAAGTTTTCTTCAGGCGACGTACCGACTCGAGCCGGTTGACCGTGGCAATGTACCGGCTGGGCAGCTCGGTGAGGTCGTCGCCCGTTGTGGAGTCGGGCAGCGAGGAGATGGAGGAGGCCAAGGAGGAGGCAAGCGCCTGTTGCGATCGTTGTGAGTCGAGCACGCCTGACAGGATAGCGACACCCATGGTGCCGCAGCCGATGACTGCTAGTGTGTATCCCGGCATATTGCGGGTCGATGTGCGGGAAGTGATGATGGTGGCGAAGATGTGGTTGAGTATGGGTCGTGCTGAAAGGAAGAACTCATGCCTCATGCAGAGGTGCAGGCCGAAAGCGAACTGAGCGTTCTTCTCATAGTTCGGATATTCTTCGGTGACTCGCCTCAGATAGCATCACCCGATTTTCTCTTCGTTTCTGCCCCGATGCCGACGAAGATCTTCCTCTTCACATCTCTTCGTCTCCCTTCAGCAATCGTCACGAACACTTTACGCTCAATGCGTTCCCTAACAACGCCTCGTACGCAAACAGCAAGCTTCGAATGAGGCTAATGGAACACGATCATCCATGACTATCCATTAATGGCTTTCTGGTAGAGACATGTAAATCGAAGAAAGCAGAAGAATGTACCCAGAGTGAAAGTGAAAGTGATTGACTCGGTGCTTGGACAGTGAAGGCCACGGAATAAGGGCCGACGCCGTGAGTAAGCATGGGATTCACCCTGATAGGCAAGGTATTCTTCTTGCACCTTTCCGTAAACTGTTTGGGTTGGAGTTCCCCGAAAAGGGGATGCCGAAAACAGTAAAATTATAAGGTGCGTTGCAGCAGGAGGAGGGGTGAGAGAGGGAGGGAGGCGGGGAGGCAAACGAGAGCTCAATGGGTGCGGATCATCATAAGTGATGAGCTGCGTGGATTGCATGGGGTAAGGAGTGACAAGGGCGAGAAAGTCGGGGTTGAAGATGCGGGCGTGGTGAGCAACAGAGCTGGTTCAGAGCATGTCGGGTGAGGGCCGTAAGGTCGATGCTAGCTTCAGATTCGGCCACGGGTCAAACCCCTCGTCGTCGTTATCCTGCGAAAGGTGAGTTCGGGTTCGAGGTCGAATTGCAATGTTGTGGCAAAGAAGAAAGATGTTGAGCGTTGTCCTGGAAAAACTTGGAGAGAGAAAAAAAAGGTACTTCCGGGACGCCATGTGTGCTTGCGTCACGTGACGGCGTGATCATCTGAGCTCGCTTACGCGCCCACAGCCAGATCACTCGTCGCTCTGACTTCTCCTCTCTCCCTCCATCATCTCTCTTTTGGCGAGCGCTGTGGTTAGCACGCACTCGCCTCTTCGTTTTTCACCCGCCCGATCCCTCCCTTGCGTTCTGCCTGTATGTTTCCGCTCTTCTCTGTGCTCGACCGGCCCCCTACGGCGGGCTGGGAGCCTCTGAGCCAGCAGACTTCGTCGCTGACCCGCAATCCTATGACCTCTATGATTCCTGTGACCGCGTAATTCCTGTGTCTCTTTCGGCCGCGTAAGCATGAGCTGGGATTTGTCACGCTCACACACGTAATCGTATGTGATGGAAGTGAACTGAGATTGCGACACGGAAACTAACAGTGAGCAGGAACTATATAGTAGTCACGTGCATTGCCCGATACGAGAGGATCGGGAATGCTAGCGTGACAGGATTTCATCCTCCAATCAGACAGCTTGAATTCTCCCCGGCCTGAACATGAACACATGAACTCGCCTGTAAACCTCAATCTGCTCCAAAGGTCAACAGAAACAAACTCAAACCAACTCGAAGGACGCCGCACCCTTTGTAACTGAGTGTGAGCGTGAGTACATCAAACCGATCCGCGCACTACACACTCTCATGAGACCAACCCCACCCATCCCTGCGATGCGATGTGTGACGGACGGCAAAGGTGCATTGCAAAAACAAAACATTGTGCGCTCGTGATGCACTACTGGTAAAACTCCATCTTAGAATCGTCCGGCTTCTTGACAATCTGCTTCCACGCCTCCTCGAAGTCCTCGGGCATGATGACATAACGGTTCTTGCGCACCGCCTGCAAACCCGCCGCTTGACAAATACTGGCAATCTCGGCACTCGACAGCTTGTCAGGACGTCCAACGTAATCTTCGAGGTCCACCTCCGGACTCAAGTTCATTTTGCCGCAAATGGTCTGGAAGATCAGACGCTTCTCACGACGTGATGGTGTGGGGAACTCGATCTTCCGATCCAAACGACCGGGTCGAAGCAATGCAGGGTCGAGCGTGTCGGCTCGGTTGGTGGCCATGATGACCTTGACGTTGCTTCCCTGATCGAAACCGTCCATCTGGTTGAGTAACTCGAGCAAGATACGTTGTACTTCGCGATCCGCACCCGTCTGCGCGTCGAAACGCTTAGTGGCGATGGCGTCGATTTCGTCGATAAAGATGATGGCAGGTGCATTTTCGCGCGCGAGTCTGAAAACGTCACGCACCATCCTTGGTCCTTCACCGAGGTACTTTTGCACGAATTCGGATCCAACAACGCGGATGAAGCTGGCGGTCGTTGCGTTGGCGACAGCCTTGACCAGCATCGTTTTTCCTGTACCGGGGGGACCGTAGAGCAACACACCACGCGGCGGGTCGATACCGATCTGACGGTACAAGTCGAACTGCACCAATGGCAGCTCCACAGCTTCTCGGATCTCCTGCTTCTGGATGTCCATACCACCGATGTCTTGGTACGTCTCTGTCGGCTTTTCGTCCTGTCCCAACATGGCAATCGACGAGTCGGCCTCTGGCGGCAGCACATCTACCAACGCATTGGAGTGGCGATGCAATGCGACACTCGAGCTGGCCTTGAGCAGCTCGCGGTCAATTGTGGAGAGGATGCGGACGACGTAGTTGGATCCTGTGGTGGATCCGACGATGCCCGTGTGCTGGTCGATGGGCTCGAGGAATTGACCGATGACGAGGGGAACCGACTGGATGCGCTTGACCTCCTCTTGCGCCCTCACGAGCTCGCGCTTGAGGTTTCTCTGTTCATCCTTGACGTATTCTTCCATGGTGTTGAGGAACTCGAGGTGCTGTTGCAGCTTTTTGAAACGAAGATATGTGTCCTCCTCCGCCGCTATCTCTTGGTGGATGGCCGCCTTCTCGGCTGCTGCATCCTCGAGCGTAGGCTCGGTGCGCTTCAGCGAAGCAATTCCAATCTCCTCCATGTCGTTAGTCTCTGCCACTTCGAAGCGTCCTGCTGCTGGATCGTTTTTGTGCACTACTTTGCTATGCGCTCGATGTGATTGTTAGCGATTCGAGACAGTCGCAAAATGGTTTGCTGACCAAAATTTGGTGAGGAAAGCGAGATCTGGCTTAGCACCTGAATGCTCCAGCACTTTATGGTTGCTACGCAGAATGTCGTAGTGTCTGAGTGGGATGAAGGATGCGGAAGGGATGGAGATGGTGAGAAAGGTGTTGCAGAAGCTCAGGAAGCGTGGCCAGAAGCGTGATTTCTGAGCAAGACGCGCAAGTGGAGCAACACTCTGCGGAAGCACGGTCAAGGCTGCTGGCTGCTGAGCTGTGTGTGATCGAAGCGCGCGCCCTCTCCACTTTACTCTGAAATCGGTCAGATCGGGGCCTTGCCCGATTCAAGCAGACGACCCTCTTCTAGAAATTGGGCTCAGTCCGATTGGACCGCCGCACGTTTCGTCCAACCAGCGGAAGCAAAACCTCTTCCTCCTTCTCTGTCCACAGCACACTTCTCTATAACCTCTTTGCCAACATGCCTCGCTCAAGTCGATCGTCCGGACCTTCTCGCTCCACGCCTTCGGGCTCGCGTGGCGCCCACACCATGGCCGCGCCTCCTCAGCAGCATCACCAGCCGCCACCTACCTACGCCCAGCAGCAGCAGCCTGCCATGGCGCAGCAGTCCCGCGGACCCGGTCTGTTCGGTCAGATGGCCTCCACCGCCGCTGGTGTGGCTGTCGGATCCACTGTCGGCCACGGTCTCTCCAACATGCTTTTCGGTGGCAGCAGCTCTGCGCCCGCGGAGCAGGCCCAGCAGCCCGCTCCCCAGGCATACCAGGGCGCCTACCCGCAGCAGCAGCAGAACGTCGGCGTCAGCTGCGAGCAACAGAGCAAGGACTTCATCAAGTGTCTCGAGAGCAGTAAGTGTTTTCCAAACTCGCTCCATTCGTTGGGCTATCCACGTCGAAAAGGTGAAACTGACATCTTTGTTTCTTCATTCGGCAACCAACAGCAAACGACATGAACTCTTGCTCGTACTACCTCGAGCAGCTCAAGGCTTGCCAGGCCGCCGCCCGCCCTTACTGAGACCTCACAAATGTACATTCCAACATATCTTCTACATGAATCAACCGTCACCATTCAGCACGAGCTACAGTGGAGTCTGCGGAGAACCGATGCAATTTCTCGAGGCACGAGGCATCAAGACAGTATGTGTACAGTGTGATGTGGCGTTCATGCGTGCGACGATGGATGCGGTGCGAGATGCGTTGAGCGGACGAAGACGACGATGCAAGGCAAAAGAGGAGCGATGACGACGAGATTGGTGACGAGCGAGCGATGTGTTCGAAACAGAAGGCCGAGTGTAGTTGATAAAGAGCAAATTCGAAGCTGGTTGAGTGCCGACAGAGGAAAGTCTTGCCTAGTCTATGGATCATCTTGATCGAGGCGACCAAAGCTGAAGCCCTCATCCTCGTGGCGCGGGCCCGGATGCGGATCTTCTTCGTCCTCCTCCTCGTCAGGCATACCAAAATACACAGCGTCGTCCTGCTCGCTGTCACCTCCTTCAAGAGCCGCGTCGTGTGCGGGACCATGATCGAGATTGCGAGCGAATGGGCCACCTGCGCGTAGCCCCTTGGGTGGCGACACAGAGTGAGAGGCGGAATGCTTGCGCATCGAGCCAGAGCATGACGAGATGGACTTGCGTCCGAGCTTGTGCGCTGCGCCACTCGGCACGCCGAGCGAAGGCTTGTCGCGCACTACTGCTGGGCTCTTGATGCGCGCCTCTTCGGCCCTGCGCTCACGCTCGCGCTCGGCAAGCAGCGCGGCGGATTGGATGGCCAGAGACTGTTCGTAGCCCATGGCTTGCACTTTGCGGCCTGGATGAAAGGCGCCGGACGACTGTGCCAGCTTCTTCTTGACGGCGAGAGTATTGCGTGACCAGCCGAAGGAGTCGATGGGCGGGCTGGTACCTAGATTGGAGCCCTCTTTAACAGACAGACCAAGCAGAGCAGACTCGAGCTCTGCCTCTTTGGGAGGGTCCTGAAGCTGTACTGACGAGATGCCCTCGTTGACGTCGCGCATCGCACGAAGCGACAGAATCGCATCGCGGATTGCTTCGGTCTCGGAGCGAAGACGTTCCTTGGTGGGAGTCTGTGTAGCCTCTAGCGTGGAGAGGATGCGCTCGTTGCGATCCAGCCGCTGTTCGAGCTCGAACTCGGAACAGAGGTGGATGGGCTTCTGCACTGCAGCAGAGTTGCGGGAGGTTCGGGGGATGAAGGCCAGCGACGCAGCAGCTGAGCCGTTCGATGACAACGATGGGCTGCGGAGGCCATTTCCTCCATTGCTAGTGGCGACTGATCCGCTCGTGTGCAGTGCAGACGGTTTGCCGGGGCTGCTGCCAAATCTATGCAATGATGGCGAGGCTGGAATGGGAGACGAGGTCTCGGCCTTGACATGGCTCGAAAAACCGGGACTCTCTGGCTTGACCAGGGAAGGTGGCGAAGCAATGTGAAGCGAGGCGTCGCCCCTCAAGGGTTGCTTAGACCCGGTGGGGAGAAGAAGTCCGTTCATGCAGCGAGTGTCGTCAGGAGGAGAGGGATTGGCCGTTTATGTGGGGTAGGGGAGGTGTCGATCAATCTCTTGTCCAGCGGCATGTTCCGAAGGCAGGCGAGCGAGTTCGAGATACCTCCACGAGAGCTGCTTGGTTGTAACCTAGGCAGATGCTCGAAAGCGACGCAGAGAAGGAGGGGAATGGAACCGAGTGCGGGCAGTGCGCTAGTGGCAGGAGCTTGCGAGAGAATAGTACCACAGGAGGCGGAGAGGATCGCTCGATAGCGACGGCGGATTGACAGATAGCGCGGGGTGTGTGTGAGAGACAGAGAGAGAACTAGAATGCGGTACTCGACGTAGCTTGTCAAGGGCCAAGTTGCGGCAAAAGTCCGGACAGAGCGAGGGCGTGCGTCTGCCAAAAAGGGTCTTTGTCGTTAAAATGCTGTCTGTCTGTGAGGCAGTCACATGAAATTAGGAGTGGGATGTGGAAGGCCGGAAAGGAGCTTAGGCAGCTGACTACGGCTCGCCCATTGAGTGGAGTCGAGGTCCGGGCGCTGAAATCTTAGCGTGCAGTGTCGACAATCGTTCATACTCGCATCTCTCACCCCACATCGATACATGAAGTCACACAGAGCAGCCACAGACTCGGCCTTGTAATCCTTTCATCTGGCAGTGTCCGCTCGGCGTAGCCTTTTGGCGTGCTGAATACCGGCATTGATCGCTTGACGTCCCACGAAGGCTGCTTCTTCTTGCTTGAGTCAACCCGTAAGGGGGCCGTGTGATGCGCAGCGGTCTCGGAAGGGAGGTGGCTTTCAGCCGTTCAAAGACTTGCAGCAGCAGGTGACAGCTTTGCTTGAAGGCAAGGTCTTTGTGAGGCCTTTTGTGCGCTTCGAGAGTGAGCTCAAAGTGTGAGAGCCTGGATTTTCGATGCCCCCTTTTAGCCTTCGCTTTTTTCCGTCCTGTTTGGTTGGTCACGATTCAGGGTCTCGAAAAGCGACGCCGAGCACGGACCATGGCTCGCTCGCTTGTCTCCCTCGAAGCTAAATGCGATGATGGTGCCCGGCTGGTACATCAACATCAGGGTCCTGATCACCCATCCAGTATAAAGTTACACAAGCAAGGGATATGATGACCAAGAGCTAAGTAGCTGCGGAAGAAGAAGGTTTCGTGCTGGTGTCGAAGGAACGTGGCTCGTCTGAGAAGAAAGCGCTCGACTCTCATCCAAGTCCACTATTCCGGCCTCGATCGGCGTCTCGAAGCGGTCCATTCCAGCGGCCTTCTGGTGAGAGTCGGCTGATCCGTGCTTGCTTTTCTTCTGGTGGTGATTGCTGAAAGAGTGTTGCGTTCGACTCAGCGTCTTCGCCCTCTCCCCCTCTGCTGTATTCCTCCAGGTCCGATTCGCAGACACGCGGAAGCCAAATCAGCCAGCCAGCCATTGTTCGGCGCCTTCCGCAGGTCTTAAGGGAAGGACTCTTTCTGAAAATGGACGATTTTCCGCTTGGATTATTCGAAAATTAACTCACAGGAAATCGTAGAATCGCAAATCAGCTTGCTGCAAGTGCCGAGAGAGTGCGCTGTCAGAGAGTGTCGCATTTTGGGTTCGAGACTTCGCTTAGCGCGCCCCATCAAGGGAAGAAAGACAGCTAGCTCTCTGTGTGGCCCTTTTGCTCCTCTGACGATTTGGATTTTGAGTTCCAGATCGTCGTCATAAATCGTGCAGCAGAAGGTGGATCTGCTACAGTAGACACAGCCAGCCAGTCAGAGAGCAGTCACTTGGTCACTTCGTCCCGATTCGCGAGCAATTCCGCTTTGCAGCTGCAGCGGCGCACCGGTTTCTCGCTCAATCGCCTCAGAGGAAATTCCCCACCCGTCTGTCGGCTGAACCCTCAAACCGCTCCTGATTGCTCATTCGTCGGTTTGGCTCGATTTCCAGCGCCAGTTGGCCCTTTAAATACGCCATCGGTCATTCGATCCTTGCTTTTTGTAGCTCCCATCGCTTCGCCCGCCATCAAGCGCCTACGCTTCGCTCCATCGTCGCCTTGCATGCTTTTGTGAAAAGGCATTCAACGCAAGGGCCTCACTTCCATCCACGACGGATTCCTCTGTCCGCAGGGCGACCACACGGCTTCCCTCCTACCTCGCTGCGCTATCTCGGTGCCGTGAGAGCTCACCATCCTCTCGGCCCGCTTCGTCTGGACGCTTGGTCGCTGTCGTTGCGCAATTTTTGCCGTCAGAGTCTCGCCACAAGCTGTCCTCCCTTTTACGGCTCGATCACCGAGCTCGCCACTCTCTCCGTCGCAGCGCGAAGCTGGATGACACGGCGATCGATTGGACCACCTCGATCCGCGCACTGACGCGACGACCAGCAGACGCTTCAAACGGACACTCCGCATTGTTTCGCTAGTTCTGATGGGTGTCCCTGCGCTGCCGCCGTCACTTCTGGCCCAGTCTCATCCCACAATCTGATACGCTTTCCTGCCTCGCTACCGCATCCCTTGTCTCCACACGCAGCGCCGACGCTCTTCATGCCTTGCCATCGACACGCTCATCCCCCGCTCCTCCACCGATCTCGCCCTCGCATCGTATCATCAGGCTACGTCGGCTGAAGCGACAGCTCTCACACACGCTCGGCACGCGCGACAGCCCGGCGCGGCTTAGCTGCCGCTGCGCTCACAATCATTATGGAGGACCTCTCCGCAGACGATGACATCCTCTCGGATGTTTTGCTCGATAACCTCGAGTTCGAGCCTGCCATCTCAACGCATAAGATGAATCCGAGTTACCGAGGACACCGCTTTGATCGCAATGCTGTCAGCCTCATCGTCCGCAAGCGCGTTGTCGTGGAAAAGGATATCACCGCCGCCATCGAGGACCTCAGCAAACTCGGCAACATCCAGAAATACCTCAACAACAAGACACAACGACAAATAGCCAGCTTCCACGCCCATGCACGACGCTATCTCGAGAGCTACCTTCCCGAGAGCGGCGTCGAATTCGCCCTTACCACACGCTACAAGCGCGTCATGATGCAAAAGGCCGGCAGGGCGCCCGGTGCAGATGCAGAGGCTTCTACGTCCGCGGTCAAGCTCGAAGATGTCCCCGCCTCTCCAGAAAAGGACACGGCAGAAGAGCGTGGCAAAGGTCGCGCCAAGGGGAGATCATCGCTCGACCGTGCTGCCACCAGCATCGGTGCAGCACCCGCCGCGTCCGAAAAAGCCGACCTCTGCGTCTTGGCCATGCGCACATTCAAGCCCGGTGAGCTCATCAACTTTTGCAAAGGTGGCCTCAAAGACCTCACCAAGAGCGAAGATGATGCGCTGCGCGAGGAAGCCACCGCCTCGCGTGAGAAACGCAAAGATGCCGAATACAAGGGCGTACTTGGTCCAGGGCGCGATTTCTCCGTCATCCGATCTGCCAGAAAGGGTTGCAGCCAGCTGCTGCTAGGACCAGCAAGGTTCGTCAATCACGACTGCAACCCGAATACCGAATTCTACCGCATGGGTTCCACGATGGTGTTCAAGGTGATCCGACCCATCCATCGAAACGAGGAAATCACGACGTTCTACGGCGACAACTACTTCGAGTGGGGCAACTCTGAATGCATGTGCGCCACTTGCGAGTCTCGAGGCACGGGTGCCTTTTCCGATCCATCCGTGCCTGCCCCCATGGAGCCCTCGGAGCTCTTGGATGGAATTGAGGTCAAGGTCGAGGAATCGTCGTCCACCGGCACATCGAAGGATGCCAATGGGCGGCGACAGTCGCGGCGCTCGAGTCGTCCAGCAGGCGCATCCTCCGCATTACCGTCACCATCGCCAACGCCATCCTTGACATCCACCCTACCTACAGTGAGCGGAGATGACCCAGCCAAGGACAAAAAGTCGAAACGAGATTACCTCGCGGACATCAAGCTTGCAGAGCATGGTCCTTCAGAAGACCGTTCAGATCCATGGGCAGAGGGAGCCGGACCCAAATGCCGGTGCCTCACATGCGGTGCTACATTTTGGGCTCCCGAGAAATGGTGGACGCCAGACGAATGTCCACGCTGCGAACGTCATTACAAAATCTTCAAGGCAGATTGGCCCGGCCGCGTGCCGACCGAAGGTGCTCTGGCAAGGAAGGCTGGCGTCAAGCGCAAGACCAGTTCCGAGATGATGTCTGACCACCTTGCGAGCGCCGCATCGCCAGCACGCAACGGGAAGGAGCGCTCCTTGACCCCGACCGACACCAAGGCCAACATCACTCCAAAGGCTCAGAAAAAGCCGCGGCCCAGCAAGGCCGCGGCTGATAGCGCTGCACCCGGCGGCTCGGCTGCAACACCCACAAAGTCTCCAGCCCGGCCCGCAAAGGTCGATACAGGAAAGAACGTTAAGCAAGAGCGACAAGATGAAGCCGCCGTTGCTCGTTCTCTCGCTACACCTCCACCAAAGAAGGCAGGCACTTCTGTCGCGCCAGCCAAACCATCAGCCAAGCCGGGGAGCACTTACGATCTCGATTCGGATGGCTCCGACCTCACGCCGGAGCCAGACTCGGAGCAGGGCGATGCTGTCAAAGCGGTGGATGACGAAGACGACGATGACCAAGGACCTCCACCCGTCTCTGCTGCCAGTCGGTCCCAGACTGGCCAAGCGGATCGATCGTCGTCCAGTTTGAGTCCCGGACCGCCAGGTCCCAAGATGCTCGGCAAGAATGCAAAGACGGATGTACTGGCCCACTACTGGGGAGCCGCAGAAGGCGATCGACGTGCTCGCAGGAAAACGTCTGTCAATCCTGGCCCCGCTTTGCTGGCCGCGAGGCGCTCGTCTCAGGACGTCTCTCACAAGCCTGCAGAGCGTCGCTCCAGCTTCCGCGAGACAAGCACAGACGAGCACGCTGTTCCCAAGCTGAAGCGCCGCCTGGTGGCCGAGTCTGCGCCCGATGCCGAAGACGCATCACCACAGCCATCGGCCACTCCACGCCCACTTCCTGCCGTAGCAGCTTCCAAGCACCGCAAAACATCGAGCATGAATGACGCTTCGTTTGCCCAGATGCGTGCCAAGTCCGAGGTCGGACCGTCGCCGGATCGGCTCACGCCGTCGTCGACGGTCAGTGCAGCCTCGCCGGGCCTTTCTGCCAAGACGGCGCCATCAGCGTCCGCGCCGCCGCCAAAGACGTCGGCGGGCAGCATGCCGGGGCTGGCCACTTCGGGCGTCGAGCGCACTTCCGAGTCCAATCTGGCTCTCTTCTGGTCAGCGGGTGTAGGAGGCACGCGAAACCGTCGTCAGGCGCAGAGGGAGCCGCAAACGGTGCTTGTTCCGACAGTGCCATCCAAGCGATCGAGAAACGCCTCCGA
This sequence comes from Sporisorium exsertum, assembly GCA_928724755.1. Taxonomy (NCBI): domain Eukaryota; kingdom Fungi; phylum Basidiomycota; class Ustilaginomycetes; order Ustilaginales; family Ustilaginaceae; genus Sporisorium; species Sporisorium exsertum. Next base: position 1,360,377 of record CAKMXK010000015.1, on the reverse strand, counting down.
GTCGAGTCGAAGCCGCACACCAGAGGTGAAGAAGCCACGCAGCAGGTCACACGCCACCAATGGAGAGGACGAAGGCAGCGGCAGAGAACGAAGCGCACGATCGCGCTCTTTGGCTGCGTCGGACGACGGGTCAAAGGAGACGAGCCAGGGGAACAGCGACATGGAGGACGACGATCGAGACGATGGCGTGCCGCCCGTGAGGCCATACATGTTTTCGGCCATCAGCAAGGTGTTGTTGCAGTCTAACGGAGGCGTCGAGGCTACTGGGGCTTTGGACTCGAAAGGATCGCTTCTTCCGTCTGCACCCTTGTTTCGACCCCCTGGAATGCTTCGTCCTGACCTCGCAGCAGCAGCGGCTCGATCCAACTCACCGCTCGCTGGACCTCCACGTGGTGCCCCCGGACAGCCGATGCGCAAGAACCTTCGCTGGGGTAGCGGCAAATCATCGACGAGCCGCCCCTTGGGTCCGAATGGAAGCCCTGTCGCGCGACCTCCAAGCCTCAATGGCAGTCCCGTGAGCTTGCCACCACAGCGAACAGCAGCAAATTTAAAAAATTCGCCGCCTCGTATCTTGACTCCACCACAGATCGGACATGGAGCCTCTCCACAGTCGGATGCGCCGAATCCGCTCCTACAGCGTGTGGAGGCATCGCCTCTCGAGCCTACTCTTCGCCAACCTGCTACCGGCAGCGATTCGATTCGAGTCGAGCCCACAGGGACGATCGCGCCGGCTCGGCCTGTTCGGGAAGTCAAAATGGAACCTATCGCAGCGGCCCTGTCGAGCAATGCAGGGTCGAGCAAGGAGACGATAGCGACGGCGAATGTCATCCCAACCCCAGCTTCTGATCCGCTCGCTGCGGCGAATGCGCTGACTGCCGTCATACCGCCACCACGAGCAGCAGCATCGGATGTGCCTGCTGTTCCCGTTGCCCCTGCGGTTCCCAGTGCTCCTAGCGCTCCTTTTGTCCCCAGTGATTCCGCAGCCCTTGTTGAGGAAGTGTCGCTGGCGAAGAATGCGGCCAAGGACGTCTGCTCGAGCCAGGATCTAGTCGATCCCCAGCAGAGGCGTACTTCGGGTCGAACACGCAGAGCTCCTGAGATGGCAGCTGGTCAGATCCAGTACAAGGGAAGCTTGGTCAAGCTTGCTGCACAGCGAGCCAAAGGGGCAAAAGGAAGTCACTCTGGCGCTCAGTCTCCCAACTCGGCAGGAACAGCATCGCCGGACCCTCGACACCAAAGCCCGAAATCGGCTCCTCGATACGGTCTCACCGACAATGCAGCAGCAGAGGTTGCGCAGGCCGCTGCGGTCGACCACGCGCTCGAGCCCAGCAGCTTCGCGCGACAGAGTGACGGCAGTCCACTCGGGAATGGCAAGAACGGCGCAGTACTTGGCACGCAGCATGGCGAAGTGACTTCGACGAGCTTCGAGGCGAACAAAGACGTGGCCATGATCGACTCGGCCGTTCATCCTAGCAACGCGCGTGCAGCAGGAAATCCCGATGAACGTTGAACGGTGGAACAATTCGTTCACCCACATCTACTCTTGTATTTCTACACACAACATGCAAAGGATTTGCTTTCTTCATGGCACACCGGCACGCATTGTGCACGATTGAATTCGATTGAATATGCCCTTTGACACGAACGGATGTGATTTGCGTGAGAGACACTATTGACCGATCAGCTGGAGATTTCTCTGTCCACATGTGACGCGCCACCGGCATCATTCTGCGACGATTCCCGCTGCTGCTCGCCAAGATGACCGTTGGACGCGCCAACAACGTCGAGCACGCGTGTGAGGTCGGCGATGACGCCGTCTATGCGCGACTGGATGCTGGAGAGCAGAGCGATCTGCTGTTGGACAGCGTGCGTTTTGGCGCTCAACACAGCGGACAGGTGCGCATCGACGGGGGTAGTGCCGTTGAGGTGGGGTGTAGCGAGAAGGGGGTGTGGGAGTGTCGGTGCGTGAGAAGACGTGAAGTCGGGGATGGAGGTGGTGTCGAACAGGGGGATCATTGATATCGGTTCATCCGTCGCCGCCGTGGTCGCTGTGGTGGTGGAAGTTGAAGCGCTGGAGGGTTGGCCGAATCGCTTCAGCGTTGCCTGGCGGATGGCTTCTCTCGGATCAATTGGGTCTGAAGCGACCTCTTCGTCTTCGACACGCGCTTTGCCTTTGCCCTTCGCATCTGGATCTGCATCGCCGCTGTCGACCCCGCGTGTAGCTGCTCCTTCAGCACTCGACACCGTTCGGTCGGGCTGCTCAAGCCTCCTCCCCCCAGCATACAGCGTTGACGGCGGCGGAGGCATCCACAATCCCCCATTGAATCCTGCCCCCTCAGCTCCTGCATCGTCAACATGTGAAGCGCCAAAGCCACTCGGCACGAACGCTCCCCCGTTCATCCGCGCATACCTGGGCAGACCCCCGAACGCACCACCACCGCCATTCGCCGCAGCAGCAGCACCGGATGAGCGCGGCGTAGAATTCCCACTCCTGCGGTTCGTTCTCCGCCTGCTTGAAGACGCTTGGCGCGCAGACAAGTTGCCCTCTTCGCGCACTTTGCGCAGATCCGACTGGAGCCGCTGCAGGAAGCCTTGCAGTCTGGCGTCGTATGCTTGCTCTGCCGCTGTCGTTGTCGCCGTCGCATCTTGCGGGCCGCCACTCGCGCCGCTGGTGGACTGCGATGCTCCGCCGCCACGAGGGCCCGCACCGTCTGCTGATGTTGCTTGATCTTGCTGCTGCTGTTCCTGCTGTGCTTGTGGCGGTGCTTGCGGCGGTGCTTGCGGCGGTGCCTGTGCCGGCTCGTCGTCCAGAATCATCCTCCGACACGTCGGGCAGCTCTGTTGGCGCTCCAACCATGAGCGTAGGCAGCGAAAGTGAAAGATGTGACCGCACGAGAGCTTTTTCGGTGTCACATTCGTCACCACCGCCGCCCTTGCCCCTGACGCCGCCGCACCGCCATCTCCCTCCACCCCCGCCAGATCTGTAGCAACCATATCCTCTCGACAAATGATACACGTTCCATCGGTATTCGCCAGATCCGCAGCGCTCGCATTCGGATATTTCGTCTCCATCTTCTTTACTGCCTGCCTATACCGCACCAGCGCCTTCACCTTCACCAGACAGCTCCGCCCCGCACTGTACAGATCATGTATCAGCGAGAGCGGAAGCCCGTACAACCTGGTCAAGAGGACGAAAAAGTATCCATGCGTGCAGAGACGCACCACGTCGTGCGCCAAGTCGACGTACAGCACGTAGAGCGATTTGGCCTCCCACGGTTCTTGATGCGCCATATCGATGCAGTTCAAGATATACTGTGCAATGGTGTTGCACAGCAGTGCGGTGAGGATGATGAACTCCGAGGTGAACAACACCACCATCCCGATCTTGACTCTTCTGACCAGCAGCATCTGGAGCGAGAACCCGACGAACATCGCATCCGCCAAAAACAGCGTCGAGAGGATCGAGATCATGCGTGCGTGGAAAACGCGCGGCACCGACGGACTCTGCATGATCGACGCAACCCTCTCGGCGGATAGCCAGTGGAAGACCTTGAGAAACAAAAGCACGCCGAAGAGGATGACGAAGGAGACGCTGAATTCGTCCCTGAAGATGGACACGGCCAGCAAAGTGCTTACAAGACTGTACCATGATCGTTCGCATACGAGCTCAACTTCGCTCCTGCGCAGCTGACCAAAGTAGAGCAACTGCAGTACACGGCCTGCAGCGAGGGCTATGACAAGTAAGAAGTTGAGGAGCACCAATAGACAGCCATTGGAGCGACCGAGGAAGACGACGGCAGCGTAGAAATTGCTGCGCTCCGTGAAGGCAATGCCGACTGTCGCGAACGCGGCGATGGTGGACAGGATGCTGTAGGCGTAGATCCTAGGCCGGGTGGCCCAGGACAAAAAAGTGCTCGGTGGCATCGCTGGCGGGAGCAAGGATCGATGACCTAATGATGTGAATCGCGCTAAGTTGTGGATTGCAGGGGTGCCTTTGGCTGGGCACGCTCGTCAAAGAGTTCCATGCATGCGACGGTTGGCGGGTCTGTCGTTTCCGTTCAACAGCGATAAGTAGCAAGCTATGCTGAGAGTCGCATGAATGCCCGCCAATGCTGTTGGATGGATGATGGAGGACAGAGTCAAGAAGGGCTACGAAATGGTTGCATAAGTGTTGGTCTATGAAGGCTCGAGCTGCCCTGCCCAAGGTTCCACCTCACCGCGCCTGTGCCGTGTTGCTTCTCGTGCGGATTTCTGCGGATGTGGAGACAATGCGAAGCCGAATTCCGAGGAGAGCCCAAAATTTATTTGTCCATCCTCACACCATGCTCACCACTTGTCTTCTTCCACAATCACTCGAGCTATCGAAACCGACTGAAGCACCATGTCGACCAAGAACAAGCTGACCAAGGTAAGCATCCCACAAATGCTTCAAAGGCGCGAATCTGATACAAGAAGCACAACTGACCCAGCAATACCGTTTCGAACCACCACAGTTCAAGAATGCCGTATCCTCATCCTCTTCCTCCTCGTCACCTCCCCCATCCCCCTCCTCCTCCACCACCAAACCCACCGCAACACCACTCACAACCACCCAAGCAAACAACCTCCAAGCACTCCACCAAGAACAGCTCGCACGACTCGCATGCATCACCCTCCCCAACCTCGCCTCTGCCCACTCGCGTCAATTCCTGCACCTCGCACGCACCCAGACGCACCTCGCCGACGCGATGTGGTCGTCTCAAAAGGTGCAGGCTGTGCGGTACAGGAGGAGTCTGTGGGCTGAAGACGTCGAGCCGGAGCCAGAAGTGATGGCAGGGAAGGCCAGTGGAAGAGTGGTGCCGGACTTTTACCATAAGCATAATGGACGGTGTGTAAGGTGTGCGCTGCCCCTCGTGGCTGGGTTGAATCAGGTGGCGGTGCAGAGGAGAGCCGTGAAGGGAGGGGGAGGCAACAGGAAGAAACAGGGGAGGACAGCAAAACGTCTGTCGAGTTGTACACTTTGTCACCACAAGACTCGCGCTTCATGAGCAGGCTTCCGCACGTTAAGTTTTGATACCCCCGCACGCGCATACCCGGTCAACAATCGGCCATACAACACATTTGCAACTAGAATGCAGAGATCGAAGCTTCAGTTATCATCGTGTGATACATGAGCGCCGACGAGTGTACAGATAAAGAACGTGTGTGTAAGTGGAAAGACAGTTTTTACAGCGGCGCGTTCGAACAAGCTCGAAGCGGGCAAGGCCAAGCCAAAAGAGAAGGAGCGCATGCAAGTGTGTGTTGTCGTGGTATATGTGCAAGCCTAGATGGTGTTGAGGGGAATAGCGATACAAGAGCAAAGAAACGAATGCGACAACGCTCTTCGATCTCTTGATGTAGGCGCTTTTTCGATATACAGAGCGGGATTCGGTGGTATACAGAGGAGAGACCGGTATCAAGCAGCCTAGTACACAACACTGGATTGTCGTGGCCTTGATGAGGTGCCGCCGCCGACCAGCGACAGCATGCAATCCAACACCGGTCCTACGTAGTCGTCCAGGAAGTTGCTGCCAACTACCGCGTTCGGGTAGCGACCGTCGTAGTAATAGGTCTGACTGGTGCCGGGGAGGTGGTTGAGCTTTCGGAACTCGTCTGCATCGAGTGACTGGTGGCTGATGTGGTAGATGTCGCGTGACGTGTTGAGCATCAGACCGAGTGCCAGACCAATGGTGAAAAGCAAGACCAAGATCGAAGTGGTCCTAGCAGTAAGAGCTGCAGAGACAGACGCGAAGAGACCGTGCAACGGCGCCGAGTCGACTTTCGCGTGCGTGGCCGCGGACGTCTCGGTCGACAACTCTTTGGCGATCCTCTCGACAAGTGGCTCTTCGACGACATCAGTCTGTATCGACTGCGTGACCATTTCGACCGACCGGCGAGCCTTGCCGACTCGTCTTCGGCGTCGCTGAATGACGGTTTCGATATAGTCGTCGACGTTGCTGGTGTCGGCGTCCTTGTCCTCCACCTGTGTCTCGTCTCCCGAGCTGTGTCCGTCGAGCTCCATGCTTCGTGCGAGCTCGTTGCCGAGGCGTCGGGTGATGGTCGAGGGATTGCTGTGTTGCTGCGAAGAAGAGTCCTTGCTGTGCATACTCGTGAGTCGGCGCACCTCGTCGAGCTCCATCTCGAGCTTGTCCACTGTGGTGCGCAGTTCTTCGGTCTCCTCCTTGTAGCCTTGCAGCTTGTCAGCTTCTGCTTTGACTTTTTCGAGCTCCTGGCGGAGCTGAGCCGAAGACTGTTCGGCGGCATCTTTAGCTTGTTCGCACTCGATGAGATACTCGGAGAGCTCCTTTGTCTCCTTGATGCGACGGTCCAGATCAGCTTTAGCTTTAATGAGTTGGCTGGATTCCTCCTCAAGATCCCTGCGCAGCTTGACGGCCGTCTTTTCGGCACCTTCGACTTGGGTATTGAGAGCCGTGAGTTGCGACTCGTAGGCATTATTCTGTTCTTGCAGCTCGAGCTGCTTGGTGCGCAGCTCCTTGTCCTCGCGACGGAGCGTCTGAATCTGCTTGTGGAGATCTTCGAGCTTTGCTTGCTCCTCGAGCAGGAGCTCTTCGTATTGCTCTTGCGAAGTGGTGAGCTTGTGCTCCAACGTGTTGACACGCCTCTCTTTGTCGGACAGTGTCTGCTGAAGCGCATCGTTCTTGCCTCGCTCGATCCGCAAATCCTCTTTGAGATTGAGGACAACAGCAGCCTCGGCGCTGAGCTCCCTGGAAGAGTCGCGGCTGTTGTCTGCATCCCTGATCAGGTATTCGTCGTGGCTCAGCTCTAGAAGGTCTTCGGATGCAGCGATCGGGGTCGAGTCGTTTCCGGTGCTATGCGAAGCGTGCCTGTCCATGAGCGGCGAGCTGTGGAGGTCAGCGTCGTCTGAGATGGTAGAGTGTGCGCTTGACTCGAGTGCGTGGATGAGGTTGACGAGCATGTTGGACGAGATGGGCACTTCTGGATTCTCGTCTGCGAATACTTCGAGTTGACTGTAGACTTTTGGGTCGATCAACGGGTGATCCCTCTGTCGCTCGAATTCGGACAAGATGGCGGGTAGGTTCCTGCTGAGCAAGGTTGGCTGGTTGTGTTGCGGTGCTTCCTCGCTGCTGCTGCTGCTATCGTCTTGCTGCACCTGAAAGTCGGGAAGGAACTTGTCAAAGAGCGCCTCGACCTCTTGCTTAAGCTCTTCCATTCTACTTGGATCTTCCGATACAACAGAGAGACCACTATTGAGAAGAACGACGTTGGAGAGATGGCTGCTGTCGGACTTCGGTCCAGCCCAGGCGTCACTGCGGGTGGACAGAAAGCCACCGAAGGAAGTGGCGGGAGTGTTGTCGATATCATCCTCATCTTGGGACGGACGCTCCTCGTCAAAGCCGGAAGACTGCTGGCTGGTGCTCGAGTCGGAAGGAGTGCGTCCGTGACGAGGTTTGAGCTTGACTGCTTCCATGAGCCCATGTGATGCTGCTTGTGCGTGCTCTTCTTGGGTGCTTTGTGTCGATGGTTGTGCATCTGTATGATCAGGCGTCAAATCTATGTTCTCGACAACGTCGTGCTCGGACACCATTTTAGTGGAAGTAACCTTTTGATCGTCGGTGGTGGTGTAAAAAGGTAGAAATCGAGCTTCGTTGGTTGTGATGGAATCTAGCGACGCTACTGATCGAGCGTGCTAGTGTGTCGAGGGCATGTGGAGACTGATGAGGATGTGACGAGGACGTGGGTAACAAAGGGAAAAAGTGTAGAGATGCCAATTGTCTAATCTCGAGTTCGTTGATGAAGTTGGGCTGTGAGAAAGCTGCAACTGCACGTTGGCTGCAGCTTTCCGGTGTCAAGTGACCGCGGATGTGACCACCGAGAAGATTATGAGATGATGGCTGCGACTGTAATGTCAAGATGCCGATTCAAGTAAGAATGAGAGCGGGAAAAGGAGGGGGAGAAGGAGCAAAGGCAAGCAATGACCCTTTTTTGGATTTGCGGATCATCCGTGGTTGATGTGACTTTTTTGAATTGGGTCACACGCAGGCGAACAAGCTTTCTACGCAACGATCCGAGCGCGGAGTTGCAGCACGCGGTTGCGGACCAGGCAGGTATTTTTTTGAGGCCCCAGATTCGGCTTTTGTTGAACTGACGGCGTGTGCTGGGTGCAACTTGCATCCAACCGGACGCCCACTTCAGTCACAGCCCGCGCTCAAAGCGACGCCCGCTACTTCACTTGAAACCCACAACCTTCAGGTCAGTTTCGGTGGTCTGCGTTCCGTTTGTCCTCGGAGTTGTTGCAACAGCGGAGAGAGAAAGAAAAGGGGTCCAGCGACAACCGCCTCTTTTGCATCATCGACCTTCGAGAGCGTAACGGAGGGAAATTCTTGGGCGCTTGACACAACATTTCTGAAAAATCTCTCAGCCTCGCTCTACAGGGAGATGACGCTCGGAAGACCCTGAATGCGGCAAAGGCGGTCAGCCAACCAGAACGTCAGGTCCAACACCAAAAACTCGAAACACGCACGCACAGACGGTTCGCTTCGACGTCCGAGGAGCGAATGATGCTTTGGGACCACCAACATCAATCCAGAAGCTTCCTCTCCGACGTCCATCGACATTCGGAACCAATACCGCTGTCAAAAGCGTCGAGGTCGAGAGCGAGAGTGAGAGGCTACGACGACAACAAGATGGCGCAACTACTCACGTCTGAACTCACCTCATTAGGTGCCGAGGCTCGACGGAAACATCCCGAGATCAAGCAGGCCACCGACCTGGTGTTGGCACAACTCAAATCCGACGCAGGTGCCTTCCTCGCGTCATCCCGAAACGACGACCGTCCACCGTCGGATCACCCACTGCTGCGGCCTGTGCTGCTCAGCTGCGAGACGAAATTACCCAAAGTCATCTCGCTCGCCATGGCACTCCTCCAGCGCATTTTGCTCCAACGACTCGTACCAGATGCTGCCATACCCACCATTGTCAGTACTCTCAACAAGCTCCTCACTCCCCCAGGCAAGAGCGACGTAGATGTTCAGCTCAAGATCCTCCAGATCGCTTCGGCGCTCCTCTCGTCTTACTCGAATCTGCACAATGCCGACCTCTCCAACACACTCATGCTCGGCTTCAGGCTTCATGAAGGCAGCAAGGTCGCCGTCGTCAGCTCCACTGCCGCTGCAACCCTGAGGCAGAGCGTCATGGCCGTCTTTGACAAGGTCAAGGAAGAGGATGCGGTGCTCGACGGAATCAAAGGAGGCGGCGAGGAAGCAGCTGCCCTCGCACCGCTCGCAGCCATGTCTGTTGACCTTCCAGAGGGTCCAGTCACGCTGTTCCCGTCTTCGCGCGATGCATACCTCGTCTTCTCAGACCTCTGCTCGCTTGCCAACGCCGAACCAGCCGCTTTCTTGTCCCTCGACTCGCTATCCAAGACCTTTTCGCTCGAACTCATCGAAAGCGTTCTTTCGAACCACCCGCGTCTGTTCGCCTCTGCAGTCCCGACGAAAAACCAGGGCAATTCTCATCCAGAGCTGCTCTTCCTTCTGCGGTCCAAGGTCTGCCCACTCCTCATCAAGAGCCTCAGCGAGCCGCCTGCATTCCCCGTCCACCTCCGTCTCATGCGTCTCCTCTTCCTGCTATTGCGACAATTCAGCTCTGATCTCGTGCTCGAAGTCGAAATCCTCCTCTCGATCCTGCTTCGGACCGTCAATCCCTCGGCACAGGAGCTTGCGACACACGGAGGATCTCAACCACTGCTCTGGCAGAAGGTGCTCGCGCTCGAAGTACTTCGCAGTCTATGCTCCGACGACGTCTTCCTTCGAAATTTGTGGCGCTGGTACGATTCTGGCCATGCTACAACAGACTCGGCTGTGCCACTCAAATCCTCGTTCCCCATCTTTTCCAAACTCGTCGACACGGTCCAGAGTGTTCTCTTGCAAGGCGAAATGCTCTTTGCGCAGGATGTTTCCATGCAGAGCACGCGCGACTCGATGGAAGCTCACGAAGGTCCATGCAAAAGCTCAGTACGGCCAAGCACAGACAGGAGCTTCAGCGGCCTCTACGAAGCTGCAGCCGGCGTCGCCAGTGCTGCCATGTCCGGCGTCTATGGCTTCTCCGAGACAACAGGAACAGAGACGCTTTCCGCAGCCAGCTCGCCTTCCATCCAAATCATTGATCAGCTCGACAAGATCGAAGCGCCCAACGTCGCCTCGGCAGCTTTGCCAAAGACTTATCCACATCTTCTCGCGTTGCAGTCATGCCATCTCCTCACGCAGTCCATGGCGTTGTACGCACTTCCCCTCTACTCCAAGTTTGTCAACGCTCGCGACAAGGACGCAGCACCAGCACCGCCGGCTATGCAAGACGCCGATATTGACTCCCTTACCAACGCAGCAGAGAGGGACGGTCTCCGTCTCACCCGGTCGATGCTCAGAGCTTCAGCGCTTCCGCTCAGTGGTGTTCTCACACGGTACCTGCGCATCAAGAGCACCGATTCCATCTTCGAGGAGACATTATTGGCGCTAAGAAATCTTACCAACGTCACAGGTGCCCTCGACTTGGTCCAGGAGCGCGACGTGACTCTCACCAGATTCATCACTCTGGCTGTGCCTGGATGGGACCCTGCTACTCCCTCTGCAGTGCTAGGCTCAGTCAAGAACGGCGCAGCTCAGGCGCGAAAGATGTCGACGCGCAATCTTGCCTGCCTTAAAGCTTACGTGCAGGTCACTTACTACCTCTCTGGCGCATTGGGGCCTTTCTGGTATCCGGTACTCAGCGGACTATGTGGGGCCCAGGCATTGCTGGTCTCGCTCAACACATCAGCCGCAGCGAGTGGCAAGGGGGAGGACGATGATGATGAAGGGGATTTGAGCCGCAATGGCCGTACCACGCTGTCCACCTTGACGCATGGCGCAATGATGTCGCTCGACACGCGGTCGGGGAGGAACCAGCTCCAGCTGCTCAACGTGGCCGAATTGCAGCCCAATCGACTGCAAGCACTCATCCAGAGCGTCTTCGAGAATACCACATCACTCGAAGACGCCGCTTTCATCCAGTTCATCTCGTCGCTGTGTCGTCTGAGCGGTGAGATGCTGCTAGCCTCGCTCGAAATGCCCAAATTCGCAGCAGCGGACGCAGAGCTTGTGTCTCCACGAGGTTCCGGTATTCAGGGCCGTACGCCAAGCAGGCGAGCAGGAGGCACTTCCTCCTTTTATCCGATCGCCTGCCTCGATCTGGTGGCATCTTTGAACACGAGACGGCTCTGCTTCTTTCCTTCTGACCAAGCTTGGGATGCGGTGACGAACCACCTCATCAACACCTTTTCCAATCCTGCGGTCTCTTCAGATTGTCGCTCACAAGCTTCCCAGGCTGCCAACAAGCTCGCCTTTTCTGCCATGTCCGAGGCAGTAGAAGCCTCGAAGGATGAAGACAAGCTGCGATTGCAAAAGCAGGCTCTGCACATCCTTTCCAGCGCGGGAGTCCTCGATGGACGCAGGGCGACAACGGTCGACATGGAACTCAGAACGTCTGCGGTCGAATATCTCAACAAGATCCTCGAGACGTTCGGACACTCGCTGATCTGCGGCTGGGAGAACATCTTTGACATTTGCTCCGCTGCTTGCAAGGAAGACAAGCGCAGCGCAGACACCGTCTCCGTACCTTCTGCCTCTTCTCAGAAGGTACAACTCGCTTTGGTCAAGGCCGGCTTCTCGTGTCTGCAGCTAGTATGTTCCGATTTCTTGTCGGCTTTAAACACCGGGGAGATTCGGAGATGCTGCAGCTGCCTCAACGATTTCGGAAGCCAGAACCTGGATGTCAATGTGGCGCTGACTGCCAACGGTTGCTTATGGGGTGTCACCGCCGAGATGGCCGCTCGAGCCAAGGAGCATTCAGCCGAGGGCATCGCCGCTTCCGTCGATACGGACGCGCAGCCTCTTTGGCTGTTCCTGCTCCAGTGCCTCTTGTCTATCTCCCAAAGCCCGAGGTCGGAAGTGCGTAATGGTGCCATCTCGAACCTGTTCCGGGTGCTGCAGCAGTACGGTGATATGCTGGGCCCGGCAGTGTGGCAGGAGGTCGTCGATACGATCATCTTCCCGCTTATTAAGCTGCTCAGCGCGTCGATCAAAAATCTCGAGAGCGGTTCCGAGGATAGCACCGCACGAAAGGATCAACAGGCGCTGATGATGGGTACGCTGCCGAGCGAGTTGAAGCAGTGGCAGGAATCTCAAAGCCTGGCGCTAACCCAGTTTGGCGAGGTGGTGCGAGCGTATTTGCCGACCAAGCTGATTCACAGCAGCGCTTTTGAGGCCATGTGGACGAGGATGCTCGATCTGACAACGAGCACTTTCCTACGAGGGCCAGCGGAGCTCTCGCAAGCGTCGATCAAGTGCTTCACGTCTGCGTTGTCCGCTAACGTCGACAGCGAGGCTCAGTTTGACGAATCTGTACGTGCCAAAATCCAAGTCGCCTGGAAGGAGGCGTGGAAGAGCTGGGCCGCGATCGGCGAGCAGATCCGCCGAAGTGGCACACAACAGGGAGACGCAAGTCCATCGAGACCACATGACACTGTCGAGGGCAAAGCCGCCACGACTTTCCTTTTTACACAAAAGAACCTCTTGGCGTACATCCAAGCTTTCCCGCCGATCCATCGCATCCTGCAGGCCAACTTTGACCAAGCGAACGTCGAAGCGCTGCTGACATGCCTCAAAGCGTGTGTCTCCTACTCACGCAGCCCAGACAACATCTCGGATCGAGCAAGCCTGACGAACGTCCAAGAAGCGGCTCGTGCCACAGCCCGATCCGTCGCGGGCGTCAAGAACGTTCCCGCGCTCATCTTGACCGACCTGTCCGAGTGCATCTGTCTGGCTTACTCGGGCGTCGATCTAGATGCAAACAAGGACAAGAAAGGCCCCACTTTCATCGCCCTGTCACGAGCGAGTATCGAGGAGGCATTCGCGACGTTTGTGACGTACGAGAAGGATACGAGCATCTACGAGGGTGGCGCATTCGAGAGCTTGCTATCTGCACTCATCATCCCGATCAAGCTCAAGTACGAGAGCCCGGACAGCCCAAATGCCAGCTCCAAAACGGAACGGAAAGCGGATGCTCGTCCGGTGTGGCAGCTCGCTACTCTGGCGTTGTGTCGGATCTTGTCTCGCTGCTGTCCGAAGCTGAATGCCAAAGTAGGAGGAGGAGGGGGACTCAAAATCGAGACGGCAGAGCGACTGTGGGGTAAGATCGTCGATGCAATCCAGGCGACCGTGCTTGCCGATTCTTCGCTGGTCCGTACGCTGCCCAAACCGGTCAAAGACGCCGACGAGCGCTTCGGCCTGTTCGTGCTCGGCACGATCGAGACAGCCATCCTGCCGTATTTGGGCGAGAAGCAGGTGCCAGACCACCTTGTCGAGCGTTTCGCGCGTACGCTGACGCTCGCATCTAGGCTGTACACTTTCGAGACGCAGGCTAGCGCGGACGGGAGTGGACGAGTGGACGATCCACACGAGACAACTAATGAGCGATTCGCGTACTGGTGCTTCGATCTGTTATTCCTCGGCTGCTCTGCTCGGTTCGGCGAGAGTCAGTCGTCTTCCGGACAGGAGGCGCACCGCAGACTAGCAACGGTGCTGCTGCGCCACCTGATCAGTCGATGCCAAGAGTCGCTACTGTCGTTTGCGCGCGATTTGGAGATCCGTGGTATGGTCCCCGTACAGAGAATTAGGCAGGAGGAGATCAACTACATTTTGCAGAGGTATCTCGAACTGCGGCTCTGGCCGGGTACCTACACCGCGACCGGCGCCTCTTCCGGCGAGATTGTAGCGTGGCACACCTCGCAACGCGCCCACCTATTCTCGGCGTTCCGCTACCTCCTGCTGCTCGTCTCGACACCCAAAACCTCGACGGGCCCAGCATCAGATTTCGCGAGCATCGGCACGTCGTTGCCGCCGATCGTGCCGGCTGATAGAGCGGAGCTGGTGAGGAGTTTTGAGGATGTTGGGTTGCAGGTTGGGGTCTTAGGGTCTACGGGGGATGTGCTTGGTGTGGAGGAAGGGGAGAATACTGTCGGGAAGGCGGCTGCAAGGGAGCTGGCTGCGAAAGCCCTTGCGTTGGTCGGGGACGATTTGGGCGTGCCTGGTCTGCCGATGTAGCGGGCAGCACTATTTATCTCAGCTAGTGGTTGGAGCAGATGCAATCAAGACGCGACGAGGGAAGAAGGTCGGTCGCAAGCAGTATTCTGATTGTATTCAGAGTGAAAGAAGTGAAATGAGCGAATGTGAAAGAGTGTGATTGTAAAGAGACAAAATGTACGTGCAAGGCAAGGAACGGAAAGAGAGACAGCGAAGTGATGCCAACGCTTCTCACGTGGCAGGAGCGTTGCGACGACGATGACGACGAGGCTCCCCGCGCAGAGAGCGTTTGCGGAATCCCATCGGAGTGGGAGCTTTTTGTAGCGGTAGTCTGCCGTCCCTGTCATCACCGGCGTGTTCGGCGTCCGCAAGTTTCGGATCGGCGGCTTTAGGATCTGCCGCTTTTGGCGGTGCCGGTTTGTCGTCGCCCTTGGGAGCAGGAGGAGGGTTAGGAGGGTTAGTCTGCGGTTGATGCGGGAGGAGGATGACGATGGGCGAAGTTTGCATATGTCCGGAGGTGTTCTGTCCGGGATGCCCATCGTCTCCCTTCTTAGGCGCAGGGGCGGGTGTTTTGGGTGGGGTGTCGGGCTTCTTTGCTTCGTTACCTTTCCCACCAGTGGGGGCGGGCAACACCTGTCCAGGAATAGTGCCATCCTGATCCGGGTGCGTCTGGTCTCTTGCCGGATTCGTCGCTGGGGGCTTATCCACGACTGTCGGGTCGACCTTTGGTGTGGCTCCAGCCGGCGGTTGCCCGCCCTTCGCTTCGCCCGGAGCATTCGCTGGAGCAGAGGCGGGTTTGGGTCGATACATATCCGTCAGCGTCTGCCACTGGGGTTCGGGCAAACACTGGGCCAACTGCACCTGTTTCGCCGCGTACGGACTGGTCAGCTCCGGCCGCACCATCGACGCACACAGATTCTTGCACTTCGTCCCCAGTGGACACTTGGCCTGAATCAAGTTGAAATACTTATCAGTGGGAACGCCACTGCCATCCGTTGTACCGCACAGGGCGCGCATATCGTTCGTTCCGAACATGCAACGGGAGTAGACGAGGTAAAAGTCCATAGAGTCGAACCCTCCGCCGTACCCCTCCGTGAGCAAGGGGTTGAAGGCACACAGCGCGGTACCGTCCATTTGGTCGGCGTCAGAAGAGTGGACGATCTGGTCCAAGGCGGTGTGGAAGGGTGAGGTGTTGAAGAAGTAGCGGTAGCGCCAACGGAGGCGCTGTTCAACCCCAGCGCAGCGGCCGGGCTGCACGTGGTATGCGCCGATATCTGCTTGGCCATCGACGGGGGACAGCTTGTAGCCGAAGACGCATGTCGATAGCGCAGACAGCAGGGCGATGCAGATGGGCAGGGCGGTCCTGCCGTATCGTACACCCATCCTGATCTTCGTTGCCGGGAAGAGAAAGCGTGAGAGGCACAGTGAAAAAGGGGGTCGAACCAGTCGAGTTCGAAGAAATCAGAAGAGCTGTCAAAGCCCCAGAGATATGGATCTTGCGTCTAGCGGAGGCCAGCCTCGAAATCCAGTATGTGAAGGTGTAACGACAAGATGAGTTGACGAGTTCCGCAAGCGGCGTACCGCAAGGCGGGGAGGGTCCCCACCGCCGCCCTCCTCATTAGTGACTCTACGATCTTCTAGGCCGTTGGCAGCCACAGCGATGGGTTTTGCTAGTGAAGGGGCTTTGAACGAGACCGGAAGTGAAGTGTGGGCGTTGTGTCGTCTCACGGTGGGTCGAAAGCGGTCCTCTTTCGGCGGGCTTGGATGCTCCTAAGGTCCCCACCGCAGCTCATCACGACCCACACACTCTCTCCCATCCAAATCGCTCCGAGCACAATGAGCGCACCTCAAAAGCCGTACCTGAAAAGTTTCAACGACTGTGTGACTCGAGCGAGGCACGACTAGACAGATAAAACACAACAAAAGCCAACTAGCAACAAGGTGGGGCATCAAAGTATTCAATCCGAGGGGCGAGAGCGGTGAGATCTGCAAGCAATATTGAAACGGTCGAGCTGCCACAATCAGATCTCAGCCCACCCCGCAGGACCTGCACGCTCGCCACTGACGAGCGTCAGCATGAACACGACAAGGTTGGCGCTAAACGCCATACCGAAACCGCGGTAGAGTGAGCGCAAGCCGCCGAGCGACGAGTGGCCTGTCTTTGCCGCCAAAATACCCGACTGTGCCAAAGTGTGAGTCTCTGACGAAGCTGAAGCATCTGACACGCCACTGCCTGTTGACTCGTTGGTTTTGCCCACTGATCGAGTGTGCGTAGCAACAGTCTCTTCAGTCACGATGCGGTAAATGGCTTCCACCACACCAACGTAAGCGATAGGGCGCGTCTCTACACACGTGCGCAATCCTCGTACGCCAACATTGCCAGTAGTGAGCGAGAGCCCGCCGTGCGAAGCCGTCGTCGTCGTCGCTGTTTGCTGCTGCTGCTGCTGCTGCTTCACCGTCGCGCTAGTGATCTTGCGCGTTGAGCTCGAGGCAGCCTCCTCCACCTTTCCACCGGAGGGTTTGCGGATCTGAAGCTGCAACCTTCTGCGCACGGTCTCGATGGGAAGCGTGATGCACAGCGAAGCAGTCGAGATGGCGAGTTCGGCAATGGCGTAGCTGATTGGATGTGTGTTGGGCTCGAGTCGAAGCGTGTGTTCGATCAGCAGCGGCGCACCGAGCGAGAGGAGTGGACGGAGGGTGAAATCGAGGATGGTGGGGATGAGGAGGTTAGGGTGCAAATAGGCGGTCTTCCAGCCACCTTCTTCGCGGAGCGTTTTTCTGATAGCATCGTACGGTCCGCTGTACTTGCGATGAGCAGGCAGCGTGCTCTGTGCAATCAATCGCGTGCGGACGAGATCGAGCGGCGAAACGAGGATGCCCGTGATGAGATGGGAGGAGAGCAGCAGGCCGAGCGTCTTGTAGGGGTAGGGGGCGTAGGCCAGCGGAAGGGGCGACAGCGCTGTCGGTGCAAACAGCGAAACAACGGAAGAGATGACAGGTTGGATGGTGGACGATGTCACTTCGAGGATGAACGAGGTCAACGATCCTTTCCACAGGCCGAGCCAGCCTTCCTTGCCACGACCGACCGCCTTCATCATCTCCCACACTCCTCCCCTCACTACGACGGGCATGACAAACTCGGGTCGCGCGCCCTGGTCGTAGACACTCTTGCGCATCACATAGCCTGATGCGTCGACCATGCGTCTCTTCTTGCGTCCAGCGTAGAGCGACGTGTCGGGTCGGGAAGGTTTCGATGTCACGTCGCGGAAGTATGCGTCGGCGTCGTGCTCGTCCGAGAGATCCGCCTCGAAGAGCTCGTCTTCCAGCTCGTCTTGCTGCGCATTCGCCTCTTCATCCCACTCGTTGGCCTCTGGTGACACCTCCTGCTCCCACGCATCTGGACCCTCTTCGTCCTGTGATTGTGCGCGAGGAGCTTTGGGCTGTCGTGCGGTGGCGGTGTTGGTGATTGTACGTCGCTGTGCTAGCGCTGCTTGCTGTGTAATGGAGATCCACACGTCGTCTCTGGGCACCCACTGCACCTGCAAGAGGAGTTTGCCAACCTCGAAGGGCATGGCAAGGCACGTGCTGGTGTACTGCAGCGCACCGCTGATGAGGAGAGCACGGAAGATGTCCGAGATGCTGGCATCGGCTTCGCCAAAGCCGCCTGCCGACGTTGTCGCAACATAGGGTTTGGCATCGTTCGAGGACATGGATGTGTTCGAATTCGGTTTCGAAGTAGCAGCAACGCCAAAGGCCTTTGAGGAGGATGCAGCAGATGCAGCAGGTGTGCCGGTCGTGCTGAAGCGCGGGGCAGTCGCGATAAACACGGAATCCTCAGGCGGCTGATAGTAAGGTCGAAGCGGATGCGCTTGCTGCGCGCTAGTCGGTGGAGGGGCTGCCATGGTGACCGGAGCGGGACTTATGTGTCGTGCTGATGTGGAATAAGCCCAAGGCAACTAGCTGACCTCGGATGGTGGAAGGTGTTGAGGACGGTGTTGACAGCATGCGCTGCCGACACTGTAGCTGAGTGAGAAATCCCGTTTTGTGGCCTTGAGCAGTCACAAGTGAGCAAGCGCGCGTTTTTTTGGGTTGAGGCGGAGCGTGGAGGTGTTGGTCCCAAAAGCGCGGCTGCTCAACACGGAAAATTCGGCAGTGTGTCGGATCGTCGCATCCAACAAACTCGGAATTCGCGCGGCGCACTGCGACGTTGACATGTCGACACCACAGCATGAGCCTTGACCTTTGGCTTTCGATAGAAAGAAGATTTAGGTTCATGATGACCGAATTCGCTCCTTGAATCTGGTGCGCAGCACTGAAACTAGCATTAGCCTTTCATGTTGGAGCTTTCTACAAAAACCTCTTTTGGCTCGGGCCAAGTGGCTTTTTCTTCTTGAAGTGCTGAGTGCGCAGCGGAAGCGGAAGGGGAGTGACACTCGCAAACGGTGAGTATAAGACAGTCTCAGTCATGACATTCATTGAGTCTCCCTCGTCCCTTTAAGCGCACTGTATCTTTCTAATCTGTCACCAACCACAGATTTCTCTCTGCATCACGAGGAGCAATGACTCGGCCTAGGATACACGGACTCCTCTTCGTCCTGGGCTGCGGCGTAGGCTGGCAGCTTTGCATTCTTTTCGGCCAGCTGCTCGTTCTTTCTGCCTGCTTTATTGTCTTGATCATGCTCTTCCGCAGCACCCAGACTGACGAGAGTGGAGAGAGCCATCGTCCGAACCCACACTGGACCACCGAATACAAGCAGTTGCGCTTGGAAGAAAAGGCTTTGTTCGACACGCACAGCACAAGTCACACATCCCGTAGTTCCAGAAAGCGCACACGCAAGCCCCTCAAATCTCGTCACTCGACTCAGTACCATGGAGACGATGAGGCAGATGAGGTCACGAGGTCTCCTCAGGGCATTGACTCGGCTTTCCCACCGCTCTTCGGAACCTCGTCCTTCCGATCGACAACCGCTTACCGCCCTCCACTAATGCACAGGGATAAACGCGATATCATCCTTGACTGGCTCTATGACGTCGACAAACTAGAGGACAACGATCGACCCATGATGCGCACACGGGTAGCCCGTCCAGTCGCGAGTGCTGGAAAAGCGCTTCCCCTCACCACTAAACGACTTGAGGATCATCTCGGAAGTACCCAACGTAACTTTCGTCCTAGTCAAGTCAGCATCGATGCTTCGGGTGGCTTGTCGTCTTCCGACCCCATTGCTGGTTCTTCCGCTGACCAGCGATATGCGTCTTTTATACCAATCCAGCGCATTTGCGTTCACAAGAATTCCCCCGAAATGGCTCTTGCCACGCCATCGCATGCGGCACAGTCTGCTTCATCGACCCTTGTTCCGACTCTGTGCAGCGCAGACAGCAGCGACAATTATGGTCCGGTGTCCGTCAGCTCCTTCGTTAGCAGCGGGCCATCCACCAGTCGAGAGACCCCTCCTCTGACCAACCTTCCGGGCGTGAAGCGCGAGTCTGCGAGTTTAGCAAGCAAAGCGGAGCCCTGTAGTTCGGTGTACACATCGACTGAAACTCCTCGTAAAAGCCCCGACCCTGACAACGACATTGCAGAAGTCGACAGGCTCCTGCAGGAGGTCGATGAGTTGTTGCAGCAGTCGGCACGAACGCCAAAGGGCTGTGCACGGGATGCGTCGCGACTGGGCACAGCTGGGGGGCCAACTACTCGCCCTATGTCGATGTCAGTATCTGCAGAGGAAGAAGCCGTACCTAAGAGGAGGGCGTCCAATCCCGGCGCACCCTCGACCCGCCGACTGCTCGATTTAGTCGCCAACCTCAACGAGGAGACTCAAACACACACAGCACAAACGAGCGCACAAAACACAAACGGCCAGAAGCAGAGGGGTCTGAAACCAGGCGAAAGGCAATACTAAATTTCGAGTAGACTAGAAAGGGCGGACGATCCTAGAGGGGAAAACATCGAACTCGTTCAGAAGGGGGTATAGGCTCGGTGAGGAAACAGAGAGACACCAGAAGTGTTTACTGCTTGTCCTGGATAGGGACATCCTTGCCAGTGAGCTTCTTGCTGTTGAGGTCATAACAAAAGTTGAATTCAAATGTAATGTAAAAGGTTGATTATGTCAGTAACAAGATCATCGTTCATGTGCGAACGACTAATAGCAAAGGCGCACTTACAAACCGGATCGGATGCCGTCCGAGATTTTCTCGGTGGTGCTAGCGCTCTGCTCGTGGCCGACCTTCTTCTCGCCGAACTGGACAGCCTTGTCGAGAGCATCCTGCTGGCCGGCGCCGGTGTTCTGTTCGGGAGCGGACATGTTGATTGATTATGAGTTGCGTTGGAGTGTTGCGATGAAGACGTGGGGTGTGGACGGTGAAGGAAGAAGTGGGCGCAGACTGAGATCTTATATACTTCGGGTGTGTACACCTCGCGAAGCGGGGCGCTTGGTCCATGGCATGTAGAAGCCTGAACAGACTGTTGCGAGAACTCAGGATGAACTCTGGGCCAAGCACACAGCGATACGTCGTTAGGACAAACACTGCTGGTTGCCCTTTCGGACTCCAGCTTTCACGCAATCGGTCGCCGAAAGCACGGGCTGGGTCCACTAGGCGAGGTGCTTCTATAAACGTCTTGACTGCTGTGACAACGTACTGACTGGCGTTTTTGGAAGCGACCAAACCTCCACATGCCACCGTGAGAACACATGCTGCGATTCTAGACCTTGGTGCACACGAGCACAGCTTGACATAGCCGAAGACGCCGCAACTTTCCGAACTTTTTGACAGAGTGACGAAATTTGGCATCGGTTAACATCGGTGCATGTTCCCAATTCTGCCTCTTCGAAGCACAGCGAGTGTAGACATTTTAACTTTGCGAGCTAACTTAGAACAGCGCGGGCCATCTTTCATCATTGTCTGTGGTAGAGCGCAAACTCCTTATCGTCCCAGCTCCCACTCAACGAGGGTGGTGCTCGTATCAAAAGCAGAAGACACTCAAAACCAAAGATCATAGATTGCTGCCGTAGGCGATCTTAGTTTCATCATTGTGCTCCTATCGCAAATGCCGATCTGTTTCAATGAAGCGTGTGCTTGATGAGATCATATCGACCGAAGGTGCAAAGGCTCATCTTGCCCGGACCGGCAACTTGACGCACTTCCTCATTCGAAGCACGGTGCGGTTCCGACACCTTGAACCGTTGAAGATCACAACTCCTCATACCTTAGCGATGTCCAGCTACGAATGTGCCAAGTAGAGCACCATATCGGAAA
Source organism: Sporisorium exsertum (assembly GCA_928724755.1). NCBI lineage: Eukaryota > Fungi > Basidiomycota > Ustilaginomycetes > Ustilaginales > Ustilaginaceae > Sporisorium > Sporisorium exsertum. Next base: position 1,339,009 of record CAKMXK010000015.1, on the reverse strand, counting down.
ATGAAAGCAAAAACAAATGACCCCAACCCGATTCGAACGGGTGGCCTTTGGAAGATTCCTTAACAGCGATAGCCAGTGAGTTCGACTGTTCAGACTGGATATCACTAATGAACTGGAAGCCAACGCTCTACCGCTGAGCTATAGGGCCAACTAAGTGCTTGATGTCAGGAATGCATACATGTAGTCAACCTTGTCGCATTATCATTCAGGGGATTCGGTGTCAGGGTCGAGAAAAGTTGGAAGAAAGCAAGAATACTCAGTAAATACTTGCCTCTTCGTCCTCCTCATACCTTCCCGACGTGCCGGGTCCGCTCTTACACAATCACTGTTGCCTTGGAACGACGGAAAACAACGACTCTCGGTGTTCACATCATGGGTGCAGCAACAACAGCAGCAGCAGCAGCACCCCGAGTGCTGTATCGGGGCCCACCGGGCATGAAGAGGGCGCTCTACTATTTCATCGGAACCGTGTTCACGGGGGCCGGCTGCTACCAAGGCTTCCTGCTCACACAACATCTCAGCTGGCCCATCTTCACGCGCGATCCTGAAAAGACCAAGCTCGCACCACCAATGCTCCGATATGCTGCGGGCACGGCGGTGGCGGTCACGGGCGGAGGACTCGGGCTGTTCTTCTTTTGGACGCCTTCTAGACTTGCGACACGCGTGACGTTGTATCCCACTACGTCGCAGATTGGCATCAGGACAGCCGCTCGGCCCTTCCGTGCATTTCTGCCTCCATCGATGCGCTCAAAGAGGAGTGCTCCCCTAAATCCTCAAGACCCTTGCGAACGCTTCCACCCCTTGGATGTACTCTATCGCCGGGACAGGACATCGGCAGTCGAGATTGAGCAGTTTGCGCAGGGCAAGGGCAGACGGGTTGTGTCGGCCAAGTCGGGATCAAGACAGAAGGTGCCTTCGTCCATCTTGCTTGGAGAGGATGTCACGTTCGGATACCAACTCGAAGCTGCGCCGACGCCGTTGTTCGAAACCAAGGCAAAGAATCTGTACACGCAGTACTGGTCGCGATTCAAGCTCAGCCTGCGCGGAGAGACCGATTGGTCCAGCATCGCAGGTGTTCAAGGTCTCACGCCCGCCGAGCAAACAGCAAAGGCTCAACTCGATCGCAAAGATCCATGGTTCATGGACCGCAGCAACTTTGACCGATTGTTCCCTGTCCGTGACTATGACTCGAAGAAGTAGAAGCTTGGGTTTCGCGACGGTTTAGTTGATCCTCTTAGCAAATCAAATCAATGTATTCTATTCCAACACGGTCTCAGTGCCACAGATCACTCCTCCTTGACGTACTTTTTGAAGCGTTCGTACAGCTCTTCGGAACGCGGGCTGTCAGCAAAAAGCTCTCGCAGCTTGGCTTGGTTGAGGTAGGTGTGATCGTTCCAGTGAAAGCCAGGCGTGACGACCTCGGAGATGAGCGCTCCTATTCGTTCACCGTCACTTTTGCCGTCTTTTGCTGCATGCCGATCCTCCTCGGGAATTTCGCTGACTTTCCACCAACCACCCTCCACCAGAAGCTGTCGCACCTCTCCCTTGGTGATATCGTCGCCCATCACCACAGTTTTTGTGAGCGGATCACCATGCTCATCAACCAGCCCTTTGCCCAGCGGCGCCTTTGCAGAGATGAGTGTGTATTTTGTTCTGCCAGCGTGGTGGACATGCATCGTCGAGGATCTGTTGATGTGCAGAACACCGATGTCGCTGTTCCACGTCTTGAAGGGATCCGGCTCATCCGACCTGCCTGTGTGGGCGGGCTTGTCGGGACATCCGATCGTCTTGTTGCATAGAAGGTAGTAGATACAGGTTGCAATGTTGCGCTCTTCGGCATCCAGTGCGAAAGGCGATTTCATCTTCTCTTCCATCACCCATGTGACGGCGTAGTAGCCGCCCTCGGGGTGAGGCTCGAGCTTGTAGTGTCGGATGAGCTCCGCGTTGGTCTGTGGGAAGTGATACGGTTGCGCCATGGTGATTGTATCCAGTCCTCGGCGCTGTCGGAGTATGATCGTGCGCAAAAAGAAAGGTGTGGATTCCAGACAAGTCGGAGCCCATTGCAGCAGATAAGCTGTTCGGCTTTTTTCCAACCTTGAATCATCCTTGTCACCTCTGAGTAAAGATCTCGGCTCACGAAGTGTGTCTTCATGTTTTCTTCCAGATGGACCCTTGTCTGGTGGAGGACGGAAGAGCGGAAGAAAATCAAAGCGTGCTGCTGACCTGAGAGCGAGTGCCAAAACGCTTTGTCTCGAAAACTGAGCTCAGACCACCGCCAACAGAACCAACACGCATCTTACGCCACTTCTCAGACCTCCTTCCTGACCTTCACACTCCATCTCTCCTTACAAACGTATAAGAGACCCTTCTCGACTGAGTCCACGCTCTTTTCCTTCCAACTCCGTCCACCCCGAGAATCACCGCTTGTTTGAAGTGCGCCACATTGCTCATCTTTGCTTCAAAACCTCAACGTTCAAAAGTTTCGACATTGGTCAACGTACCAGCACTCTGGCCAACCCATGGCCTCCACTCGCCAAGATGCAGCTGCTTCGGCTTCATATAGTACGCTAGCCCACTTCTTCCAGCAACCTGCTGCGCGCTGGCTCGCGCTTGCAGGCATCAGCACTGGCTCACTTCTCATAGCTGCGCAATTGTTTCCAAGATTCTCTGATGCAAAGGGCAAGAGCGATGTCTCACCCGATCGCGAAGAAAGGCAGCGCGAGCCGTCGCCTCCGTCCACTTCGAATGGGAAGACGAAGCGAGATCGTTTCAAAGAGGATACCGAACCGATTGCTATATTTTGGGATGTAGACAATTGTGCTCCGCCTACGGGCTCCCCGGGTCGCTCCGTTGCGCTCGCTGTGCGCAGCGCCATCCAGAATCTCGATGTCGGTCCCATCGTCAGCTTCAAGGCCTACCTCGAACTCTCCTCAGAGACGCAAGCGCCCAACGCAGCGCAAGTGCTGCTTCGAAGCGAGCTCCAAGGGTGTGGCGTCAGCCTGATCGACACCCCAAAGAGTGGCAGAAAGGACGTTGCTGACAAGATGATGATCACTGATCTACTCGCATATGCTATCGATCAGCCCGCTCCTGCCACCGTCGTCCTCATTTCTGGCGATCGTGACTTTGCCTATCCGCTCGGCATCCTTCGCAACCGTGGATACAATGTCGTTCTCGTGACACCTCCCATCGGCGCCGTCCCCATTCTCGAGGCCTCGGCCAATGTCGTCATGTCTTGGCGTCAAGACGTGCTCGGCGTACAGACCAACAAAGACGGCAAGGCGTACAGCAGCTACTCCAACGCAGGTTCGCATACGCCTTCCAAACAAGGCTACTCCAGTAACAGCTCGGCGGTTCCTTCGTCGGCCAATGGCAATCACAGCGGCAGCTTGCCGGTGGGCAAGCCTCCTGGCGCTTTGAAACATCAGGATCGTCGGCCATCGATCCGCACTCTGCAGCTCTTCGACCCGCTCATCAAGCTGCTCGAACAGATAAAAAAGGAAGGGAATCCAAAACCTCTTCGATCCATGGTAGCTGCGCGGCTCGTTCAGATGGATAAGGGCATCTTTGTCCGTGCCGGTGCGGCCAAATGGGCCGAGTACGCTGCTGTCGCTGAAGCAGCTGGTATCGTGACGCTCGGATCGTCTGGACAAGCTGGCTACGAGTGGGTTGCACTCAAGGACACGGCCAAGACTGCCTCGTCGTCCATTCCTATGATGCCCACCACCTCGTCGTCCTCTTCCAGCTCGACACCGCATCGTCAAAAGCCAACGCTGTACAACACGACTCTCAGCGGCAATCCAAGCGAGTCAGCTAGACTCAAACCTTTTCTTCCACTCATCGAAATCTGCGAGGAGCAGAGAGCTCAAGGCATCCCCAAGCCGCTCTGCTCCTTTGTTGGCATGCAGCTTTCCGCCCTCGCACGCTCCGGCATCGTAGACGCTTATGCGCTGGCCGGAGTGCCAGGCTGGAGAGAATACATCGCCGCGGCCGAGAAGGCCGGAGTAGCGCGACCTGCTTCCACAGACCAGGAGGGCGTCCTCATGGTCGAGCTGCATCCCAAATACGTACACATGCACACCAACCAGATCGTGCCCGGCGCCAGTCGCATGGCTGATACGGCCAGCACACCTTCACCATCAATCGACAAAAAAGTGTCATCGATCAAGCGGAATTTGCTGGACTTTGGCTCGCCCAAGAGCACGCCTAAAGCCGAGTCGCCGCTCAAAGGAGCTGGTATCTCCAAGCGTCGCACCATTGTCAACGGTCATGACATTCCTCTTCTCTTCTCTCCCCTCGCCACGCTCCTCCTTGAGCAAATGGCGGAAGGTCGCAACTACTCGACCGACTACTTCTGCCAATCGATCATCGGAGCGCAGCGCACGTCGGTGGTTGTGCCCGGTCTGAAAGCAAAAACGGCAGAAGAGTTTCAAGAACACCTCGAGGCCGCTGTAGCAGCCAAGATTGTCACCACCGAGCCGGGCTTCAAGCCAGGTGTGCGACATATCCGGCTCCATCCCAGACTCGTTCGTCTGGGATCCAAGACCAGCGTGACCGATGACGAAGATAACGAGTCGGAGGACGCTGAGGCTCACGATGGGTCCAACGGCCAGCCTCGATTCAAGACGAATCTGTTTTCGTTGGGCAAGAGTAAAAACACCCTGGACGCCAACGTGCACACTAGGGCTGCTGACAATCAACGTCAAACACAAGATCTAGAGGCTCTGCGCAAAGAGACGAGTCAAGTGTTAGCATCTCTGCAGCGCTCGACATCGTCAGAGGGTGCTACGGCTTCTGGGCCTGTCCCCGCCGACGACGCCATCCGCTTCCGTCCGCTGATCGACACCCTCGTCTCCTTGACCAGCGATGGGGCGACGCAAGTGACAAAGACAAGGCTGTCGAGCGAGGTGGCTAAACGCAATCCTGGACTGGCGGGCGTCGGCGCGTTTTACCAGTCGCTTGGCTCGACGGGTTTTACGGATTATCTCCAGCAGGCGAAAGAGAAGGGGTTGGTCAAGATCACTGATGCAGATGGCAATGTGCTGTCAAATTCTAGCACGTTGCTTGGCTTGACAGATTACACTGTCTCGCTGTAGATACCGCAACAGCAATGTGAGAACGGGTTTCAACGGACGCACGTCCTGCAACCAGGATCTCAGTTTGAACCTTTGTTCAGTCACAAGCTCTTCGCGTGCGTCTGTCTGAAAGCGAAATGGTTCATTTCCATGATGTAGCCAAGTGTAAAGAATGAAAGCAGAACGAAGAACGAAGACGAAGAATGACAAAAGTCTTATGCCTACGACATGTACGGCAACCCACCTTCGTCGTCTGAATCCTCGTCGTACACGTTCGAGACGACCTTCTTGCGATCGTTCAGGAGCTGAGTTTCCAACGATTTGAATCTTGCTGCGGATTCTTTGGGGTCGGCGTAGCGGGGAGTGCTGGAGTTTGAAGTGAACGAGGATGGCGTGTTTGCGCGGTTGTGATGGAGGGCGGCGTTGAGGTGTGTGATTTCGGTATCGGAGTAGAGGCGGGAGGCGTGGGCGTATGGGTCGAAGAGCGAGGTTGTGATGGGTGCGGGTGGAGGGATGCGCATGGTGGAGAGGTCTTGGAGTTGGTTTTCGGCGGTGAGATCGCGCGAGCGGGTGGGGAGGGCGATGGAGTAGGTCGAGGAGGGCGAGAGAGGCAGCCCTGCGATCGCTGCCATGGAATCGCGTGATGCTGGGTGCTGTCGTTGTTGTTGTTGTTGTTGCTGTTGCGCCGGCTCCTGACGACGTTGTTCTTGTTGAGGACGCTGATCCACGTAGGAATATTCAGTGCTTTTCACTGGCGAGGGGACAACATTGATAGGGTTTCGGAAAGGATCGCGCTGCTGCTGTTGATACGAACTACCAGAGTCCGAACGCTCGCGATTCCAATGTTGTTTCATCCCCACCGCACCAACACCCGCTCCAACACCGGCACCGAAGCTGCCAGTCGACGCACCATGACTCGACATCATATTCCTATTCACCGGCATCGGAGGCGGAAACAGCGCCTCGTCCGGCACGACCGTGTGAACGCTCGGCGCATGCTGAAGCCCCCCTGTCGCCGAGCCGCCAAACGAATCCCTACCCCTATGCAAGCTCACCGAGCTAGAATGACCCATCGATCGTGGTCCATCGTTCATTCGATTCACGATAGCTCCGCGGTCCTCGGAGACCTGTGTCATGTCCTGCTGATCTGAAAGCCGCACAGCACGCGAAGAGAATCTCCACGGCGAAGCACGACCCATAACAAACGGCGAGATGCCCCCCTGCTGATCGGTAGACGCACCGTACTTCCCACCTTGCCCACCTCGGTTAGTGTACGCAGAACGATCAGCGGAGCGCCCCGATCCAAACCCACCAAAGAAGGAGCGCTTTTCAGCGCCTGGGTAGACACCGTACTCGTCTGGACCCTTGTTGTTGCGCTGCTTTCTGTACCAGAAGATGACGAGGCCCACGACAGCAATCGCTCCTAGAACGCCACCGATCGCGCCGCCGATGACCCCGGATGAAGAGCTAGACTTTGCATCTGCCGCGTCGACTTTTGCCCCGGCGGAGGAGGTTGCGGTAGACTTCACGTTGCTCGCTGTCGCTGTCGCTGGGATGCGCGAAGTAGCCATGCGAGAGGGCGAGGATGCGGATGTGGAGGCTGGTGGGGACGCGGCTGTACTTGAAGCTGCCGGAAGCCCTGCTACAGCACCACGCGGGTTGGCGCCGACACACGAAGCCGATCTCCCGTTGCCGACCGTGTACAGCTGTCCACCGACACCGCCCGTGCCCGACGTCCCAGCATCAAAGGCAGCAATGACAAACTTGGTGCCACGAGCATAGTTGACTGTCCAATCCACACTACTACGCTTAGCATCCGTGATACGGAGTCGAGTAGGCACATCGTTTTCGGGCAGGATGAGCATATCAACTGGCATCTTCAATCCAAGATTGCCATGGTCCTCCTGCACAGTGAGGAGCCAGTCATCGCATTGTCGCGGACTGGAGGAAGGTGGATACCAGATAAAGTCAAGATGCTCTGGAGGTGCCGAGCATGAGCCTGCTTTGGTGAGGCGAGAAATGGCCGAGGTTCCGGATACTGCACCCGTGCTGTCCGAGACGGCGACAGTGACGGAAGATACGTCGTGGGTGTAGCCGGGTACGTCCCAGTCCCAGCTCCACGATTTTCCGGGCATGTAATTCGCTGGTATTGATACAGAGATGGGCACATGGCCGAGGGGTGCGACTGTGATCGTCCACGGTGCTGTGCCTGCAGACGTGTCCCATGTGATCTTTGTGGGCTGGCATGTGGTAGGCTTGTTGGAGAGGGTGACTTGGAGAGGTGCGGCCAGCGCACATGTCGATCCAAGAGCGAGCACGAAATCGAGAACGGCTGCGCGAGTAGACGACAAGCGCAACATTGTGTGTGAGGCGGAAGAAAGAATGTGTGTATAGTCGAGCAAGGTAGAGAAGGTGACAATATATCCCTTGAAGCACTCTTTGTCTGCTTAAGTTTTTGGCGAGCGGTCGAGTCGGTGCGGTAAAAGAGATTGCGAATCCAGCCACAGGGTATCAGACGAAGCAAAGGAGTGTCGATAGTTGAAAAGGAGTGGAGAGCAATCGTAGGAGATGGTATCAGTCCATCACTCTGGGTGATGAGGAGGCGAGGGAGAAGGGAAGATGAGGAGACCTAGGATGATGTGGAGACGAGGGATGATGGATGAGGTAAGGGGAGAGGGAGACAGGTGTCGGGCTTGGCCGAGAGGAGGGGGAAGTCGCGGAGATGTGGTCTCCGAAGAGAGAGGCACTTGACAGAACAGAGCGAAGGAAAAGCCGAAGAGTCGACGCCTGCAGCAAGGGTAAGAGAGCCTTTCTCTGTTGCTTCGGAACCATACCGCTGCTGCACGCCAAGCATTCAAGCAGACAGCACATCATACGGTAACAGTGGCTTCTCCGCTAGTCTGAGAGCCTTTTGGAGAGCATTTGCCGAGCTTGCTTCTCGCGTAGTCATGCGATGCATTCCTGTGAGGACGTTGCGAATTTCGACATGACAGTGAGGAGTGAGTGCCTTTCAGACTGCAAGCACATCGTGAAGTGCGGACTGGAATGCTGTCGTTCGGCTTCTGCCTCGCTCGGCGTTGTCCAACACTCAGACACGCGCATGAGAGTGCAGGAGCAAAGTCTCAGGAAAGCTCTCATTTTTTTTTTTTTTTTTTTTTTCTTTGTCTCGAATTGAACTCCAGAAGACAGATGCGAAGCGCGTTGGGAGCCGCACCGCCGCGCCCTATCTTTCACACTGGCACAGTGCCTCCCAACTCAAGCCTTTTCTGTCTTTTCCCACGCTTGGGCTCGCCTTTATGCAAGACTGCAGATCCCTCGAGATCTGTGAGCCGATGATCCCTGCAGCTTCTCTCGTGCTAGCTACTGTAGCTTGGCACACGCCTCGTGTCGCTGGCAGTCCCACTTTGGCCGCCACAGCTCGCTTCCGTTGCCTTACAATGGCTCTGTGGCTGCCGCCTCAATTGCCAAGGCAGCAACAACCATCAGACAGTCACCGCAAGGAACGGCTCTTCCCAGCTCGAAAGTCATTCTTACTTTATTCTGGTTTCAGTTCACAACAAACCACTTGCGCATTGGGGCGGCTTCGCCAGGCACATGAAAGTATGGACGTATCATTACATACGAGTAAGTGGCGTCAATCTAAAAGCCAATATTCGAATCAAGGAACCGCTGATCAAACTCGGCAGCTCCATGCCCAGCATTCGTATGCTGTTGAGCGTGGCCACGAGTACCTGCAAACCCTCCTTGCTGCTCCTGCACCTGGCCGGACTGATCCGAAAACACCGGTATTCCAGCATTGCCCTGCGTTCCGCCGCTCATCCGATACCCGAACCCAAGCGCTTCCCAGTCCGTCTCGAACGCCTCGCCATCAGCCATCGTTCCAGCTACACCCGCCTGCTCGAGGTTGATCATGGGCCCAGAGTCGAATGCCCACTTTCCCCTCGTCTCGCCTCCAAACGGAACGCTCTGTGTAGAGTCATAAGAGTTACCCATCTCAGCTTGTACCATCTGCGAACCAGACTGGTCTCGAGCACTGCTATCGAGCGTATACTGCGTCGTTGGCGCAAAGTTATGCGGTTGAGATGCAGAGGCATTGTCAACCCAGTCGCGCTGGTCCACCGACGGACCTGCCGGCAAGCCTGCTTCCCTGAACAAAGCGTCGAGCTCCATCGCCGATGTGGCCATCAGCGACGAGATGTCGAAATTCGACGGACTGTCGGGGAACAGCACCTTCGGGCTCGTCTCGGACCCAAATCCATTCCAAGTATTGCTGCTGTTGGTCGCTTCAACCAAGCTCGATCCTACCTCGAGACCTCGACTGGGAGTTGTGGCATCACTAGCGTACGTGTCCGCCGGCGTCGACGATAATTTCGAGCTGAAACCACGATTGCTAGAGCCAAGATCGCTACGGTACGTCGCCGTTTCGCTCTCAATCGGCCAAAAAACACCCGAACCAGGTGTAGCACGTCCTTGAGCATCTTGACTCCATCGCGCCGCTTGCATCGAAGACGCGGATTGAGGTGGAGGAACAGGAGGCTCCAATGACCTCTTCGGCGACAACGGACGCCAATCCCGCTCTTGTGAGTACAGAGACCAAGAAGAGGCTGAAGCCGTTGTAGCAGGCGCGGATCGTTTCGAAACCGACGAAGATCGTTTCGCAGCATGTTCCGGCTGCGACTCGGCCGGGTTCTGAGAGCCCTTCTGGGCCATACTTCTGCCGGTAGTCGGATGCGCCTCTTCTTCGTCAGCCGCTCGACCTTCCAAGCGACCAACGTTTCCAGACCGAGCTGCAGACATCCTTTCAATCTTCTTTACCACCTCCGACGTAGCATAGAACATGGCGCGCAGACATTTGCGACACTTCTCGGCAGTAGCCCACTGTAGCGAGGACAACACCTTGTCGCATGCAGCTGCAAAGTGATGAATCTCATCCACCTTGTTGCGGAAGCCTAGCGTGACGCTCGAACGGAACGAGGCCGGATCCGTGGCGCTGATCTGCCAGATGGCATACAGGTAGCTGGTGCATGCCATGAACACGTTGTGACCTGTCATCCACGTGTAGTTCATCTGCCCTTCCTTGGACAGCGTCGCATACATATTGATGATGCTGCGACTGCATTCTTCGACGTTGGCCAAGTCCTTGCGAGAGGCGTTTGGAAAGCGAGGACTTAATCCGTATACCATGAGCAGAGTCTGCTGGTAGTTGAGCTCGAGGAAGATGGGATTGTACCCGCATCCACTCGCCTCAAGATCTTGTTTGGACGCGGGCGCGTATCGTCGCCAGGCATGCAGCCTTCGAAGGATGTCGGTCTTCCAGTGTGCATACGAGTCGAATCGGCGTGGCAGCTCTGCGTTCTGGAAGAGCATGGACTGAATTTCAGATTGGAGGATGCGCATGCGGAAGAAGGACAGCGAGACCCATCGACTTGCATCCTTCGGTTTCGGCAACGAGACGGTTGTAGCATGACTCGACGAGCCTTGTTGTTCATTTGTACTGCTCGCCTGGAGTGCCGCCAAAGTGGATGCAGCTTCTCTGCGCGCGATCTCCGTGGAAGAGTCGACATCGTCCTCCACAGCATTCTCGCCTCCTGCTATGGGCATTGCGACCATTTCGCTCTCGTCATGGACCCAAGGCAGGTTCACCTTGATATCTGAGTCGGCGATCCCAAAGGGTCGTCCGAGGTGAACGCACACCTGACGATCCAGCGCATATGAGCACCAGAACAGCCGACGCTTCTTCTCAACGAGTGTTTCGCTTGCATCTTGGGGTTGATTCCCAGACGCTTCCAACACGCCCGGTGTCTCTGTGTAGAGACCGATGCCCGTGGTGAGGCGCAGAGCGACGCCAAGGCAGTACCATACACCGGGCTTCATAGGCCGCATAATTGAGTAAAGAGCGGTGAGGAGCAGACACTGGAGCTGTTCGAGCGCATCTCGACCCATGATTGCACCGACGTTGCCTTCTTGTCCAGAACCAATCAGTCGTCTCGGATCAAGGTATCGCATGGCCGCCTCGTGATGATTCTCGGCACTCCAACTCGAGCGTGTCCAGCCCATGGCAGCGGCAATGGCAAAGACGAGATGAAAGAGATGACCGTCCGCCGGCTGCATCTCGATGGAAATTTTGTCATCGTCATTCTGCAACCGACGACGCTGTTCAGCCGTCATTTTAGCTTTCGTCCGCTCCAAACCAATCCTGCAAGCGTTTTCGAATCGGACCATGAACGTAGCGCGGTCGAGGATGGGAAGCTGAGGATTGACGCGTTCAAAGTAGGCATCAATGAGCTTTCTCGCGACGGACAATGGCGGAAAGGGGGCTGGGAGCGGAGAGGGCTTGAGCGCTTGTTCGGGTGCCGGGACCGTGATGTCGGCTGTTTCGGTGGCTGTGGCATACTGCATGGGATCGCCGTCGTCGAATGGAGAGTTCTTCTTGCCTTCGGAGGGAGTGACGGTGCCGCTGTTAGGAGAAGCGGATTTGGGCTCGACCTTCGCCGAACGACCATAGCCATTGTCATTGTCTGAGTTGCCTCGCGCTTCGCCTTCTATACGTGTAGGGTCTCCAGACGAGTTGGCCTTGGCCCTTCTGCTGAGATCTTCCCCAAGGCTCTGGGCACCAAACTTCCTGCCGCGCGCGGCAGAGCCCGGATCGCGAATGCGCAGACCAGCTTGCGCCGATTGCTGGATGGCCTGGCAGAGCAGACGGGCGGGAGAGAGCCCGCTTGCATGAGAGTTGAGGCGGCCGAGTAATGGTCGTGCATGAGAGTGCTTGCTTTCGGTCGATGTGGACGACATCACCTCCACTCCAGTCGGTCCAAGGACAAGGCCAGGCAGCAGAGGATCCGGCGCTTCCTGCTCGCCTTCGCTACGAGGAGACATGGCGAAACGCTTGGCTGGTCGAGGATCAGGCGAGGCGGCGGACTCGGACTGATTGAGGGGAAACTCTGTTTTGACGTGCTGCAGAGGTCGTTTGAGTCCTGACGAGGCGTCGTTGGCGGCACGTAAAGACGGCTGCTCGGCCAGAAGACGCTCGAGCTCTGCGTTCTGTGCTCGAAGCTCGGCAAGCTGATGTTCGAGATCGACGATGTAGCTGCGACTCACTTCGCGACCCGTGGCCGAGTCTATTCCGACGCAAGGCTCGCCCGCTTTGACGCAAGATCCACATGCTGGGAAAGCCTGGTCACACTTGATCTTCTTGGAGCGACACCTCTTGCAGACGAGGACAGCTCTTGCGAGCGGCTTGGTTCCGTGCGCGTCGGTAGCATCCAACGATGAAGGCGAGTCGCGAACCTTTTCTGGCTTGCGTTTGGTGGGCTTGGCTGGCGCGGTGGACGTGGGGCCAGCGGCGCTGCTGGCGGAACCGCTTGGCTCGCCGCCGGAAGCGGAGGTGGAGGGCGTCATCGACTTGATGCGGGACTATGTGGTGGATGTCGGTGAGTGTCGAGGCTATTTTAACGGGGCAAGGAGGACGATGGGAAGCAGTTCATGGAAGAGCCATCAGGAGGTCTCGAGATATTTGAGCAATCACGGTCCTGTTCGCATTGCTGTGTGGCTGACGTGAGTTGCGGCACGTAGCAGAGGCCTAAAACCAGTCGAGACTGTGTTGAGCCGATGAGACTGTCGGAACGGTCAATGTGCAGCGTGCGAAGGGACGAGAGACAGATTCGGAGGTTGCCGACGTGCTATGAGTGAAGAGCGGATGAAACGGAATCGCCCACAGCTACAGCATCGAAAGTCGAATTTGAGGCTAAGTTACTCGAAGGCTGTCTCCGCCGATGATGTAGCTTTGCTGAAATAAGCGCAGACTCGAACAGGATGGCTTTGATGTCAACCGCTCGTTCGCTGAACTTGAAAGTCCAGACCGGCCGAAAAGAAACAAGTCGACAAGCAAAGGCTTCACGACGTCGCCTTCTGAGCCTTTTATGCCGGGGATCCTTGATGCTGTGATGCCATCTCTCAGCGTATCATGGCGGGCGGGCGGGAGTCGAGACCGAGGCGGAAGAGGACCGGATCAAAGTTGGGAGGGAACATCCGTCGATGCAGGCCGAGGTAGAAGCTCGAGTCCGAGTGCCGATTTCTCAGAGATAGCCAAGGCCAAGCCAAGCCAGCAAGACCCTTAATCCGAGGTGAAGCGACCATACAGCCACGAATCTTAGAAAAATGGCCGTTGCTCGAGATTGGCCAACTCTAACACTTAAAAAAAGCGCTGAAAAGCACCGACGCCTCCTAAACTCAGCCTCAAAAAAAGGAGCACGAGCCAAGTCAACTTAGAAAACACTGCCACGCACAACCACTGAGAGCACTCCCGAACGCTCGCTGCACCGCACCACCATCTTCTCCACTCTTCACTCTTGAGTTTTACTTTTCGACACAGACCGCTTCATTGCATGCATCATCACTGTCTCACATCTCCCGGCTCTGACCGTGAATCTGCAAAAACACCGAAGTTTGGATTGGCCAACCTGCAACTGTGCGTTGGAGCAGCCTCTCGATAACCAATGTCCGAACCAGTACAAAAGGGCGAGATCGATCTCAAGTCGCTCGACCAGGCGCTCAATGATCGCGAGGCTGCCTCCGAAGTGCCTGCCGAAACGCTGCAGAAGAACTCGGACACTTTAGCGCAATCACCTGCCGAAGATCGGTCGTCGATCGGTAAAGCTGCGTCCAGCACCGAGAATGCGCAGAAAGCTTCTTCTCCAGCAACGCTTTCGCCTTCTTCGCCACGAGCCATGTCGCCCGCGCCAGCCCCTACTCAAGCAGCAGCACAAGCGACTGGCATGTCACCGGCGGTAGCCGAGCTCAAAGTCATGTTTCCGGACCTCGAAAATGAAACGATCGCAGCTGTACTGTCGTCACGCGGCGGCGATCAGGAGGCAGCGGTCAACGCGCTTCTGCAGATGTCCGATCCGAACTTTAAGCCGACGACCACCGAATCAAGAACAGACTCGGATGCGCTACTGGCACAATCGATCGCGATGGAGGAAGAGCAAAGGCATCACGCGCACTTGGCCAGGCGACAGCAGCAGCAGTACGGTTCGGGGCGGGGCGGCGGTGGAGCCGGCTCATTCTTCAGCAGTCTTCTCAACTCTGATGCTCGAGAGCCATCTGCGCCGGCTGCGCCTTCCTACGATCCAAATGCGCTCACCTACCAGCCGCGAGTCAGGCGAGGCGCGCCCGCTAATGCTGGTGCTGCCGCTGCTGGTGGATCAAGGACATCCTACGCTCCGCCCAACTATCCGCCCCCGGGCGCTTCGCCATCCTACGAGTCGGGCGACAGCGTGGTCCCAGGAATGCCGGGTGCCAAGGAAGCAAAGCAGTGGCAGGAGGAGATCAATCGCATGGCAGAGACGGGGCTCGCAAGGGCCGCTTCGACTTTTTCTTCCTTCCGTCAGAAAGCCAGTGCTGCTTTCAACACTCCACAAGATGGCAGCGGTCATCCGGGCACGACCGGCAACAGCGGTGCAAGCGGCGCACCCGCTGGCGGTGGTGCAGGCTTCGCTCAAGCCTTCCAAAACTTCAGAAACAGCAGCGGTAGAGGCTCTAGCCCACCCGAACCACAGCAAGCGACCTCCGCCACTACCGCGTCACCGCGGCACTTCACCTCGCCACGCTCACCACACGCAAGCGAGTACGACCAGGACCCGTCGCCTGTTTCGGAAAACGAGGTAGCCAAGATCATCTCGCGAGGCGGAGGCGGTGCAGGTGCCTCCAATGCGTCAAGCGCCGGTGGTAAAGCGCGCGCTCTGGCGGAGCGATACGGCCTCGGCATCAAGAATGCCAATCGCGCAGGGTCGGGGTCTGCGGCCAGAGGAGGCGCATCGGACTATATAGGATGGGAGCAGGCAGGGCGCACGCCGATCACGATCACCGACAACACCGTCAAGGTTGGCGAGGGGAAGCAGGTCGATTCGGTGGCGCTGATGGATTCGGCGGGTGGGAGGGGATTGACTAGTCCGCAAGCCGGGAGGAGTCCGACGAGGGAGGCGTCTCCCGCTAAGGCTGGCGGTGGAGCGGTTGCCGCTGGTGCAGGTGCAACTGCTGTAGGTGCAGGCGCAGGAGCAGTTGCACTGGACAAGCACGACGAGCACGACCCCAACGACGATTCGGACGATCTCGAGTATGTGAGCAACCCGTTTGAGGATGAAGATTAAGCTCGTGCAATGCCAGCTGCGTTTCCCATGCTCAGTATGATCGTTCAGAGAGACACTGCCACACGATGCTTGGAGAAAGGTGAATGGTGACATTGACGGAGGGGTATCATAAAACAAAACAACGAGCCTGTAACAATCAAAACAGCCGAGCGTGCGGATCACTTCTCCAGATCCTGATCGCGTTCGAGTCGTCGGTAGAGACGATGATCCTCGACCCTGCATCCTGCAGCGGATCGTGTGCCATGGCCAACAACAGCGCCGTCGCAGCCGGGGCGAAGACGGCACACCGCACACTGCCCGAACCTGCCTGCCAGGACCTGCAAGTCGAGTGGTCGCCCGCATCACCCGCAGCGCCCTGTTTGAGGATCGACTTGTTGCGCTTGATCCCGGAGAAAAGGTTCGCAAAGAGCGGGGCGGTGGAGGCGACGCTCCACACATGAATCGACGCATCCTCGCTGCCCGAGACGATGTACTGCGAGTCGCTGGAGGGCGTGGCACGGATCTGGCTGCTGCGGTTCATATAGTGCGGGCTCTTATATCGCGAAATAAGCCGGCGCGAGGCGATCGAGTAGATCCGCACCCTCGAGTCGTTGGACGTGATCGTCATGTACTCGCACTCCGCTTTCGCCGTCGGGGCTCGCGTGGGCGTAGAAGCAGGCGAGGTGTCGAGCTTGATCGGTTGGATGCTGGTGATCTTGCTCGCCTGCGTACCCTTGGCTGCCGCCGCCGACTTGACCGTCACAGCACTGACGTACGTGAGCGTCTCGCTACACGCAAACGTGACCACGGAGCCAGAGTGTGTGCCGACGCAGACGACCGCTCCACTGGCGGAGAAGGCCACGGCAGTGATGACACCAGGCACATCTTTGATCGACTGCACCCGACGCGCCGAGATGTTCCACAGCCTCAACTTGCCGTCCAATCCACCCGTGACGAAGAAGCGATCGTCGACAGGGTGGAAGTCAACCGACGAGACGGTGGCAGAAGTGGTGAACGTGCAAAGACAGTCGCTGCGGTCTGGGTGCCAAAGTCTCGCCGTCTTGTCACTGCTGCAGCTGAGAAGGAAGTTGTTTTTGCTCCAAGATAGATCGAGAACATCGCCCGTGTGCCCCGCAAACACATGAACCGGAGTTGACTTGAGCACGGGTGCCAGCTCCGCATTAGCGGCGCGCATATCCGTCTTGGCTTGGCCCCGACCCAAAGAGCCAACACCCTGCGAACACGCAGAGCACTTCTTCTTATAACAGGCCTCCTCTGTGCGGTGCATCTGAGCCGATCCGATCTCATCCGCACGGTCGCCAGGCGAAGAGATGACCTCGTAGACGCGAATAAGGTGATCCGAGCCTGCCGCTGCAAGATACCGACCATCGAGCGAGAACTGGAGCGCGTACGTCTTGCGCTTGGATTGCTTGGTCGGCCTGGCCCTGCTGTCTGCGAGCGCCTCGCCCTCGGCCGTCAAGCGCGGCGATCGCGGCGTGAGCGTCTCGCTGACCTCGGACGAGCTGGTGGTGCCGGACGAGGCGGCGATGAGAGAGCTGCCCGTGCTGAGCTGTCGGTCGATCCTGCTTCGTTGGGCAAATACCCAGTCCGCGTCGTGGTGGTGTTCGGCAGAGCTGAGACGTTGCAGGGGAACCGACTCGGACGAAGGAATCCTCTGCATTGCATGAGGAGAGGTGGAGCGACGAGCGATGAGACTGGAACGCTTTTCTGTGCTCGAAGATTCCCTGCGCATACTCGGGGGCGGGCTCTTGTTGGAAGACAATGACGCGGCATGAAGCTCCTGTGCCAGGAAGACATTGTCCAGGTCGTGCTCTACGCTGGCCTTGGACTTGGAGCGCAACTTGGTCTTGATGGCTCTGGGCACTGGGACAGTGCTGTAGCTGTGCAAGTGGGAAGGCTCAAAGTCGACAGGACGACCCGAATGAGAAGATCGAATGCTGTCCTGACTTTTGATCTTCTTGACGCCAGGGCGAGAACAGCTGCTGGAGGATGCCGACGAGATGCTGCTGAAGGTGGTGGCGCGATTGGGCGGAGCGGGGCCGTGCATGAGCTCTGACCACGAAGCAAACTGCGAAGAGGGACTGGTGGAGTTTCGAGGTGCGTGAGAATCCGCGGTCTGCGGTCGACCTCGACGAGGTTCAGGCCTGATGGTGGAAGAACCAGATGACGAAGCAAAGAGACCGCCACCATGTCGCCATACTGAGCCGAGTTCAGGTGACGACGTGGGTGGCGGACGAGTAGGCTCGTGGATGGCGAGCATGGATGCGCCAGCTGGTGACGGCGATGAGGATTCCGCGTCCGACTCTAAGCACTGCTCATCGGTATCGGTGGGGAGATGCAGTGAAAGGGGTGGGCCTTGGTCGGTCTGGATTTTGTCGAGGTCAGTGGCAATGTCGGTTTGTGAGGACAGGCTGGTATTGCGGCCCCAAAGCGACAAGCGTGGTAGGGTGAAACAGCGAGAACGATTAACCTCTGCTGCAGGTGGTGTAGATGGAGAATCGCGCAGGTCGGAAGACTCGTATGTCGGATTGGATGATGATGATGATGACGACGACGACGACGACGACGACGACGATGAAAGCGAGATGGTAGGGTGTAGTTGCGAAGAGGTTGAAGGGAAAAGAATCCGGGGAAGCTGGCTGGAAGCAAGGCTCGTGGAACGCAGCTGATTATATTGAATGGTGTCTGGTGGTGCTGAAGAGACAGCGTGGTCCATGTCCGCGTGGGACTGCAGCGTGGTGGCCATCGTGATAGTCTGAGTTAGCAGCGAGAGAGAGAGCCACCACCGCGGCGCTAAGAGTAAAAGTTTTGTTTTGGCTGAGCGGGCATCGAGCTCCGAGGGAGATAATGGGACAAGTAAAGGATTCTAGAAGATGAAGAACACGAGGAAGGATGCGTAAAGCGGACGGAGGTAGAGAACCGCAGGCGCGGTCTGGGCTAGTACGGGCCGACGAGCGTGGTTGGTGGGTTGGCTGGTGGGTCGAGCCTCTGTTGTTGGCGAGTGGACATTGACATCTGGTAAGTCAATGTCAGAGGGTGTGACGAAAGGAAAGAGCACGAAACAGAGGCAGGAGGAGGAGGGACGAAAAGTTTGATGAGCAGGGTGATTTGTATGGTTAGCAGCAGCATGCATGCACACAATGAGAAGGCCAGCAGGGACCATATTTCCGCAGAGTCACGGAGATGAGCTCCGGGCTGATAAAAGCAACGCCTTGAGATCCGAGTGTGACTCTGTATGCTGCTGTTTAGTATGTCCGAGTGCAATGGGACGCTCTTCTCCTCCTCAACTCGTGTCAACTGCGCTCAAACTGCGCCCACGAGTACCATTTCACCGCGACATGTGAGCCAAGTGGACGTGCGAGATGAGAGGACCTTGGCTTTGCTCTGCTTAGCGATTCGGCACTTTGAGCATTCCGTCAAAAGAGCGCGTTCCGCCCAGCCTGGGAATGAAGGAGGCAGAGCAGGTCTGGACACTCGTCAAGCGGTACACAGTGCGGCTGCGCAGTTGCTTCCGGAACTATCTTCCGAGGCAAGCTACAGTAGTGCGTTCAGACCCGGTGAGACTTCAGGCACTAAGCTGCAGCTGCAAACCAAAAATGAAGATCAGTGCAGCAGCTGCTCCTGCAGCTGCCGCGGTGACGGTCACTCTCACTGACACATTCACAGACCGTGTGACCGTGACACTTCGCAAAGGGTCCTTGGGCCCGCGGAGCTGGAAAAGCACACTTTCTCATTTCAACTTTTTTTCCCTCCTCCTCCGCGTGATATCGGCTCATCCGAGATCAGCTGATTTCTCCTATCGTTTGCTTACTCATGTGCTGTGATGGCCCATCATCTCGAGCAGTGTCTCGACGTTGCGATGTATGGGATGGAGGAGGAATCAACGCCGGCGTGAAACGGTTCATGGAACGCAAACATTAACTTTTGATGAGCAATATGAGGCATTAGCAAACTCAGCTTCCGCGGCAGCTGAAGGGGTTAGGTGGATCTGCCCTCGTGCGTTCGGAACTGAAATTCCGTGGAGATGCGGATGACAAAATTCGTTGTGCTTTTCCGGCCTTTTTCTTCGCGTTGCTCTCTCGGGCATAAAGTCAAGCCACGCATTCCGACTTGCCGCCTCTTCTTTTGCGGATGTTGTGCCCACGCCAGGCACACTGCTGTGGACTGTCTGATCGCATTCTTCCTCGTCCTTTATGTGGGCGTTCGATGACAATGTCTTTATCGGTGCCGCCAAAACCACCATCACCTCAGACAAGGCATCGTAGCATTGATAATGTGGCAGCGTGGGCCGTTGAGCCGTGGGGACCTTTCCCACAGACCTCGCGACGCACTGTGCAGGACTCTCGACCAAGTCTCGGCTAGCAGTGGCGGGAAATTGACGGACCCGATGGGCGGCTTAGAGGAAAAAGCCTCGGCGCAACTTTTTTTTTTTTGTTTTCACGACCTCTTTGCCAGACTCAAGCGAGCCCCGATTTCCGTCACCAAAGCATCTCGCATGCAGGCGAGGCACCTACTGTAAATTTACTGGAATTCGTCGCGCGTGTGTGTGTGTGCCTGTTTGGACCACACTTCTCGAAGCGCCGACCCTTGGCAAACAGGGTTGTTAGCAGCGGCATTTTCTCGTGTTCGAGACTCTGAAAACCACTCTTTCGGTCCCAAGCTGACCGATCTAGCGCACACAAAGGGCGGAGAATGCGAATGCTGGAGTACGTTGCATATACCGCTGCCTTGCGAAGATCGCATGACGACGTATTCGGTGAAAGCGGGAAGCAGCTGATAAGGCGACTCGAGGTGATCTAAAACAATACGTTCGTGGTGCAAGTCGAATGGGAAGAAAACGTAGAAATCGGCGATTTGGGAATAGGCCCGATCGATTCCGTGTGTGTGTGTGTGTGTGTGTGTGTGTTCCAACTCGCGAGGTTCCTTTGTTGGTATTCCCCCACCGTGCCTTCGGCGAAGACTGTGAGGAGGGATCAGAAAGCAACCTACAGTGATTGCTACTGCGGTTGCGACCGCGACTACAGATGAAACGTCACAAAGCATTGACTTGGCGGATTGATGTCTCTTGACCGCCGTGAAAGTCGCCTTCTCTCTCTCCATCGCCACGGACGACGCGTTGATTAACGCCAAGGCACAAAGGCATCGACTTCCCTTTGTCACCGAGCAACTTTGACAGCTCGCTATACTTGCTAGCAGTCCCTTTCATCTCTTGACTAGATAGCTATAAGCCACAACTAGCCCAAGCTCTCACTCACAACATGTCGACCCTCCACAACCATCCTCACCCTCCATCGCCGACACGATGTCGATATCCAACCCCGCCAGATTCGCCTTGCTGGGCCTCAATGCTCTCCGCTTCATCTCGCTCGTTACCATCCTCCTTGTATTCACCACTCTCGTCATGGGCCTCATCGAAGACATGCGCGACTACCACGACGACACAATCCTCGCCGAAGCAGAGGCCGACGACTGTGCCTATGTGCCAGGAACCTCAATCCCCATGCAAACCTGGGGGATCTTCTGGGTCGAGCTCCACCGGGCGCTCATGATGCTCGGCGTCACTTCGCTTTTCCTAGCCGAGCTCAGCTGGGTGGGTATTGGGAGGCTGGAGAGGCTCGCGCAGGCGTGGGTGCCGCCTCTGAGCCGCACACGCGGTCTGGCTGCGATGGGGAGCGTGCACATCGTGATCGCGACGTCGATGCTCAGCCACTATCTCGATGATTTCCCGCTCGTCGTCAGTTGGATGTTGTTTGTGATTGGAGCGCTTTATATGTGTTTGGGGCTGGCATGCCACGATCTGCCGCTCAAGGACGGTCGGAGCCTGTTCGCTGACAGACGCAAACGATTCGTCAAGGGCCAAACCCCGGCGCGGATGTACCGCAGCTTGGGCGGGAAGGACTACGGCGCGACCAGCACCAGCGCGGGAAAACAACCCACCCCTCTGCGCAAATTGTTCCAGCGCAAAGGTGGTGGCGCTGCGGGTAAAGTGCGCGGTCAAGCGGTGTCGATCAACGAGTCCTTCCCCTCGCTCGAAACAGAGTCGCACAAGCAGGTGCTGGCGGACCGCGCACGACGCGCCCAACACTCTCGCAAAAGATCAAGCGTCGCCGTCGACATGTCACCCCTTGAAGCGGACCGGTCGTCGATCACGCGTGATTTTGTGTGGAACGCACATGCTGGCATCGTACACGAACGCGACCCCGAAAGCACCGGGTGGCAGACCCAACGCCGAGACAGCGACGCCAGCCATCAATCGTGCAGCACAACTAGCGTTACCAGCAGCACCGTCCGTATCGGAGGCTACACGTCTAAAGAAGCCGCCCTCGCCCGCGAACGCGCTAAACGCCGCCGCGCCGCCGCTGCTGGAGGAAACTACCAACGCTCTCACCCGCCACCAGCGAAGAGCACCGGCCACAGTACCAGAATGAAAAGCGTAAGGCGGCGCAGTCTGGCACTCGTCAATACGGCGCGCAACCGGCTCAGCGCAGGCACGGCGTCCGCGCTCGCTGCTCGAAGGCGCCGTTCGCCCGCGCGTGGGATTCCAAATGTGAATACGGAGACCGTGGTCGAGTACGTTGACGATCATGCGACTGCTCCTCCTGTCCCTCCTCTGCCAGCGTACCATCAGGCGATGAGGGATGCGGATGAGCTGCCGGTAGCGAGCCGCTTTGCTCGTGGAGGAGGTCATGTTGTGTAGAACTTTGTGCTCGATTTAGCTTATAAATTGCCACTCTTTTAAATCCTCGTCGCGTTCATCTGTTGTGTTTGGGAGTGATGTGAAAGAAATGCAAAGCAATGCACAGCGATACAAAGCGATGCAGGGAGGGAACAAAAGAAAATCGAAATTGGTGACAAGAGTGGGATTCGAACCCACGCCCGAAGACTGCGATATAGATTGGTCATCCTGAACACAGCGCCTTAGACCACTCGGCCATCTTGCCTATGAAGTAAGTGGCGGCTATAGTTGTATATACATACGCAGAATGTTTGGACTTTCAATCGCTACTCTCTGCTGCTTCAGATTCGTCTCCAATCATCGCCATCACCCCACTTCTCTCCGCTGCAAACGCTGGCTGTAGAACATTGTACAGGTTGCAATAAAGACAAAACGAAAAGATACATGCGATGCGCGGACGTTCATTGTTTCGATCGGGAAAAAGTCTTGTTCTTCCTCAGTGAACAGACGCTGAGCGGGTTACCGTCTGGATTCCAAGCCCCTACGCTGCCTTTGCGCTTCCGCAACCCCCAAAAGAACCTCTCGAAGATAAGTTATTCACGTAGCGGATGGCGCATCCAGCTCAGTCGCCGCCGCTGCCGCCGCCAAATCCCCTGCCCCTCTCAACAGCGGCAACGCCGCCATCCCACCAAACCTGGGCTTACTCGTCGCCCCGTTCTCGAACACCATATCATCGAGCACATCAAAGAAATGCGCGCCGTCCGGGGCATCATCCGGATTCTGATATGACGACAACAACTTCAGGTAATCGTCCAACTCGGTATCCCTGGCCTCGGGATCGCTTCCCTGTTTAACGCTCAGCTCGGCCACCTCGCCGTCCATCGCTGGTACATCCTTGCCAGCCCCTGGGTCAGCGGCAGTGTGCAACGACGAGCCGTCCTCCGTCGACGGCGTGCGCGAGACTGCAGACACCCTTCGCGCCTCGCGATCCGGTGACCGCGCGCCTGCGACTTCGGCCTGCGTGGGCCGCTTGCCCGTGTCCACCGTGTACCACGTCTCGCTGACCCGGCGTTCCAGGTGATCCGCCAAGTCACCCGTGAACTCAGAGGCGCGCGTCCACTCGCGTGGTTTAGGTTTCTTCTGCGACGCCGCGCTGACAGCAGGCGAGCTGCCCACAGTAGCCTCCGAGCCAGCCGACGTAACCGAACCGCCTATATTCCTAGCCCGCCGTGCCTGCTCCTCCTCCCGCAGCACCTTGATCACCTTGAGCGACGACGCCAGAAGCGGATTACGCCCCTCAACATCCGTCCGCGCATGGAGCATCTTCAACCCTGTCACCACATCAGCACGCTTTGCCAAAATCTCCCGATTCACCGGCTGCCGAGCCAAGTACAGCAGATCAACCTGCAGCGCCAAAAGCGCATGGAAGATGTGAAATTTGAAGATCCAGTAGCGCTGTCCGCGGCAGCCTGCAGTATCGAGCGCACGAAGAATGCCAATGACAACACGAGCACTCTCGATGCACGTGCGCGTCGAGTGGATGTACTTTGCGTTCCAGTAGCCTCGACTCATGTAGAGACGATGCAGCTTGAGCAGGCGATGATGCACGTGTTCGTGGATAATGGCTCGCTGAAACGACAGATACGGCCTCTCCCGATGCAAGCGGTGGATCTCCGGGTCGTATTCACTCTCGCCGTCGAGTTTGAAGAAGGGCGGCAACGATCGCAGGACTTCACGCAGGCGAGCTTCGATCGCAAGCACCGTATCGAACGAATCATCGCCGTGATTCAATGCGTCAGCAATGCTTCGAACCGTGTGGCAAATCTCGATCTGGATCGGAATGAAGCTGTTGGTGGTAGGCATGCTAGCGACACGGATCTTGTCGAGGAAGCCATTCTTGACGCGATGCTGGCGACGGGCACGAGCGTCGCTGCTGTCGGTCGCAACTACCTCGCTATCCGTCAAATCAGCATCGTCGATGTTCTGTGGACTCTGCGTGGTGAACATCTCGTCGTGGCAGTGGTAGCATCGATCAAAATGAGCAGCGCACAGCCAGTCGAGGCATGCGAAAGCAAACCACACTTTGCGACCGTGCTCCCTGCTCACCCGACTGCCGTCCTTGTACCGTTTGGTGGCAGCCAGGTCGAACTTCTTGCGTTTAGCACCGCGCGGAAGCCACATTGCATTCATGTCCTTCCTCTCGTTCCGATCTGGGTCGAGATCATCGCCGTCCGAATCCGTCTCGTGGCCATCGGTGACCTGCGTCGAGGTGAGCATCTTCCATCGATGCGTCGAGGAAGATCCAGCTTCTTTGCCATCGCTGGTGACCCGACCCCGAGCACGCTCGCGCTCCTCTTCCTCCCAGCGCTCCTCATCCCGCAGCGCCGAGCCGAGATGATGCAAGCCCATCGACTCGGACGCTTTGATCGCCATGGTGTAGATTACTCGATATTCGTCCCTATGGTCACGGTTGAAGCAGTAGTGGCGAAGCAGGACTATGGCTTGCACGCCCCAAATGGTCGGATGGCGCACGAAGCAGCCCATCCCGAGCAGAGACAGACAGGATCGAATGAGAAGCGAGAGCTGATCGTTGATGGAGGTGCGTGACTTGCAGATTTGGCTTTCGAGCACCTCTGCGGGTGTCATGAACTCGCATGCGGATTCACAGATAGCGAGAAGCAGCGCTCCAAATTGGAGATCAGCCGACGACGGAGAGGAGGCGGTGTCAGCCGAGCTCTGAAGGCGATCCAGCTCCTTCCAGAACAGGTTGAGCTCTTTCCAGAGCGAAGGCGCGTGGAATGACTGGACGATAGGTTCGGCTTCGCGCAGATAGTGGTCGACGAGGGCTTCCGTCTTGAGACGGGTAGGTAACAGGTCTAGGACCCGGAGGAGACCTAGTCGACGAGCTTCAGCTTCGCCGGTCCACACATTCGCGGCAGAGATGTTTGGCATGGCTGCAGATGCAAAATGTGCGTCGGCAGTGCTTCGAAAGACATCGTGTCCATCTCGAACATCAGCAATCTTGGAGTCGCCGCCAGCTATGCGTCCGGCATGTTCAGTTATGCTATCCTGGCGGGACTTCTGTATCCCATCAGCCTGTTGCCCACGTGACGCAGCGGTCTGCTGATCGCTGCGAGGCGGGGCGGGTATGCTTTCGCTCTTAAGCGACGTTCCCTGAGCAAGCGCGTGGAGGAGATCGCCAGCATTCTCGTCACCCGACTCCGCGCTCTCGTCGCTCTGCTCGCTGTCTTCCTCTTCCTCGTCATGCTCATCGACCCCATCTTGTCTCGCTGCGCCGTCGTCTCTGGCGTTCGTGCTAAAAGCGTTGCGGTCTCGACTGGTAAAGTCGGGCGGATGCTGAACGCTGGAAGGGCCACTGAAGCGAGACGATCGACCGCTGGAGGACTCGGAGGGGCCGTACTTGGATGCAACGCGCTGAGTCGGGCTTCGTTCCGAGGCGCCCGCATCGTGTGCAGCCGAGGGGGAAGTAGACGACGACTGCAGGACGCGCACTTGAGACTCAAGCTGAGCTATCCTGGCCATGAGTGCAGCATTAGAGGGCGTGATGTTGCTGGATGGAGCGGCAGGCAAATAGTCGCGTTCGTCGCCCCATCGGCAAAGATGGGCAACGCCTCGTCGAACACAACTGCCGCAGTTGGGCACGTTTCGATCGCACTTGATCTTGCGCTGCTTGCATTCGGTGCAGCTGAGCACGGCACGTTTGCGTCTCTTAACTTTGCCGGACCGACTGTTGATCGACAGCGCCTCGCTGCTCACGCTGAAGCCAGCATCCACGGTATGGTGCGAGACGCCCGAGGTGCGTCGACTGGATTGAGCGCGTTCGGGTTCGGCCCACTCGACACTTCGTGCACCCTTGGTTGCGCCATCAACGTGATACGGCGCGTCGACGAAATCGCGAGAACGACGATCGCGCGAATCAGGGCGCTCTGCCCAGTCGACGGTTGTAGAATTGATGGATCGATGCGACGAGGACGAATGGAGCGGCGGCGGGCGGAGCAGAGACTCGGAGCCGCCTGGCTGTGACCGGTCCGGGTAGGGATCGAGCCTTGCTCGCTTGTCGCGGTGAAGGGATGCGTCGGTAGGGTCGAGTGGATAAGGTTGGGATGTGTCGCTGACCCTGCGAGAAGGCATTGCGGTATCGTAGGGGGGCTGCGCAGGGCCGGGTGAACGCAGGCGTGTCAGCGCTGCATCTGACCTCGGATCGGCCGAATGAGCCACGGGAGGCGGCCGAGCGGCGTAGTAAGGTGGCTCAGCATAGCCGTCAACACGCATCTTGGGATCGCCAGAAAGACGTCTCGGCGTACGGTAGGGGTCGCGCGACGCTGGCGCGTGGGAGCCGCGGCCGTCGATGAAAGCAAGATCCTCCTCGTAGCGACTGGAACGGAGCGGATGGCGCGAAGACATGATGTTGGCATCACCAGGCGGTAACTCGGTGTAGTAGTCGTCGGGTCGAGTGGATCGAGGCTGACGAGGCAGGTCGGACGGTGGGTATCGGGAGCCTTGCGCCTCGCGGGAACGTGGGTAAGAGTAGCCTGGTATTTGCGATGGAGGTGGACCATCGTGCACCCGATAGGACGTTCGAGGTGATGCCTGGTCGTGGTCAGCCCATGCTGCAGAGGCTCGAGCGTGGAGCGGTGGAGGAGGCTCGAGGTCGGAACGAGGATATCTTTGGGCGGGGTCAGGCTGTGGACGCATCCTCAGTGCAGCGTCCCGTGTGGGCTCCATGGGCCTATAGGATGGATCGTGCGGAGCGGGCAATCGATCTCTCGGGTGTGGTGGCCCTCTGGACGAATTGCCGTCCATGGTGGGCGAGGCTAACACCACCGGCTGTGTGGAAGGATATCAGGACTGTCCGGGATGATTGCGCGCCGTGAAGCGTGGATGCCTTGTTCTAGGATGAGTCGTAGCGCATCGGCAAGAAGGGGAGACGGGTAAAGATGACAGGTGCGGCTCGATCGGTTGTCCTGCAGCAGAGAAGGCACGCGTGTATAACCTGTCTCTGCTCTTGGATGTATGAATGAGCGATTCGTTCTGTCGTGAGTCGGTGGAGTGAGTGTGAAGCCGTACTGCAGATGAGAAGCACAGGCCAGCGCCTGAAAGGGGAGAGTCGACGGTGTGGTGGAGTGGTGTGTGAAAACTTGCTCAATGACCCGGCATGAGGCGAGGGCGAGTACGAATGCTGAGAACCTGATCAGCGATGATGGAGAAGCCGATCGACAGAATTCACTTCTGGTGAGTACTCTTGAAGGTGGTGGTAGATGCGAATGACCTCAGAGTGTTGCCTAGGACGACAACGATAGCTCGGGGCTTCCAGAGGCGGTGCGGACGTGCTAGTCGGTGGAGAGGATGATGGTTGACGGACGGATGGGCGGCCATGAGATGGTGGTGGGGCTTCGTGAAGACCGGCGAGGGGAAAGGGAAGGGCAGGAAGCGTTCAAGCTGGTGGATGCGAGCGGAACACCGACTAGTGGCAGACAAAAGCTGAAATTGAAGCGGAAGCTGGATTAGTGCTTGGATGGTTTGCCGTGGTCGTGATGGTGCCTGCGGCTCGTGTCTGCTTTTGCTTCTGCTTCTGGCAGCAGCTGCAGCGAGTGATGCTGCAGTTGGCTCGTTCTTGCCGGCGAATCAGCCGTTACAGCACCGGCTCCTTGAGAGAGGAACACAGCAGGCCAGCAGCCGAGCCAAGAAAGAGAGACACTGAGCGTGTCACACTCAAATGGCACACAAACCGCTTTGTCCGATTCCGAGAAATATTTTCACGACGAATTTCGCTTCTTTTCCCAGAAATCTGGCACAGTTTTTCAGTCTCGGTTGCTGTACGGCAGGTGAGTTGGAACATCTCTCACAATCTATCCTTTCTCGGCTCGTGGGCACTCTCGGTCTTGTGCAGCGGGATCCGCATATTGCCGCGAGGCCTTCACTGGCTGCCTGTTTGTTCCGCCATGAGTCGGCTGCACAAAAAGTCGGAATCCCGACCAATCTCGAATGGCGTGCTGCATAAAACATGGCGTTCTGCACACCAGGCGACCGACGCAGCTCCAAGACCGGATTGCGAAAGGAGCATCAACGCTCTGCTCGAGCCGAGAGATTTGAGAAGGCGAGCATCCTAGCTCGTTAGGGGTTCAGATTGTGATGCAGACCAAAAAAAAAAAAAAAAAAAAAACTCCAATCTCCCTTTGTGTAGGCACGCGGGAGGTCAAAAGAAACCTCGTCGGGCGACCATCATCAGGTTAGAGAGGCGCTCTGAACGTGAATCTTTAGGTGGGCGATACCATTGCATCCCACACTTATGCAACGGCCGTTGCCCTCGGAACCGTCTCGTCAACCCACAACCATAGGAACGCTCTACAAAAGCATGGGGCGCAGCGCAAATGATGTATCTTATGAAGGGCGGTGCCCAGCTCTTGAGATCTGAAAGATGATCTAAGTAGTCCGTGGACCTACACAACTCGCTCATGCTCGCACCTGTCGCGGACGCCGTCAGTTGGAACCTCCTATCATGATAGATGAAGAGACGTCGGCTTGTGCGGCCCTTTTTTTTTTTTAGCTCTTGAAGGCTGCCGTCGAAATGCGTTGTGCACAGACCGTTTTACCGTAATTTCTTCGCATCGGCCGGCCGCGCCTCTCCGCACCGAGCAATGCAAAGCGGGACAAACGCGGTGAAGACGGCGTTTACGAGTGCTTGGCCACCTCGCCAAAACATGCCCTCTCAAGCCTCGGCAAGGAGGCCGTACCACTGAAATGCAGAATCCGAGCCTCGTTCTTCGAAAAGCAGATTGCATCCTCGAGACCGTTTGCCGAATTCGGTGTCCAGACCAAAGGTGGCGCAGGATCGGCCAAGACTGGTCCCCGCCGGTGGTGAGGGAGAGCTGCGGCCAGCTGCAGGACACCCATAGGCAACCGAGATCCTGGGTCAAGAGGAAATTTAGTGCGCCACCCCGATTCGGGGCAAACAAATCGGCAGACTCGGCGCGTTTCTCCGTTCGACGTAACAGTGACGTTTTCGAAAAAATTAGGTGTTCATGTTCGTTGATCCTCCACTCATCACTCAGCACAGCAGCACCACCACCATACGCCATTCACCATCATCATCCGACTCTCGTCATCCCCTCACTCTCAACTATCATAGATAGCAGCCATCTACCCTAACGCCGAAAGCGCACGGTCGTTACAGTCCAACTCTCACCATGCCGCCCAAAGGCACCACACAGAAATCGCTCTCGTTCCGGGCGCAGTCCAAGCCCAAATCCACCTTCTCTGCCTCTGCGAAGGACCAACTCAAAGGGAAATCTAACCTCAAAGCCACATCTACACCGACGAAGCCTCTCACAGCATCCCTCTTGCGCAAACCTTCACCCACCAACACCACTCCAACCAAGGAAAATGAAGAGGACACAAACCGCCCGGATCTGGATGTGGACGATACACGGTGGGACGGCGTCTGGCGTAAGACGAAAAAGACGATGAATGTTCCGCCGTCCAAGTCGGTGCATATTGACCACGAGAACCGCATCCAGCAGATCCTGAGGGTGTTCGATCTCGATCCCAACTACGGCCCGTGCATGGGCATGTCCCGGCTAGAACGCTGGCAACGCGCAAAGGACCTCGACCTCGACCCGCCACAAGAGATCCACGATATTTTGACTACCAAACAGGGCGCCAAGCAACACAAGGAGAATGTTTTTACCGCACATGGCCTCTGATCTCGGAACCACCGGCTCTGCGAGCCTGCTTACTTGTATCCTCGCGCTGTCTCCGCTCCGTATTGGATTCTGTACTTTATACCCCACGTTGCTTTTGCAATGCAGAATTGTACACGCCAGAATGGACTGAGACTGATTAGTTCACGATGTTGATGCTGACTACTGTTACAAATGATGAAAGACCGATGCTGCTTCTCTTTCCTAAGACTGCGCCTCACCCTTTTCTTTCTTCTCTTGCTCCTGTTTGGCCACCTTGCGAACTTGGGACCAGACCTTATCCTCCCACTCCTTCTCATGTCGCTGCTTGCGCTCCTCCATCTCTGCCTCCTCATAAAGGTCCCGATGATCAATATACCTCTCCTGCACATCTAGCGCATCTCCCCAGCCAAGCGGATCGCCTCGATCAGCGACACTGAAGAGCGAATGAGGATCTGCGCCTATCCCTTGCGATTGCGCCCTGAGCGCGGCGGATGCAGTGGCCGACGCTCGACCTGGCTCGTAAGCGCCCTCTTCATCATCCATATTCAAGTCGAGCGCATTGGTGGAAGGCGAGACATAGATGTAGCCCACCGCCTTGTCGAGCACTTGCAATAGACGGAACATGGACCGCCTATCTTCGACGGCGAGCGTCTCGAATGAAACCAGGCCGAAGTCCTCCACGAGTTCACAGATGGCTTCGTTGAGCTTTCCGTATTTTTCGTTGCGCCGTGACGATCCGGGTCCGGAGGGTTGTGAGAGGAGGTCACGAAGATACGAGAGGTCTTGCACCTGGGTGTAAAAGTCGAGGTTGAAAGCCAGATCGGATTGCAGACCCATGCCAGCCGGTCCACTCGTATCCTTGTTGGCATCCTCCTCCATGTTGTCGTCCAAGCTGTTGTCGTCGTAGCGATCAAGCGAGCGCTTGGATTGGGAGATGTATGACTGGCCGAGCAGGTCGACTTTCGATAGTACATTTACGTGCGGAAGCTCGAGAGCAAGCATGGCTCTGAGCGACAGAATGAGGATTGAGACGTAGCGAGATGCATCGGTGATGTGCGTAGCGTCGGTGAGGTGGACGGCGACGAAGCGGAGTCCGAGCTGCTTCTCGAGCGTCTGGAGGATGCGTTTGAGTGCTGGGTGATTGGTGGATAGCTCGACCTGACCAGGAAGATCAAAGATCAAATACTCGAATCCAGCACTGACCGGACCAATGGGCGTTTCTTGATCGCCTTGGCCTACGAGCTGGCCAGTCTTGCCTTGTCGCTGCTCGTCCATAACCCTCGTAAGCTCCTGGATGAGCCAGTCGATGTTCTTTTCGAGGTATTCGATGCAGTACAGCATGGCGGCGTTGGGACCGAGCGAGAGCTCGGCCATGACATCGCGGACCGATATGAGCCGGTTGATGTCGACAGCGCATGGATATGGTAGCCGGTCGTTGGCTGGATCCAGGTTGACGACGCTGCACGGTCTCGAGAGCAGAGAGAGGAACTGATACTGGCCGAAGCAGTACGTCGTCTTGCCAGAGCCCGGTGGGCCGATGACAAGCTGCGCAAAGGGCATTTTTGACGAGATCGGCTTCGTCCGCCGTTGCGCTCAAGTCGTCAGAGAGCGAGAGAGCAGACGGATTGACGATGATGTGTCTGATGAAAGTTCAAGTTGAGTGCGGACAATTGATATTTTGTGGCCTCCTTTTTCGCTCTTGTTTAATTTTTGGGTGCGTCTTTCCCTTTCTTCCAACAAAGACCCACTCGGTAAGCTAAGAAGAGCAAGCAAGTGGAGTCGTGCTCAGCCAGCAGGCTCAGCGTGGGCCGTGATTTTAGAGTTGCTTTGGCCCTGTGACACGCAGTGCCGACTTAGCCTCAGGAGAAAGCGGCTCGCTCACCCTAAACTAGCTAATCACACATCATCACTCTTCCTCTCTCCCCACCATCCTCAGCTCACTCACAAAGCAGAGCAGCCACAGGTTCCGTCTCAGAAAGCAGACCACAATCATCGCCGCATCACCACTAAGCAAGCTGTTATCGAAACACCAGCTGTTAGACCCTACTCAATCGCATCCAAGTTCCGCAACGCCGCAACAGCAAACATGGGAGACGCACGATTGAGGCGAATCAACAAGGAGATCAACGACTGCCAAAATGACAAGGTCTCGGGCATCCAGATCTCATTGATAGATGGTGAGCTGGCATCTAGTCAATCAGCCATCGTAGTGAGACGGGACCGCAGCTGACCCTCCTCTTGCATCTCATCTCATTTCATGGCATACAGAGTCGCCGTTCCACCTCGTCGGTACATTCCCAGGCCCAGAGAACTCTCCCTACGAGAAAGGCACTTTTGATGTGGTACGTAGCAATGTCTTTTTATCGCTTTTTGGCCTCTAATGCCCGATCTGACTTGACTCTCCCTGTCCTTCTTACCAATGACAACTCCGCAGGACATCGTCGTGCCCGAGGGTTACCCATTTCAGCCCATCAAGATGAAGTTCATTACTCGCGTATACCACCCCAACATCTCTTCGCAATCGGGCGCCATCTGCCTTGACATTCTGAAAGACCAGTGGTCGCCCGTGCTCACGCTCAAGTCGACGCTCATGTCCCTGCGCTCGCTGCTCTGCTCGCCCGAGCCAAACGACCCACAAGACGCCCAAGTGGCCACGCACTACTTGCGCGATAGGGACGACTTTGACAAGACCGCAAGATACTGGACCGAGATCTACGCAAATGGCTCCGAGTCGGCGCAGCCACCTGCGAATGCGCAGAGTAAAGCAGGCCAGACAGATAACAACGCGGATCCGGTCTTGCTTGCCGGGTTGAAGCGCGAGCATGTCGATCAGTTTGTCAACATGGTAAGCCCACGTTCTGGCGAAGACGCTGAGATGAAGACGCGGTCCGACTGACACCTATTTCACATGCTTGCTGTTGTACAATGGAAACAGGGTTTCGAGAGCGACAAGGTGATCGAGGTGCTCAAAAAACTCAACTACCGAGGTGCGAAGTAAGTCTTCCGATTGTGCCTCCAATCCCCACCCGCTGCGCATGCGCTGACGTGTCTCTTGTTGTTCTCTGGCCTCAAAGTGTCCGCAACATTACCGACGATACGGTCCTCAACGAGCTGCTCAAATGAGCACGCCAATCCTTTCAAAAGCATGTATCCTTCACACTACGAATGAAAGAAACATCAGCATCAATGTGCCATGAAGCACCCCTTGCTCGTGAGCGCCACACAAAGCCCAAGTCGTAAACGGAAAAGGACGTGCTTGATGGATCGTCATCCAAACAAAAGCGGAGATGACATGCGCAAGCGTACATGAGGTGCCGTTGCCCGGGGGGTGATTATGCACCGTTGCGGCTCAAATCCTCCAGATACTGCGAGAGCTTCAACGCACCGGAGCGGAAGCTATCGATACTGCTCTGCACGTCCGGATTCGCCATAAACCGCTGATAATACTCGCGTGCGGTCGCCTCGATATCGCCAAAGTCTCCCCCGCCCTGCAGCTGCGCCTGTTCGGCCTCCTCGTCCTCTTCACGTCCAAAGTACTGGTTGGACGAAATCGACGCCTGGCCCTGGAACGACTGGAGGCGCTGCTGGGCCTCGGAGGTGGCTTGCGGATCGTACGAGCCGCGCTGGAAGTACTGGTCGGACGAGATGCTTTTCTGGCCGGAAAACTTGTTGCGTGCGTAGCTCGGTTCGTTTTCCCCTGCGTCCGAGTCGGTCGCCGAAGCGTTGTTGGCAGCGGCAGCGGCGCGTTCGGCTGCCAATTTCGCCTGGTGCGCATTGGCCTTCATGCCCAGACGTCCGAATCCCATGCCGAGCCGGTCCATATCGCCATTAGCTTTTGCGGCTGCAAAGGTGTCCGGGGTTGCTGCAGCCGCGCCTCGTGCACCAGCAGCGCCACTCTTGGACACAGGGGATGCGGGTGCAGCCGTCTTGCCCATAGCTGCCTTGACTGCCTCGCGCGCAATACGCTCTGCTTCCGCCTGCTGCTCGTTGGCCTTCTGTGCTTCTCGCGCTTTTGCTTCGGCATCTTCTGCTGTTTTGGTCTCGGCAGCGCGCGCTGCTTCCTCTTCCTTGGCCTTCCTCTCGGCTGCTGCAAAGTCGATGGGTGCGCTGGCTTTCTTCACGCCGAGGCCGAGTTTTCCTCCTCGAGCAGGGCGTGCAGTGGTGGCGGCGGGTGCGCTGGCGGTAGGGCCGGTGCCTGTGGGAGTAGTGGTGCCGGGTGTAGAGCTGGCGGAGGATGTGCGGCTGACGGCGCCTAGCGTTTTGCGAGCGGCCGAACTGCTAGCGCGCAACGAGGCGGAAGTGACGGTCTTGGGCGCGGGGGCGGGTGCGGGAGCTGGTTTGGGTGCTGGTGCTGTTTTGGCTGCTGCTGCTGGCGCGGCTGGCTTGGCGGCGGTTGCAGGCTTGTCCCATTCGTCGAAAAAGTCATCCATGTCTCCACCACCACCACCTCCTGCCTTTGCGCTGGCTGCGGGGGTGGCCGTGTCGTTCGAAGCTACAGCCAGTCCAGGAAAGTAAACAGGGCTGTTGAGGCTCTGTCCAGCAGCATCCTGAAGCGCCCTCTTTTGCAGTTCATCCTTGTAAGCCAAAGCGACAGAGGAGGTATACTTGACTTTTCCCTCTGTGGAGGGGGCGAGAAGATGTGCGCCTCCCTTCTTATTGAAGAACTCGGCGGCGGCCGCATTGCCCCCTACCTTCATAAGTCGAAGCTGGGACCAGTGCCACGAGTCGAGGTTTGTAGATCGGACGAAAGTGATGTGCACGCCCATGTTGCGGTGGACGGACGAGCAGTCGAGGCAGATGTAGATGGCATAGGTGGCTGAAGCCCATGTTGGGTTTTTGGCGCCACAGTCAAAGCATACCTGACGTTGGAAGCGGAAATAAATGGGTTAGCAGCGATAAAGGGCTAGCCAGCCGATGATGGGTAGACGTACCTTGTTGCCCTTTTGTGTCGCCTTGAGCGACTTGAAGATCTCGACGAGCTCGTCTTTAGAAGGACCGTCGGCCATGGTGTGCTATCTTCTCTGCTGCCAGTAAAGATGCAGCGTGGCGATATGCAATCTAATCCGAGCACAGGGAAGAGAGACGAGACGAGAATGCGATGAGAAAAGGAGAAGGTGACGATGAGGATGGTGAGAAGAAAAGGGAGACGAGTCTCTTGGGAACCACGTCTGTTGCTTTCAGTCACACCAGACCGATGCACGCCAGTGAACCTTGCGCTTGACTCTCCCACGTTTCCTGCAGCAAAGGGTGCGTCGAGACCGAGACACGTAGACAAGTCGATTTTTCGATACCTGTTAGACCGTGATCTGCTCCTTTAATCACAAATTCTTTTGTATTGGCGAGGCTTCAAGTCGACTGAATACAACAAGGTGCTTTTGGATTTCACGATCGAGATGCTGTTGAAGTAGCCCACTACAAACCACCTCTGCTCAATACAAAAGTTGAGAGCGGCCGTAGGCGAAAGCGGTCATTTTTTTTCGTAATTCGGCCATTAACAAGTGGACGATCAGGCGAGCTAGGCGAGAGAGCGAGAGCAGCCAACCAGCGGTCTGCAGGGCGAGCCACAGACGAAGAGAGCGCAAAAGCGCGAACCTGCTTCTCAGGCGTCTTCATGGCCAAGCGCAGACTTGCACGTCGCATCCGCAATTGCTTTAGGGTCTTCTTCCTCTCCAATCCTTTGGCATTCGACACTCTTCTCCACCATCCACGAGCTTTGCTACGACAGGAGCTGTAGGTATCGCTGCAAGCACCATCTCGAGGACTGCTTCAGCCCTCCAAACGGAGCCCTTGCATCATCTCCAGCAGCCTACCATCTGGCACGAGCAAGCTGCACTTCCACACAGCATACCAGAGCATCCGCTGACCCCTGCTCTCATCGCGCATCTCCACGATCGATACAGAAACCTAGCTAGATCTTAGCTATTCTGCCTTCTGCTCGGCCATGCAAAGACCAGGTAGGTATCCGCTTCTTCTGCGCAATAACAGTGCCTTGATTTTGGTTGCTCATCTTCCATCTTCATCTTGCCTCGACAGGTTCCGCAAATCAACGGCAGAACCATCCGCTCTCTGCTTTTGCAAACAGGCTTCCGCATACAAACGACGCCGCATCTCCTACGTCCAGTCCAGCCCTCGCCATCAACGCAGCCATGTATCCATATCTGCAAGGTGGCCCACGAATGATGGGCTCCTTCCCGGGCATGCCACAATCACAACAAGGTAGGTTGCATGCGCCTGAGATCGCATACTCACACGCCACAGTACTGACGCCTCCGCGTCTATCATATCTGCATCAATCTTCAGCAGGTGGCGCTGGCGGCTTCCCATTCGGCGGATCAGGGTCCAACAGCACGACCGGGGCAGCGAGTTTGGCATCGCAATTGGCTGGGCTCTCGGGTCAGTCGGGTGGCCAATCGCAAGGGCAAGGTCAAGGCGGCGAGCTCAATCTCAGCGATTTTCCAGCATTGGGAGGAGGCCAGGGTCAGCAGGGCGGCGCGCCCGGTCTTGGCGGTCTCAATCAATCCTTGTCAAGCTATGCGACTCAGGCCGGCACCGGTGGCGTAACAGCGGCTCTTCGTGGCGGTGCGCCGTTGCGAAACTTCAACCAGGACGACTTTCCAGCGCTCAACCAGACTGGTTCGACAGAAGGACGCACTGGCGACGATGGATTCCCACACGGTGTTGCGGAACAGGTCTCAGCGGCAGCAGCACTTCAGCACCAACATCAGCAACGCGAACAGCATCGACAGAGCTTGTTGGGATCCGTAGTAGGCGGCGGCGCACGAACCGATGCATCCTTGTCAGCAGCGAGAGGTGGATTTGGCGAGCCTGATCGCAACTATGCAACGAAGCTCGGCGCAGGACCACCTGGGCCAGGTCTGGGTGTTCAGCAACAGACGTGGGCGCCACCAGGCTCGCTCTTTGGCAACAATGGAGCATCAGCACCGAATCAGATTAACGGACTTCAGCGCTCGTCTTCGCCGTCTTCTGCGCGATCGCCGCTGTCGAGCGTCCGTAACGCAGCTGGCAATCTCGGCGCATCTTCGCCTTTGACCGACAACGCTTCGATTCGAGGCGATGTGGTTCAAGGTGCCGCGGTCTCCCACAGTCTCGGTCAGACGGGTGCGATGGCACAAACACCTGCGCAGCAGATTCTCACCTCGCCAGCGGATCGATTTGGGCTGCTTGGGCTGCTTTCTTTGATCAAGTCATCCGATCCGGATTTGTCGATGCTGTCCATGGGAGTGGATCTGCAAACGTTTGGACTCAACTTGAACCAGTCGGATCCGCTGCATCCGTCGTTCATCACGCCATGGTCGGAACACAACATACTCTCTTCATCGAGGGTTGAGCCCGAGTTCACCCTGCCGTCTTGCTACAACGTGCAGCCTCCGCCGCCGGCTCAGAGCAAGATCGCATCGTTTTCGGACGAGACGCTGTTTTTCATCTTCTACTCGACACCGCGCGACGTGCTACAGGAGGTGGCGGCGCAGGAGCTGTACGCGCGCAACTGGAGGTACCACAAGGAGCTGCATGTGTGGTTGACCAAGGAGCAGAACACGGAGCCAACGCAGAAGACGCCCACGTACGAGCGCGGGACGTATGTGTTCTTCGACCCGTCTGTGTGGGAAAAAGTGTCGAAGAATTTCCATCTCATGTACGAGATGTTGGAGGAGAAGGTGCCCAGCCAGGCACAGGCGTTGGCGGCACAGGCGGCGGCTCAGCAGGCGGCGGCGGTTGCAGCTGCTCAACAGCAGCAGCAGCAGCAGCAGAGGCCACCGTCGCAGCAGCAACAGTCGCCTTCGCCTGCACCGCAGCAGCAGCAGTCGTCGTCGTGAGAAGGCGGAGCGGCCCCAATGTATTTGTTCCCGTGCCATTCTCTCATCAAGTGGAATGAGAAGCGATCAGATTTTACTCACACTTGTCTGCGAAGATATCGGGGATGATTGGACGACTTCTTCGACCCAGCAGGACGACACATCTGACTGGGTCTCACTTTGAGCACCCACACACAACCACACGGCTGCAATCAAGTGAACGAGGACAGACTGTAGCGATTAAAGAACGGGCGTGCGTGCGAAACAGGAAGATGCAAGAATACTTAACTAATACTTTCGAAGGTGGTACGATCGGTCGACGGGATCAGGCATGTGTCTGTGGGATCTACCGCCAGAGGGAGTGAGGAGGGAGCGCATTGCAGCGAGTTTCGGGGCGGTCTTGGGCGGTTTCATGCCCAGTGGCGCGGTGACGGGGGTGGTGTGCGAGTTGGAGGTCTCGGCGTACTTCTGCGCGAGGGCGTAGACTGCGCCGTAGTCGGGACTGGGGCGGGAGAGGTCGAAGATGTGTCCTTCCGCAGCGGTGGGTGTTGCCGTGAGATCGCTGAGGTCTGACAACGAGCTGCTTGATGAGGAGGAAGAGTTGCGGGTAGCGAGCATCTCGGGGGTGCGGTCGTCTCCCGGACCATCCCAGGGCGTCGTCTCCAGTGCGCTGACCGTGCTGTTCGAGTGGTTTGAGGTGAAGCTGGAGGTGAACTTGGCAACGCTCCCCAAACGGGGTGAGAGGGGGGGAAGCGAAGCGCCGCCGTGCATCGTCGGCGTCGTCCGAGTGCTCGGAGAAGCGCGAGACGAGCTCGACGGTTGGGTCTTCAAAAAAAATCACCCTGCGTCGCCACATGGCCGGGTGTCAATTTGACGTCTCTCCGCACGCCAAACGACGCATCGCCCGACTTGGTGGGATGCTTGGATGCAGAGCGCCAGTGGTTGCGCTTGACGAGCTTCGAGTCTAGAGACAGTCCCGCTTCGAGGCTTTTGAGGGCTCGAGATGCTGTCCAACCTCGGCGTGCCGGGAGGAGGGCACCATGAGGAAAAGGAGTCCTCACCAGTCAGCATCGGCGAGGTGCACGAAAGCGAAGACGGGCTGCTCTGCTTGCTGTATCGCTTCTTGATCTGGTCGGTTTTTGCTCAGCACTGCCTCCGTCGGCGGTTGACTGGGTTGCGGTGGCAGTGGGCCCAGCGAGAGAGGTGCCGAAGCCGTTCGGACATGCGAGGCGGGGCGAGTTACAGCTGGGGCGCGCAGGCTGGTGCTCCTGCGGTGTGCGCGTCTCTCCTTGTGTGCGCTCTCGCTGTTGCGCAGGGCGGGCGACTCGTTCTCGTCGCACAAGTTGAGGCACAGGTTGAGCACGATCTGGTCGTCAATCTCGTTCAGACTGGAGCGGTTTCCCTCTGGCTCTGGCTCGGGCGCCTTGGACGTGGACACCTCGTCCTGCGCCGGGGAGCCGAAACTGTTGAACCAGTTATTCGACGTCTGGGACGAAGTCGAGGAGAGCCTGGAATACACAGACGGAACACTGGCACTCTCGCTCACCCGCGGCGTCGGCTCTTGCGTCGGCTTCGTCGGGCCAGCAATGACAAACACCCCGTCCGAGATTAGGAACAGCTTCGGAATCGCCAGAACAGGCGGCGCATCTTTGGCGGTAAATCGAGAGCTCGTCGAAGTGCACATTGCGTCCATCGAGGCTGAGGTTGAGCGTGCTGTGGGCGCAAACGAGCGAGTGCCAAAGACGGATTTGGGAGTTTTGGGCGTCCTTGGCGTAGACGGTGCGGATGAGAAAAAGTCGAACGCCCGTCGACTCGATGAGTGTTGTTGCTCGCCTGGGGATGCGGTGAGCGTGGCAGTGGATTGCGAAGCTAATGAGACGCTGCTACTGGTGGCGACGCTCATTGGCTTCTTGGGTTTGAGCGAGATACGCTTGAGAAGCTTTTCCTTGGGTTTGGTGGCGTCTGCGCCTCCCCCCGGAGGCAGCGAGACGGTCGACGATGAGAAGGTCTGCATGGTCGCCGCTGTGCTGTAGTTTCAAGGAAGGGGTCAATGTGGGATGACCACCACCATTTAACTGACAAAGAGAAGAGCGTCGTAGGAGCGGTTGTAAGTAGGGATGCTTGCTAGCAATGGATTAGGGGGTATAGAGCGCAAGGCAAGGCAGGGGTTGGCGTTGAAGGGACGCGGAGGATATGGGGCTCTGAGAGGAGGGCGGCGAGTTGTTCGTTTATAAGCAAAAGACGATGAGGCAGCAATGGCGGCGGCTAGGCTTTGCAACTGCGAGAGATTAGGGCAAAGGACGCTAGGATTTCGTCCATCTCAATTCTACAGCACAGCACAGCACAGCACAGCACAGCACAGCACAGCACACAACGCAATCTCTTTCCTTGACCAGCGCAGTCGTTGCCTTCATGAGCCAGAGAAGGAGCAGCAGCGAGCAAGCAGCGCAAAGAAGAACGTCAGAAAGGAGGCTCATGATTGTAGTCGCAACCGCCGAGACATGGGCAAGGACTGCAAATATTGGCTTTCTGACTAGCCGAGACACATAGGCCGTGTGGGTGTGTGGTCGCGAACAGCAACAACGGCGATATGAGTGGCGAGCACAGGCCTCGAGCTGTTTTCCTTCACATATGATAGACAGGGCTGCGGCCTGCAGGACAGAGAGCTTCTCGGTCGGACGGAACGAGTGGACAAATGTCTCAGATGAGTAGCAAGCCGTTGTTGAAGTGCCAATCACCACTGGTGGAGAGGGTCGACGTGCAAACGGCCATGTCTGGCTCATTCAGCTGTCTGCCCTGCAATGCAGGGTTAAAGTGAATTCACGTTCTCTCTTCTGTTTGGCGTCGGACGCCGAATCGTTGATTATGATAAAACGAGGGGGAAAAAAGGTTACAGTAAGCTTGGACGTGGCAGCAGCAGCACACTGTCGGGAGTGCCAAACGGAGGTGAGATATAAATGTCTCACTCCGGCGATTCGTGTGCCTGCTGCTGCATGCTCGCTGTTCACCACTGGTGGCAGAAGCATGAACGGAATACAATTTTCTTGACAGCTATCACTTATTCAAACTACAAACATTGCCGCATCTTAGGCGAGTCAGTTTTCTTCTCAACCTCGTCTAACAAACACTTCTGTCGTCGCCGTACCGAGTCGGCTGCGTACAGTCACTGTATACCCCAAAGCCGCGGATCTCCACAAATCCTCAAGCCACGAAAACAGATGCTGAAAGAGGACATATCCGAGCATGGTTCCACTGAGCTGCTCAACCGACTCTTTGCTGGATGACAATTTTGAACGTTTGGATGCTTCAAAACTTCCAGGCACATTGCAGCGCAGTATTGCCGGTAGCGCCAGGGCAGACAGCGCCAGACGAGCGGTAGCGCGGGTGCGGCTGAACCGTCGCCACACCAGGCGCTTGTTGTGCGTAACGCGCCTTTCCAGGCTCGCTCCCTCACTCGCATGTTCAGCCTACCCCCCCGCCTTTCCTCCAGTTCTCGCCTTCATCCTCAGTGTCGAAGTCTCGAACCGCACATCGGGCATCGACTGATTCATCAATCGATCTGAGATGTGTTGACACCGTGAGCATGCATCGCCATTCTGAGATCCAGAACCACTTTCTACTCGGTCTGTGTCGCTGAAGCGTCCGAGCTCTTGCGACGCCTTTTCTTTGCCGAGGATTCCTCGTCCTGCATTTTGGAAGATCGCTGGTTGATCGAGCCCGATGAGTTGTTCTTCGAAGATTGTCGACGTCGGGCAGCTCGGGCAGCTCCTTTGTCCGCTCGCGTCTCTGCATCCTCCTCAACGGCAAGTGACTCTGCCTGTCTGCTCGTAGGAAGAATAGCTTCATCGACTTCCGATCCGCTCGAACTGCTGCTCGAGCCACCGTCCTTCTCTTTTGCGTCGCCCTTCATCTTTCCATTTTCTTCGCGTGGGTCGTTGATCGGTTTTCCCATCATCAGACGTAGTCCCACAATGCCGTTCTTCTCTCGACCGTTGAACGCTCCCTTGATCTTGGCTCGGCACACGGGGCACTGACCGGCCAAAGGGTCCGGTTTGTTTCTTCCTCGACCGCCGCCGTTACTGCCGCCACGACTTCCACCAGCACCTCCGCCACGGCCGCGTCCGGCTCCGGCTGCTGCTGCTCCACGACCTGCTGCTCTGCCGCTGGCGTCGTCCTGACCGCCAACGGTGGCAGGCACTTCTCCGCCTGTTGCTGCACCGAAAGTTCCTACAGGGGCAAATGGCGAGAAAATGTTGCCAAAGTCGACTTCTTCCATGGCTCCGCGCTGAACAGCTTGAGTCTTGAGCGCTTGGAAGAGGCACTCGCCGCAGAAAAAGTGGCCGCACGGTGTGACCACGAGATTCTTGGGCGCGTCAAAGCAGATCGGGCAACTATATTTGGAGAGCAGTGGATGCTCGATCGGCGGAGGTTTGGAGCGAGGCGGTGATTTGCGAGGCATCACCAAGTTCGAGGAACGCAGTCGCTGGTCGGTAATAGGATGGTCGCTCCTTGGCTGAGGTGGCGCTAGCTGCTCTGCGACGATGGAGAAACTGCCGTCGGGGTCCGAGGGCGCGGTTGAATCTGCTGCGGGCCGCACGATCGGCATTGGTCTTGTCAAAAAGTCTCCTGTTATGGGGTCCGCACTCACGCCGAGACGCATTTGCGGCTCTCCTCGGAATAGGACAGGCTCAGCGGGTCTAGGAACAGGAGGTGGAGAGAAGAGACCAGCGCGATGGGTTGGCGCCTGTGGCTGTGCGCGTCGCACGCCCGATACTTCGAAGAAGTCGGTAGGCGGGGGGCGAATTACAGGATCCCTTTCCCACCGCATAATGAAGCCATCGTCGTCGTTGTCCTCCTCGTCGCTGGAGCTATCGCTGATGACGACGATCGACCCGCTTGCATCTATAGGGGAGTCCGCGGGGGGTTGGCCAGCCGACCCGGAGCCACGGCCGGTGCTGGGGGTCGCTGCGGTTGCGTCTCGAGATGCGGATCGGCTGCCTCGAAGCGCAGAGGGGCGGGAGGGTCCAGCGCTGCTGTTGAGGGGTATGCTCGGCTGTCGTCGTGCAGGTGATGCGGATCTGCTTGCATGGTCGGGTGTGTCGTTGCTTCTCCCTCTGGATGAGGCTCTGCTGCTGGACGAACGAGAGCCGGCGACGACGGTGGGGCGCGGAAGCGGAGGCTCTGGCTCCATACTGTCTGCAGTAGATAATGGCGTCAACATGCTAGTCTTGGTGGGATACTTGCGGTGTATTGGTGCACGCGATCAAGGATCAGTTGCCTGCCCCTGTTGATGTGAAAGATGGTGCTCGCTACGATGCTGAACCCATCTTTTGCGTCGGTCCGGGATTGCACCTTCGAGTGATTTCGGCTGTTGAATGCAGGAGTGGTCGCGCTTCTGAAAGAGGAGATGGTGGTGGTGATGAAGAGATGCCGACTAGGTTCGAGCTTCTGATGCAAGGAGAATGCGAAGAAGAGAGTGTGCGTTTCCCCTCGAACGTTGGACCCTTGATCGGACGCCGACTCAGCCACTGCAAGCCACTGTGACAATCAAGAAAAAGGCTTTGTTCAGAGTACACGACATGCAGGCGCAGCAGCCGCCAAATTTCCAGAAGCCAAAAACCTCCACCTCTCTCATCGTGTCACATCGGCATCTGCTGGAACACGATCGGCCAGATCCACTTCACAGAACCCTTCATCGACTCCATCGTCTTACATTCGCACCGATGGTCACTGTTCATAGTGGAATCGCAGCTCAAGAAGCCCGTCTCCCGGATTGTAAAGCAGGCTCTAAGACCTTCGAACGGAGAACACAGCCTCGGTTCAGAAGAACCTTCTTTTCCTGTCTCTCCGAACAGGAGCTGAAACGCGACCTCACGAGGGGCGACCAAGTTGCCTGCCCGGTCTGTCTTCACAAGCAAGTCGAATGTCAACTTGACCTCACGACACCGAGCATTGCACGAAAAAAAGGCTTGGCGGAAACGTGTTGATGC
Organism: Sporisorium exsertum; assembly: GCA_928724755.1. Lineage (NCBI taxonomy): Eukaryota > Fungi > Basidiomycota > Ustilaginomycetes > Ustilaginales > Ustilaginaceae > Sporisorium > Sporisorium exsertum. Next base: position 1,295,603 of record CAKMXK010000015.1, on the reverse strand, counting down.
GCTCTGCTTGCTGAGAGCATGAAGCGGGGAGTGCCAAGACTTCCTTTTGAGCCTAGACGTCTCTCTCGGAACAGGCATTTATTCTTTTCCGTACGTGACTTGCCACGAATCTGAAATCTGCTTCAGCGAACACGCTGAAATTTCTAGGCAGGTCCACGCGAAGAGGCGCCCCTAGGAAAATCTGACCTCTCGGCTGATGACGCCGCTGCTGCATGCAAGCAAAGCAGGTCCGCTTGGAAATCGTAACAATGAAGCACAGCCTGCCCGCTTTCTCAAGAAAGTGGACACCGTGCACAGGCCGCAACAGCGAAAGGGCAAGAAAGCTCCACTGGAACTTAATCGCCGCCGTTGACCAACTGTTTGCTTCGACATCGACACCACTTACAATCTCTCCACCATCTGCAAGGCACCCGTACCATAGAATCTATTAGCCCAGCGCTCCACAGTCGATAGCGACAGCCACGCCAGAATGGGAAAGAACCAATCCAAGCTCTCGCCGGAGCAGCTCTCGGATCTGCAGAAGAACACCTACTGTATGTTCTCATCTCGACGTTGATGGGGAAAGAATAGTTGCGCTGACCTTTCGTTCTTCTCGCCCCCTCTACACGGTGCATCAAATTCGATGCTCGTAGTTGATCGAAAGGAGCTGCAGCAATGGTACAAGGGTTTCCTCAAGGACTGCCCTTCCGGCACGCTCGACAAGCAGGAGTTCTGCCGCATCTACAAGCAGTTCTTCCCCTTCGGTGACCCATCGACATTTGCGGAATACGTGTTCAACGTGTTCGACGAGAACAAGAACGGCACCATCGACTTCAAGGAGTTCATCTGCGCACTCAGCGTCACCTCGCGAGGAAGGCTGGACGAGAAGCTGCGTTGGGCATTCCAGCTCTACGACATTGACGGCGACGGGACCATCACATACGACGAGATGCTCAGTGAGTGCTGCTTTGCACAGCTTGGTCGAGACAAGAGTGGAAGATTGAGAGCTGACCGACCTTTCTTTGGTTTCGCTTCGATAGCCATTGTGAGAAGCATCTACAAAATGACTGGCCAGATGGTCAAGTTGCCAGAAGACGAGGACACGCCAGAGAAGGTGAGTGCGAGGAATGGGGACCCATCTGCAAACTCTGGCAGCATCGCGAGGGGATGAGTGACGGGCTTAAAATGACGCCCATGTCTGACATCCTCTTCTGATCTATCATCGCTGCAACAGAGAGTCGACAAGATCTTCCGCATGATGGACCGCGACAAGAATGCTCAACGTAAGTGTAGCACACAACAGATCCAGGCATGTTTTATGTAGCAATGCAGAAATTGACATCGTTTGGCTCGTTCTTCTCACGACGACGGCGACGCTTTCACACCCATACAATCCGCTTTTCTATCTCGCAGTTTCTTTCGAGGAATTCCAGGAGGGAAGCAAGCAGGATCCCACGATCGTACAGGCTCTTTCGTTGTATGACGGCCTCGTCTAAGCAGCACAGTTCAGCAGCACAGTTCAGAACCTTTGGTGGACTAGGCATCCGTGTAAATAATGTATCTTGGTCTTGCAATCGACTCATGGACAACCATAGTTCGGGCTTGGAATGGCCGTTCGACGCTCAGAGAAGCACGCGATTGATCTAGGTGGGAAAGCGTGTCGAATGATGCACTCTACAGCTCTTCGTAGCTATGCAGCTGATACTTGCAAGTCAAACGTATGGAAGAGACATGTCGGAGCAGGGTGCAGAGGAAGGGTCAGGCTTGGATTTTCCATTGGATGTTATACCGTCACTGTATAAAGCCATCTCTTTTTTCCCCTTCTCTCTCGGACGTGAAGGCGCGTCTGGCTTTCAACCCGAGAGCTGCGTGAATCGCTTCTGTAAGAGGCCGACAACCGAATCACCCGAAAGTGACTGACTGCACTCGAGCCCCAGAGCCGCATCATTATTGCTAGCATAGCGCGCTCCAACCCCGGATCGCCACGAACAGTCGGTTCGACAACTTGCTTCCGAACCACTTCTCCTTCTTCTTCCGACATCAGGCAATCACCTTCCCATATCAACACCCACACACAGCCACGATGCGCGCATCTCTAGTCAACCAGCTCAGGGTGCTTGTGCCCGTCAAGAGGACGATCGACTATGGTAAGTTTTTCCTCACCAATGACGGCGACACCTTGCGGGGCGGAATGCTGACTTTCTGACTTTGCTTGGGACGGGTGGTCATCGCACAGCCGTCAAGATCCGCGTTGCATCCGACGGCAAGGGTGTCGACCAGAATGTCAAGTTCAGCATGAACCCGTTCGACGAGATCGCGGTAGAGGAGGCGGTTCGTCTGCGTGAAAAGTACAAGGACGCTATCACCAAGATCGTAAGTTCTGCTCACATTCGAGGGATGCCACTCAGAGGTCATCGCGCTGACTTGCTGATGCTCTCTCGCTCTTTTACGATTCGTCCGACGTCAGACCGTCGTATCCGTCGGCCCACCCAAGGCCGCCGACGTGCTGCGAACCGCGCTTGCTATGGGCGCCGATGACGCCATCCACGTCGAAGTGCCCGACAAGGCCCCTGCCAACCCGCTGGAACCTTTGGGCGTCTCCAAAATCCTTAAAGAGATCGTCAAGAAGGCCGGCGAAGAGGAGGAGGTTGGACTCATCATCATGGGCAAGCAGGCCATCGACGACGACGCTTCGCAGACGGGTCAGATGCTCGCCGGTCTGCTCAACTGGCCCCAAGCAACATACGCTAGCAAGCTCGAGTTCCCATCGGGCAAACCAGAGAAGGGCGCAGAGGCTCAGGTTACACGAGAGATCGACGGCGGTCTCGGTATTGTCAAGACTAAGCTGCCGTTCGTCATGACTACTGACTTGCGACTCAACGGTAAGTTTCGGACCTGCATCTGCGGCGAGTTAGTGGGGAAGCAAAGTGTGCGGATGCTGATGGAAGAGAGGTTGGATTGCAATTTGGTCGTTGATCAACAGAGCCACGATACGCATCGCTGCCCAACATCATGAAGGCCAAGAAGAAGCCATTCAAGAAGTTCACGCTCAAGGACCTCGGTCTCGAGGACCGGGTCAAGCCACGTCAGGAGATTCTCAAGGTCGCAGAGCCTCCCAAGCGCCAGGGTGGTGCCAAGGTATGTTCAGCGCCGTTATACACCACAGTGGATAGGTCTCTAGTTGCTAAACCTTTACGATCTTGATCATCTCCTTTGCTGAAACAGGTGGAGAACGTCGACGAGCTCATCTCCAAGCTCAAGGAGGCTGGTCGCATCTAAGCGATAGCGTCGAACTCAACATGCTTCTAGTGACGCACACGAGGATAAATCGGTCAGACCGTTAATCGTTGTGTTGACAAGCTCAATACAACGCATACAAAAAGATCGCACAAACATTCTCCATCGCTTCAACCTAGAACTGAAAACCCCTCTCGCTTGGTTGTTCAATAGCTGTGATGGAGCTCGCACACGGTGTCTGTGCAGTAGAATACAAGTCGGGGTAGAGCGCGACTTGCTCACTGCAGGCTTACACTCCTCGCTGGTACGAAAGGATCGGCATGGCGGTGGACACGAGCGAGTGATCCCGACGAACTGAGAAAGATGCTGAGCGCACTAGGATTGTTGAGTACGGAGTCGCAAGATGGCGCAGGACGATCTCTTGTGCGTGGGACATATTCACGAAGAGCGTCTCGTCGAGCCACCGTCTGTATGGAGTGTGTGAAGCGTAAACGAGTCATATTTGGAGTCAGCGCGACCAAGAACGGCGTACGCCGGCGAAGAACGTCGCAGCTTTGAGCCAGAAAGGCCAGAAAGCCACCCACAAGCCAAATTTAGATTTGGGCGTTTTTACACTTTTGAGAAGAAAAGGCGCCGTCCAATCCAACACGATCCCCACCGAGCGAGTTCACCTTGTCTCTCCCACCGCACCTTCATCTTCCAAAGCGACATCCCCGCCAGCTGACCCGCCAACGGGGCACTCGCCTACTTCCACGACAAAGTGTGGCCGAACCCAACGAACCCACCTTTCTCCACTGCGACATCTCACCTCGAGTCACACATCCTACCTGCTAGGACGCACGCAGTATATCAACCACCCCTTGCACTCTGCAACGAATCGCCTTCCTACCACCATCGTCTCCAGCATGTCAAACGCACTCACCACACAGGCCGCTGCCGCCTTAGGGGCAAACGGCACAGCCCACCACCACACGGCAGACACGTTCCGGCCGCTCCTGAAAGCACTTGCGCTCGCAGCGTCGGTCGACTCGCAGTCCGGCCAAATGAACCACCCGACCGGCACATCCACGATCACACACACCCAGCTCGAGCAGATCCTGCAGCACCTTGCGGACCCGAACTTCACGTCCTCGCGGGAGAACCACGCGCAGATCGGCTCCGCACTCACATGTCTCAAGTTTTGCAGGCTCGACATCCAGGCGGAGACGTTTGCGCTTGCTGCGCGCATCTTCCTGGAGTGCTGTTTGGACGTCTCTGTGCCGCCGCTGGAGAAACTGGAGGAGGAGGAGGGAGAGGGAGTGGAGTACAGGGGTACGTTGGATTTGGTGGGGACGGGAGGGGATGGGAAGGACACGTTTAACGTTTCAACTACGGCGGCGATGGTGGCGGCGGGAGTGAGGGGGGTAAGGGTGTGCAAGCATGGTGCGAAGGCGTCGTCGTCGACATCGGGATCGGCGGATCTACTGATGTCGTTGGGGATCCCGCTGCTTTCGCTGCCTGCGTCCCAGTTGCCCGGCGTGCTGCGGAAGAGCAAGTTCTCCTTTCTATTTGCACAGCTCTACCACCCGGCACTCGCACCCCTCGGTCCCATCCGCCGCTCCCTCGGCTTCCCCACCATCTTCAACGTCCTTGGTCCCCTCATCAACCCCGCCAAACCCCAACGCTGCATCCTCGGCGTACACTCGTACTACCTCGGCCGCATTTTCGCAGAAGCACTCGCGAAACGCGGCACGCAGCGCGCATGGATTGTGTGCGGCCAAGAGGGGTTGGACGAGATCAGCCCCGCCGGCAAGACGGATGTGTGGGAACTAGATGAAGGGGTGATTAAGGAGTTTACGATCCAGCCGGAGGACTTTGGCCTGCCGAGGCATCCGCTGGAGCATGTCGGGTCGCATTCGGCGGACGAGAACGCCGCGATCGTGCTCAAAATGTTCTCGACCCCGGATTTGCGGGTGTTGCCAGTGGACCCGTTGGCACAAAATATGCCGCTCGACCCGAAGAACTTTTCACACTTTGCTCCCGAGACGCTCGTCCACGTCCGCTCGCTCCCGTCCATCCCGAAATCCACCCGGCTGCAGGCGGTGAAGGATTACACACTCCTCCAGTCCGCCGCACTGCTCTACGTCGGCTCGTACGCGTCCTCGCTCAAGCAAGCTACGGAGTTGGCGAGACGCAGCATCGAGTCAGGCGCAGCACTGCGCGCGATGGAGACGTTCAGAGACGAGTCGAATCTCGCCATTGCCCGCTTGGAGGAGGAGGAGAAGAAACGGGCAAATCAGAAGGATAGGGAGAACAGAAAAAGCATCGAGGAGTCGGTCAAGAACCAGGACCAGTACAGCTACCTCCCCGAGATCCGGCAGGATGTGTCAGTCGGTACGGAGGACTGATCTTTCATTCCTGTTCCACGCACATATTGTCGACTTCAAATCGAGAAAATCTTGTTGTCATTTAACTTGTTCAGTCGCTAGGTGCTTTAGAAAGGAGCATACGCTTTCGGCGCAGCAACACACTCCAACCTCTCCAAATGGCTAGCCCAGAGTGGCCAGTTCAGCCCGTCTTTGCCGACCAACTTCAACTCGAGCGCCTTGATCTTTTCCAGCTCTTTCAGGTTGTCTGCCGATCCTGCACCCAGATCCTTCTTGAGCTTTTGGACAGCTTGCAGCGCGAGGGCGTACCGCTGGTGGAGGATGGACCATCGCACGAAAAGCTCGATGTACTCTTTGGCCTTGGTGTCGGGAGCAAAGTAAGAGCGGTACGTCTTCCAGCTTGCCTCCAGGTCTGATGAGGAGGAAGAGGAAGAGGATTCGGCTTCGGTCATGAGCACGCGAGTCTTGCGGTTGAGCGCGAGGATGAGCGCCTTCTTCTTGGTCTCCATCTCCTTGTTGAGCTTCTTTTCCTCGTCGCTCTGTTCCGAGGCGGGTGGTTTCTGCGTCGCCATCCAGAGCTTGACTTGGGTTTCGTCGATGAGCGAGAGCAACTGATCGGCGGTGGCGACGACCTGCTTGCGTTTGTCGGCGTCCTTGTCATCCGGATCGAACGCTTCTAGCTTGGCCACGAGCGCACCGAGGAACTTGGGATAGTCGGCGATGAGCTTGTCCATGAACTCGAGCTTCTCCTTGGGGTCCTTGATCTTTTTCGCTGTGGCAGTCAGCAGCTCGGGGATCTCGTCCTCGTTCTTTCCAGACGCTGCACCATCTTCGGAGCTCTCGTCTGCATTCTTGACCGCCGGTGGCACAATGTAGCGAATCTGACCTTTACCTTCAGCTGCAAAGCCAAAGGTGCCGACGAGCACATCGCCGGGCTGCGCCTCCTTGGGCACTGCATCACCCTCGAGGTTCAGGTCGAGCGTCAGCACGATGCGCTCACCCGGGTACAGCTTGACGCCGGCGTACTTGGCAGGTGGAGCCTCCGAATGCAAGTCGACTTGGTTGTCGTACAGCTTCAGAGCCGCCGAGTCCGGTTTGGAGAGCTTCTGGTCGATCATGAGCGTTACGTTCTTGAGCGCCTCGAGCACCTTCAAGTTTTCGTTGAGCAGTTGCGCCTTCAACACGTAGTCGCCCTTGGGCAGATCGATCTCCTTCTTGTACACGTCGCCAAAGTGAACACGCTTCTTGCGCAGGTCGAAAAGCTGGGTGAGCAGTGGCACGCTCGAGTCGTACAGGTGGTTGCCGAGGGCAGGGAACGAGTAGCTGAGCTTGTTCGAGTCCTCCTTGGCCGAGATGTTGTACGTAGTCACGAGCTCAAACATGTGGTTGCCGCTCGGCTGGAGGTCTCGTGGCGTGGCGAGCGGGCGAATGGTCGAGGACGACGGGCGATGGAAGGTTCGCCGAGTGTCAAAGGTGATGCTTGGCTTGAAGTCCTCGATACGAACGGTCGATTGACACTCCACCTTGGCATGGCCCTGGCCCCCAATGAGAGTGAGCTCCTGACGTCCACTGGCTGGGACCAGCGAGGCAGTGATGCCGTGAAACTCAATGTCGAGGTCCAGGTCGAAAGCTGACTTGTTGGACCAGAACTGCGCAGAGCAGACCTCCATGGTCATGCCGCCGCGAACGCTGAACTTCTTTGTGACCGGCTCGTTCTCCTGCAGTGCGAGCACGAACGCTTTCTCTACTTCGCTCAAACGCTGCAGAGGCTCGAGCTGGACACAGTGCAGCCAGAAGCGAGCACTGGTGTTGGCAGATGAGTGGTTGGAGCTGCGCACGGTGAGCGAAGCCCAGGTGGCTCCCTCCGGCACCGAGATGAAGCGTCGCTCGATCTTGCCAGCCTCGAAGCGGACCGTGTCAAACTTGACCGTGGGCGACGGGAACACCTCGGGTTTGGCCACGGTGACAGGAACGTCGAACAGCTTGTGGCCGGGCTTCTCGGAGTCGTAAGCCTCGATCCAGGCGTGATGCAGGCCAGGCGCCAAATCGGTCGGGTCGACCCTAACCTCAAAAGTTCGGCCGTTTCCGCCCAAGAGAAGGAATTCGGGAATCTGGACCCAAGGTTGGGTAGCCGCAAGAGCACATCGGAGCTCGAGGTTGAACGCCTTCTCGGTCTCGCCTTGCTTGAAGGTGGGCCGCACGGTCACGTTGGCTTGCTGCACGTGATGAGTCTCTTCCTTCTCGCGCAGGTAGATACCACGCTTGTCCATACGGCCGAGCGCCTTGCCAGCACGGGTGACACCGATGCGGTACTCGGCATCCTGCTCGACACGGTCCTTGTTCTGAACGAGGTAGTCCCAAGCGGCATCAACGCGGATGAAGGGGACGCCGAGCGGATCGTTGACGTCCTTGCCTGTTACGCGGACGGCGTTAAAAACGCGAGCAGGAGTGATGGGTATCTTCTGCGCCTTCAAGCCAGAGAGAAGGAGGGCGATGGAGCCGCAGGCGTTGGGCGAGCTCATGGAAGTTCCGTTCATGAGCTGCGTCGACTGGAGGCAGTAGCGTGGAATTGACGTGATAGCAGCACCGGGAGCGTAGATGGACACACCACGGTCACCGTCGGAAGTGGGGCCCCGACTGCACCAGGTGGTGACGCTGTCGGGGACGCCCTTTTCAACGAGCGCGTACTCTGCCTTCTGCATGGCACCTGCGTTGACGTAGGCGCCGACGCTGAGAACCGAGGAGGTAGTACCACCAGGCTGGCCCACCGTGGTCAAAGCGGGACCATTGTTGCCAGCACTGCTGACAAAGAGGATGTCGCGTTGGCGGATGACAATGTCTCGGAGCGCCTTGGCGAAAGCGCCCTTGTCTTCAGCGCCGAACGCGCCATCTTCACCATAACTGAGGTTGGCAATGTCGCACTTTGTGTCGATGAGCGCCTGAGCCGAGCGAAGCATGGCCTGGCCTTGCTCCATGCTGCCGAGGCGGGCATCGCCAATCTTCATGCTGACAATCTCGCAACCGGGAGCAACACCATTTAGCTCGGGCTGCTCGTCGTGTCGGGCCCCGACGATGCCGGCGACATGGGTGCCGTGGCTGCCAGCCAGCGTGACGAGACTGAGCAGATTGCCGTTGTCCTCGATGTTGACCGTGTAGGTGAGAAGATCCTGCGAACCAAAGCTTTGCCATTGGCGCTCGATGCGGAAGTCGGTGATGGGCTCGACGCCGGTGAGGTCAAGAGTTTGTAGCTCGAGAGGCTTGAGAATGTCCTGGGGTTGGCCCGTCGATGGGTCGTGCGTCTCGCCTTCGCCGCCGCCGACAACGGCGTGCCAGTGCTTGCCGTTGTGAAAGACGATGGCTTCGAGAAGAGGGCCATCGTCCTTGTAGGAAGCTGCAAGGTCCTTGAGACTCTGGATACGAGCCTTGATCTCGTCCTTCTTGAGTTTTGTATTCTCGGTGGAAGCGTTCTTGTCTGCGCTTGTTGAGGCAGAGTCGGTGGGTTTAGACGCAGCAGGCGTGTCGAGCGCATTGAGCTCGCTCTGAGCCTGGCAAAGCAGAGCTTGGTGGGATACCAGAAAAGCCTTCTGCCTCTCTGCAGAGCGACGGCGCTTGAGTTCGCCGGGCCAGAGGTCGTAGGCCTTCTTGAAACCAATCTTCCACTCGCCCTTTGGGTTGGTGAGCTTGGACGAGAGTCGAATGGTCCTTCCAGTGAAAGGGGATTTGAACTCGAAATGACCCGAGCTGCTAGCATTGGCGCCAGAGATGGGCTCGATGGGTTGAAGCGGAATATCGCCTGCACCCGTGCAGTCAATCACATCGACGACCTTTCCTGGTTGGTTGAGACCGATGGCAGCAGGGTCAACTCCAGTGTCGAGGATGGCTACACGGACATTGCGGCCGTCGTATTCCGGATACTTGCGAAGGAAGCTGAGCGCCTCGGTTGTATCCTTGGGCAGGAGACCACCGAGCGGGAAAGGCTCGCTTGGCGAAGCACGAGTGGAAGGCATGATGGAAGCAGAATCGTCTACGATAGAGGAAGAGTCGTGAATCCGCGAGCTAGTGGAGAAGGAGTGAGCGAAAGCGATGCGGGTGGGCGTAGCAGTCGCGCTGCTAATCCGGAGAGAGGACGGTTTCAGAGCCACAGGAGCAGCTGCCGAGAGGAAGGAGCGATGAGATGCCACGGAGCGAGCCTTGTCACGGAGCAGCAGACGTGGAAGGGCAAGGCTGCGCGGCTGTCGATGTTGCGAGAGGAGAACAGACTTTAGTGGTCAGCGAGCTTGTGCTTCGAGTCGGACCAAAGCTTGATCTTGAACATACCACAAGTATCATGCCCCAAGCTGCGATGCAGTGTCTAAAATTCGGAAGGTCGTGATCGTAGCGAGATGGAGGAAGTAATGATGGCGATTGGATGCTGAGTCGTCGAAGGACGTGCGTGCGTGGTTGCAGCGTGTGGCGCAGCCCACTCCACAGAGCATCTCGGCATTTTGCCGATGGCCGGAGGGCGCACGAAAAAGGAGGCCACGACAGCTCTTTCACAGACGCACGATCACGTTTTTTCTTCAATTTGTTACATTTGCAGCTGTCGATTAAAAAGGAAAAAAAAATTGGAAATCTCGGAAGTCGCATCTGACTTTGGTCAGGAGAAAAAGTGAAATTCTTAGGAATTTTTTGGGGTTTCTCATGGCCAAGAAAAGAGAGGGAGAAAAAGACCCTTTTCTCAGCAGCTGTCTAGAGCAAAAAGCTTCCTCACCGCCCACCACGCATATTCTATCTGTCCAAAGGTCGCCCAAGATGCCGCCCAAAAGGTACTTTGAGCAGGACGACTCTACTGCAGAAGTGGACGCTTCTGCTGCTGCTTCCTCGTCCGAGGTGGCGGCTGACACTGCAGCCGTTCCAGCAGCCTCGTTCGACAAGAAAAACAACCCAAGAAGCAAGACCAATGCGACGCTCTTTGTCTCGAGACTCCCCTACACCGCCACAACAACGGACTTGCAGACTATGTTCAGCGAAATCGGACCCTTGAAGCGTGCTTTCGTCGTCACCGACCAGGCCACCAAGAAGTCCAAGGGTGTAGGTTACGTCACGTTTGCCATCCCTGAGGATGCCAAAACCGCCCTCGAACAGCTGCAGGGGAAGTCGCTCGATGGTGGTAGCAGAAAGATCCAGATCACTTTTGCTGATCAGAAGGATCCCACCGGCAACAAGCGCACCACTGTCAAGGCCAACCCGGACTCGCCGTCCTCCTCAAAGCGACCGCGCACTGAAGCATCTAAGCCCGCTCGTTCTCACACAGCAGTCCAGGAGAAGGACGCCGACGCCGTTCGCACGGTTATCCTCTCCGGTCTCGCCGGCTGCTCCCCCGCGCCGGACTCCAAGCAGATCTACAAGCGTGCACGGAAAATCGGCGACGTCGAAAACGTCATCTACCCCTCCACCTCTTCTTCCAACCCCAACGATGTAGCCCACGTCATCTTCCGCACACCCAACCACGCCATGATCGCGGTCGACAAGCTCCACGCCCACGTCTTCAAGGGCGTCCAGATCAGCGCCATCCTCAAGAAGCGCGCCGACAACGCTGCAAAAATCGCCGCTCACATGCGCCCAGAGACACTCGCAAAGAGGGAAAAGATGCGCCAGGACGTCGAAAAGAACAGCGGAAAGGGATCGATGCCCGTGCTGCTGTCGGAGATTGACAAGTCGAGCCGGTTGATCATACGCAACTTGCCCTACGATGTCAACGAGGCTGATCTGCGATCCATTTTCTTGCCCTTTGGTCCAGTGTACGAGATCACCATCCCCAAGGTCAAGGCGAAAGAAACCGTTACTAAGGAGGTCCCTGCAGTTAAAGAGGAGGAGGAGGCGGAAGCGTCTGCAGAATCGGAGGCCGACTCAACTCAATCCGACGACGAAGCTGACAGTGACGATGACGAGGATAGCGACGCAGAAACTGATGAAAACGCACAAGACGAGGAGGACGAGGACCACGACAGCGAGAGTGGAAGCGAAAGTGAGGCAGGTGGTGACGAGCAAGGAGAAGAGAACCAGGAAATCTCGAAGATATTGGACAACGAATCATCCTCAGACAACGAATCCGAGACCGCTCCTATTCCTGCCTCGGATGTCGTCGTGAAGACCGAGGACGAAGACGCTGACACAATCGCCGCACCCACCACAGCCGCTGCCACCTCCAAACCCACTTCGACCCCGTCCGCACCAAAGCATCCGGTCGAAAAGGGCCGTGGGTTCGCTTTCGTCTGGATGGTGTCTCGCAACGACGCCGCACGTGCCATCGAAGCCGTCAACGGCAAGACCATCCAGCACGGCGCTGCGGAGCGTGCTGCCTACAAAGCGGCCCTCGGCTCTCGAGGACGTCGCGTCGCCAAAGCTGCCCTCGACCGGGTGCGTGCCAACGCTCAACCCGAACGAACCGTTGCTGTCGACTGGGCGCTCAGCAAGAAGGACTGGGAGGCCAAGGCGGATGAGTCCGAGGGCGAAGACAACGTCGAAGGCGCCGATGCGAAGGCAGACACAGCTAGCGATGATGACGAAGACGAGCCGGCCGAACGACCAAAGCTGCCCGCTCCCGAGGAAGGCACAACGCTCTTCGTCCGCAATTTGCCCTACCAAGCAACCGAGGAAGAACTGCGTAATCTCTTCCGCACCTTCGGTCCACTCCGCTACGCCAAGATCACCATGGACAAGACCACCAACCGCAGCAAGGGCACCGGATTCGTGTGCTTCTGGCAGGCCTCCTCCGCCGACGCGGCGCTCGCCCAGGCCAAGATCATCGAGCTAGAATCCGGCGTTTCCGGCTCCGGCTCCACCTCCGTCGCCAACCAGAAGAACCCGTTCGCCATGCCCTCCGTGCTCACCGCCGACCCCGCCGCGCCCCTGACCGCAAGTCTGAACCTGCACGGACGCGTGCTCAACGTCATCCCCGCCGTTGCGCGTGACGAGGCCTCGCGACTCGAGACGAGCGGTCGCAAGGAGCGCGAGAAGGGCGATAAGCGTAACACGTGGTTGCTGCGCGAAGGCGTGCCATTCCCGAATTCTGATTTTGCCGCGAAGCTGGCGCCGAGCGAGGTAGAGAAGAGGCTGCAGTCGTTCCAGGTGCGCAAGGCACAGATGGGTGCCAACCCGTCACTGTTCGTCAGCAAGACGCGGTTGTCGGTCCGATCGCTGCCGCTGTTCGTGTCGGATCGGATGCTCAAGAGGCTCGCGATCCATGCGATCAAGGCGTTTGGCGCCGAAGTGCGCGCAGGCGAGCGGGAGGATCTTGATGCGGACGAAAGGGCCGATCGCACTGTCAGCTCGTCTGTGGAAAACCGAAAACGCAAACCGGGTGAGAGGCCCACCGCTGTGGTGCAGTCAAAAGTCGTCCGCCAGCACGACCGCGTCGAAGCACTGACGGGCTTGGGCAAATCCAAAGGCTACGGTTTCCTCGAGATGAAGTCGTTCCACGATGCGCTCAAAGTGATCCGGTGGGCGAACGCCAACAAAACCGTCTCGAAACTTTTCGGCGAATGGTGGACCGACGATCTGCAGCAGCAAGTCGACCGCATCGCCACGCAGATCCACTCGAAAACCAAAAGCCTCGAAGACACCAAAGCGGGCGAAGAGGCCGACACCCTCCGTGCCGAGGTCGAGGAACTCACCACGCGTAGGCAGCGTCTTCGTGGCAAACTCGCCGAGCTCGCTGAAGGCGGCGCAGGGGAGAAGGAACGCGGAGGGATGCTCATGATCGAATTCGCCATCGAGAACGTCGTCACCACCAAGAAGCGCGCTGACAAGCTCAAGGCGATCAAGGAGTCCACGGAGCGAAGGAAGGTGCGGGAGGAGCAGGACGCGGAGGCGAAACAGGCCGAGGCCGAGCAGCAGAGAAGAGAGGCCCAGGCTGCGAGGAAGATCGAAGCTGAGAAGAACAAGCCCAAGGGATACGCTCACGGTCACGTCATTGGTAAGAAGAGGAAGGAGCGCCGGGCTCGACGTGGTTGAAGGCCGACCACACACCATACCGCTCAGTTAGCGAATCACATGTCCATTCCACCCCATCCCAACTCTAATCATCGATCCGCTAATGTCCACCTGTTGAGATTAAAAGCGTCATACAAACCTAATACCGTTGACTCGAACGTCCAGTAATCACCACCACCCCGGCCCAGTCCCCGTCTCCGGCCCCTCCTTATCCGCAGCATCAATAATGAGCCGAAACTCACCCCCGACCCCTTCCGGCAACAAGTCAAGCGCCAACATCCGCCTCTCCAACCCATCCTCCGTCCCAAAGTGCTCCCTCACCGATACTGCGGCTGCAGCCGACCCCAACGCGTTGCTAATTACGACACCCTGGGTAAACATCTTGTTGTAGTCCAAATAGAGATGCACGGTGCCCGGCTGCATGATGGTCGCATGAAGCGATACCTGGCGTGTCTCCGGGTTGCACGAGAGATACTGGAGCGCGATCCTCGCTTGACGGTCGATGAGCACGGGAGGCACACCGAACGTAAGCAGCATGTCTCGAAGACGAATGACGCTTTTGGGCAGTTCGCTGTGCAGCGTGGTCAAGATATAGTTGGGAATGGGCGCCGCCAGGTCGACATGGCCAATATACGTAATGTCGCAACCACCATCGCGACTCTCGATGTAAAAAGCAGCTTTGAAGACCTTGGCCCTCACACAACCGTCGACCGCGGCCGGAATGCCGGGCACATCATCGAGGCTCTGATAGCCAAGGATCATGTTGCTGGTTGTGAAGTCCGGAATGCTCTGCAAGTTCCCTGCAGCATCCCAACAGCGAAGCGCCTGAATGCCACAAATGTCTCTGGGCTTGTAGATGGGTCCAATGCCACGCCATACGAGGTAGAACAGGAACTCGTGCATCGAGAACGCACGCATGATGTGCGCCGACTGCACGCGAGTATCCCACATCATTCGGAACCCCGTCATTCGAATACCCGTGAACACTTCGAGCGGAGTCAGGCCTGCCGCATGCGTCTTGCCGCGGAACATGGGCATCACCGAAAAGGGGTCGTCCGGGTTGCGCGGATAGATGGAGATGTCGCAGTTGTTGGTGGTGGCGCGATGCTCCCAGCCACCCTCGGTGTCTTGGCGTAGGGTGAGGAGCATGTTCATGAGCTCGTCGGCGACATGCTGCCATTCGTTCTTCCAGTAGCCCTTTTCGGCGGGACGTTCCGGGATGATGGCTACATTGCCGGGCGTGGTCATGGTGTGGATGCGGGGTCGCCCGGGCGAATCGCCGTCTTGGCTGTGACGAGAGGAGTCTTTTCGATCGTTCTAGATTGTCTGCCAATGAGCGCTGCGTGAGACACTCAGAGTGACATGATCGATGCAGTGTTGCACGTTTGGCCTGTTATTGCTTCGTGATGAGGGAACAGCTTAGGGAGGAGGGAAGGGAGTCAAAAGAGTGTCGGTGAAGCGTCGAGGAGACAGAGCAAATGAATGTCGGAACAGCGGAGAGGATGGTGTTCGGAAGCATCGTTTCGTCTCCGCAAAATCGCAGTGGACTTTGTCGAGCAGCAGGAGCCGGAGCATGGTCGTCGTTGAGCAGCAGTACACCACTTGCAAAGTCAGCTAGCTCACTTGGCACCAACCACCTTTGCCTTTGTTAGCCGAACACTTAGACTACGGTTTGCGGAGTGAAACTTGGTGACTGTCATTCCACGGCCCAGCGCTGATCCTTTTTTTTTTCCGAATACGCAACAATGGGCGACTGTGCGGCAGTGGGCTTTATGCGGTCGGCGCTAAGCGATTTCAGCCATGGGAAAACACCACACTGTCGGAACATCATCGGAGATCGGGCCTAGTTTCAGTTCTCGATGCCGATCTATCCCCTGTTGCTCGATTGTTCAACTGCTCAGGGTCCAAAGAGGCATTCCAAATCGAAATGCAAAGCTGAGCAGATGCAGACTTGAAATGCGCCTTCGGAATGCCTCAAAGTGTCCTTACCGCTACCACCACAATCTCGCCTTTCTCCCGACCCTCAAGACCTTCAACCCTAAGGGCAAACACAAGCTGGTGCTACTCCTGCTGCAACCTTGCAACGTGTGGGAATAGAGCCGGGCGCGCGAGTTTCTTCTGCGCCAGCCCTCCAAGGCCATCAGCGCCATAGACTCGCTTGCCATGCGACCGCTTCGAGGGGAGGAGCAGGGCCTCCTCGCCCGATCCCACGATGGTCTAGAGTCGCCTCTCTTATCGCCCACACACGAAGATGGTCCATTAGAGCCGCTTATCAAGACAGGCGTCGAGGGCGCACCCGCCTGGAACCAGATGTCGTCCAAACAGCGCACGCTGGTCTACGTCACCTTTGGTCTGCTCGGTATGGGCGTCCTTCTGCCCTTCAACTCGCTCATCACGCCTGCGGAGTACTTTCGCTCGTCTTTTGCACGTACGCCGTACGCCAACACGTTCAGCAGCTGGATCACCGTCTCATACAACGTCATCAGCATCCTGGTCGGCGTCCATGCTACGGCAACAGGTGGCTTTGAAAGGTCGAGCCCGCGTCGCAGGATCACCCTATCCTCGACCGCTATCATCCTTTCCGTGTTTTGCTTTGCGCTTTCCACCAGGGTCGGGGAAACGACTTCCCGCACGGGTCATCACGACGATGATCTTGCATCAGTAGCGCCCAGTAACACGTACTTTTATTTCACCTTGCTTCTGGGCGCACTGCTCTCGAGTGCTTGCGCATACTTGCAGAACAGCGTCGTCTCGCTCAGCACGGCGTTTGGCGGCGGTGGAACTTTCATGGGCTCCATGCTTGCCGGCCAGGGCGTAGTGGGAGTCGGCATCAGCATCTTTGGTTTCGCTTCGGCTTGGTCGCAGCGGGCTGTGCGCGATGACAGCGCCTCTGCAGTCGACGCAGCAGCAGCGCAAGAGACGTCGCGCAGCATCGCTCGAGCTGCCACGCTCTTCTTTGGCATGAACACCATCCTCATGATGGTGGTGCTTGCTGCATTTCTGTGGCTCACCAATACGCCGCTGTACACTCAGGTCATGGCCAAACAGATCGCCACCATCGACAAGATCCAAGACGAGCATGACGCTACTGCCTCGCACGACGACGATGACCTCGAAGACGGTGTGGACAGCAGGGAACATCCGATGGTGCAGAGTTGGCACTCGATCCGCTCTATCTCCCATCCTGCCTACCGCTCCTGGCTACAAAAGGTGCCCGGCTTCTACAGCCTGTCGCCTTCGACGCGCGAGTCGCTGTTGCGCATCTCGCTCGTGCAGTCCAAGGTGAAATGGGACTGCGCTTCGGTGGCATTCGTTTTTGTCATCACGCTCAGCATTTTCCCCGCACTCACGTCTTCGGTGCAGAGCGTCTATACTGGATCGTCGCAATCTGCAGCCAGCTCGGTCGACCTCACTTCGCCGCAGCTGTTTGTGCCCTTCCACTTTTTCCTTTTCAATTTGTCGGATTTGCTTGGCAGGACGTTGCCGAGCGTGGTGCCGGCGTCGCTGATACGCAAGGTGCGGGCCCTGTTCTCGCTGTCGCTGCTCCGCTCGCTGTTTGTGCCGCTGTTTATGGCGTGCAACGTTGTGTCTACCAGTCAGAGGACCGGGCCGATCAACAGTGCCAACACGCAGGATAGTTGGCTTGCGGGGCTCATGCAGTCGAGCGATGCACCGTTCTTCGGGCTGATGCTGCTGCTTGGGTTCTCGAATGGCTTGGTGAGCACTTGTATTATGATCTCGGGCCCCTCGAGGAGCAAGCTCGTCAACTCCAAGGGCGCGAGTGAAGGGCCGCTGGCTGCGACGTTACTGTCTTTTTGGCTGTGTGTGGGGCTGGCGATCGGAAGCGGGTTGAGCTTCCTCACTGTCAAGGCATAGCAGCAGCACACAATTGCACTCGTAGCTTTCCTTTTGTATATTCGCACTATCTAGACTACTTGAAGCAAGACATCGCATCGCTTCCTCCTTCGTGACAGAAAACAGGCATTGCCACGATGGATGACGGTATGAGACCTACATTTGGGGTGGCTTGTGGTCTACTGTATCGCAGCTGCGGTACCTCAGACGAGAACAAGAAATCACGCTGTGTGCTGTTGCTTGTTGCGCTTGCGCACGGTTCACGAAGCTTCGAGGCTGTGCGTGTGGATCTGCTTTGCCTTTTTCCAACTCCACTTTTTTGAGAGCTCCCCGCAGCAGCAGCAGCAGCAAGCGAACACCGAGTTCAGGCACACAGCAAATCCAGTCGGACCTTGGCCTTTTGGCTTCCCATCCACACCTTCCCAACCACCACCCTCTCGCTGCCTCTTCTTTCACCACCTCTCAAACAACACAGGTGTCAGAGTAAGCCAGTATCGACAGCGAGCAATCGACTGTCCCCACACTTCTCTTTCAAGATGTCAGACGCACATCAGTCACCGCTTCTGCTTCTCCCCTTGAAAACGACCGAGGAGGTGGATCTCGGCTCGGCAGTCAAGTCGCTCATCGCCAACAGCTACGGCGAAGACCCCAAAAAGTACGCAGAACAGACGTCGCAGCTCAACCGCGCGCGTCAAGATGCCGTCAAAGGCGCTGCTTCGGATGCCACGGGCAGAGATCTGCTCTTCAAATGGTTCCACATGCTCGAGATGCTCGAGCTGCGCTTCCCAGAGCTTCGCGTGCCCTTTCCTTGGAAAGACGCATTCACGCGGAAAGCCATCTCGCAGTCAAGTTTGGCTTACGAGAAGGCCAGCATCATCTTCAACATCGCCGCTACGCTTTCTTCGCTCGCCTCCTCCCAGCCGCGCATGTCGGGCAATGCAGACGGTCTCAAACGTGCCTACACCGCGCTCCGCCAAGCAGCGGGCATGCTGAGCTACATCAATGAAAACTTCCTGCATGCTCCCAGCACCGATATGAGCAAGGACATCGTCAAGTGTCTCGTGGGCATCACGCTTGCGCAAGCGTCCGAGGTGTTCCTGGAGAAAACAATAGAGGAGAAGAAGGGCGCCGGCCTCATCTCCAAGCTCGCCAGCCAGACCGCTGCTGCCTATACAGGTTTGGTCGACGACTCGCGCTCAAATGTCGTCAGGGGCATCTTTGAACGCTCCTGGACCTATCTGATCCAGGTCAAGGCGAGGCACTTCACTTCGGTAATGCACTACTACAAGGCGCTGGCGGACGACGCTGCTGGTTCGCATGGGTCGTGTCTTGTGCGCTTGACTGTTGCGGAGACGGCAGCGAAGGAGGCTCAAAACTTGTTGCCGACGTTTTCCGCCTCTGCTACTGTGAGTAACGGTTACGATCGTCCTTCGCTACCCAGCGATGCGGGGCCTGCGCTTGCGGGCATTGTCAATGCTCAAGTCACGCGATGCACCGAGCGCAAGGAGACTGCCGTCAAGGACAACGACCTCATTTATCACGATATTTTACCTTCCGAATCCTCGCTCCCTGCGGTCGAAAAGCTTGTGGCTGCGACCCCGATTGCGATCCAGGAGATCTTTGCGGCTCCCGAAGTGCAGCGAGTTATCGGTCCGGATCTGTTCCAGAACCTTGTACCGCTGGGAGTTCACGAGAAGGCGTCTCTGTACTCGGAGGAGAAGGCCAAGATCGCGCGTGCCGAGTCCGAACGCCACGACCTTGCGACGGGCGAACTGCAAGCTACACTCGACTACTTGGGCTTACCTGGAAGTTTGAAGAAGTACCGCGCTCTCGCTCAGGGAAGTGGCAATAATGCGATGCTCGACTCGCTCGCTGATCCCGGCTCCGAGGTCATGCGGTGGTCGAACGAGGAAGCGGAGGGCGGCGGCGGGCGGGGCGCTGATGGTCTCGGTGTGGGCGCGGCTGGTGTCGACTCTGCTCTCCAGAGGATCGAGAGCATCAAGTCGCAAGCGGCTAGCGACATCGATGCGGCTCTTGCAGCGCTCGACGACGAGAACCGCGAGTGTGAGAAGCAGCGCGTGCGTTTCGGACACAAGTGGAACCAGGATCCCGCCGGGCTTCACACCAAGGACATGCGCCAGAGCCTGAAGGAAAACAAGGAGGCGATGCAGCAAGCTTCGCAGAACGATGTGCAGATCGGCGAGCTGTGGAGATCCATCCGACAGG
Organism: Sporisorium exsertum; assembly: GCA_928724755.1. Classification (NCBI taxonomy): domain Eukaryota; kingdom Fungi; phylum Basidiomycota; class Ustilaginomycetes; order Ustilaginales; family Ustilaginaceae; genus Sporisorium; species Sporisorium exsertum. Next base: position 1,275,966 of record CAKMXK010000015.1, on the reverse strand, counting down.
ATGTGCAACTGCTCGTCTCGGGGCGAGAGGCGCTAGAGGCTGCGTTTGCTGCCGAGCTCACCGGTCAGACGGGGCTGTACGGTGAGGCGAGTGCTCAGACCTCGCTGATTGATGTTTCTGCGGAGGAGGAGAAGGCGAGCGAGGCTGAGATCGCAGCGGTGAAAGGCAAGCTGGCGCAGATCGACGAAGCGCTTACGAAGCTCAACAAGATCAAGAAGGAGCGCGGCGAGGTGCTGGCTGATCTCAAGGAGAAGATTCAAAGCGACGACATTTCGCAGGTGCTGGTGCTCAATCGACGCGCGCAGAACGTCGATTCGTCCATCTTCGCCGCCGAGCTGGAAAAATTCAAGCCGCACCAGAACAGGATTGCTGTGAGCCTGCACCACCAGCAAGCGCTCCTCGCCGAGGTCGAAACAACGTTCAAGGAGCTGACGGAGCTTCCGGCGAGCAAAGCGGCGGGTGCGAAGTGGGACGAGAAAGAGAAGACGAGGAACAAGCTGGTGGCGCGGTTGAGGCGGGCGAGGGATTCGAATGCGCAGGTGCGGGCCGGGGTGGCGAAGGGATTGCAGTTTTATGCGGAGCTGCAGGAGATTGTGAAGGGTACGAGGGGGAGTGTGGGGCGGTATGTGACGGAGAGGAAGGCGGAGAGGCAGAAGATGGTGGCTGAGTTGGAGTGGGAGGAGCGCGGGTCGGATGGGGGACTGGTTGGGTCCATGGCTGGGTTGAGTGTAGCTTCGAGTGGACCGCCGGCTGCGCCGGCGCCGGCGCCGCATCGCCAGACGAGTTATGGGAGTGCATATAGTGGTAGTGGGACGCCGCTTTCGCCTGGACCTCCGCCTGCGTCGTTGCCGGGGGCGGTGAGGCAGGCGAGCTTACCGCCTCCTCCTCCGTTGCCGCACCAACAGCCGGCGTCGTACCAGCCACAGCCACAGCAACAGCCACAGGCAGCAGCGAGTCCCGCACACGATCCGTACAATTCCATGTTTTCGAGTGGGCCGTTTATGGACAACCGCTCGTCTCCTGCGCCTCAGCCTGCGCAGCAGCAGCGTCCGCCTGCGCCGTACAGTCCGCTTGGGTACGCAGACGGGAGTCAGCGTCAAGGGTCGGGCGGACTGCCTCCGCCTCCGCAGCATTTCCAGAGTAGCTTTGGTGCTGCGTCGCCAGCGCAGGGGAGGTACACTTCTCCGCCCCCGCCGCCGTCGCAGCAGCAGGGAGGGTACGGAGCAGTGTCGGGGTATGGGGCGCAGGAGTACGCGTCACCTCCGCCGCAGTCGCCGTACGGTGCGCCACAACAGCAGCAGCAGGGGTATGGAGGGTACGCCTCGCAGTATCCCGCGTACGGTGCACCAGGTGGGCAGCAGGGGTCTCAGCAGTATGCGAGCAGGCCCCCGCCGCCTCCACCACAGCAGCAGCAGTATCAGTATCATCAGCAGCAGCAGCCACAGGGTGGATATCAAGGTGGGTATCAGCCTCCGTACTGACGGGGAGTAAGGGGAAAAAGGTGGAATGCAAGTTCATTTTCGGAAGAAGAACAAGTGACCAGTGTGGAAAGGGGTTGTTCGAAGAGTGTGATTGAGTCGAGATGGATGTACAAGTGGGTGGTGAGATTATACGAGACCCGGAGATGAGAATGTGCGATGAACTGGGGACGAACGCAATTGTGAATGGAAGTAAAGACGCTGGATTGTGGAGTGTAACGCGATATCACGCCGACTTGTGATCGTACTTCAACCCGTCCAGACCCAACAGCTGGTTCTCGCTCCTTCTGATCCACGTCTCCATGACCAACATGACCCCGATCACGGCGGGCGTAAAAGCGAACCAGCCGGCATTGCTAAAGTTGCCCGCGCCAAAGATCAACAACGGCAGCGGACAGCCGGCCACAAACAAAAACCACAGGTACAACAATCGCGGATTGGCGAGGCTGTCGTAGAGCGCCTTGCTGTCGGAGTTGATCTTGGCGGGGGCATCTGCGCGCTCGTTCAGGTTTACTCTGTTGCCCGTGGAGATGCGGATGTCGGAGAGGATGGCGACGAGGAAGCTCGGCGCGGTGCCGAAGGGGTGTGATCGGTAGAGCGAGGCGTTGCGGCCAGTGAGCTTGCCCAACAGCGCATCGTGGCCCATGAGCGACAGGAGCTCCAGTGCGGACAGATAGAGCAGGTAGCCTTGGCAGCCGAAGAAGATCATGTAGATCGGGAAGGCGGGGAGGTAGGTGAGGTGTTGCTCGGTGCCGATGACGTGGACGCCGTGGTGGAAGAGCGTCAGGTGGTTCTCGGGGTGTGTGCCGTCGATGTAGGAGGGGATGGGGGTGAGGTAGAGGACGAAGACGAGGAGCACCATGAAGAGGAGCGCGGCGCGGTAGATGTAGTTGGAGGCATCGTTGCGTGCTTTGAGTTCGCGGAGGAGGGACTCTTGTTCTTCGGTCGGGATGGGCTCGTGCAGGTCGTCGTACTGGTCGAGGGTGTCTGCGTGCATTCCGCGCGTGTTGCTGCTGGACGAGGCGGTGGCGCGCGATTGCACGCGTGATGTGGACGACATCGTGGGCGGATATCGGATGCGGGTCCGAGGGAGGATGCGTTGAAGGCTGATGGATGGTGACGGTGAAGAAGGCAAAGAGAAGCGGAAGAGAGCAACCAGGTTGGGTTTGGAATTCTTTCGGCAAGTCCGAAACGTCTTGAAGGTGTTGTTTTCGGCAAGAACGCGTCACTTTGCTCGAATCCGCTCTGCCTTTGCCAAAAAGTGCGCATCGAGGTATCTCCGATTCTACGTTTGGGCGAAATGATTTTCGGTCGCAACGGTCCGAAAGCGCCATTCTACGAAGCGCACGGTCATTCAATCCTTCTCATCCAGAACTTTACCACTCGTCAATCACATCTCCACCCTCCCACCCTCCTCCTCCTGCCTCTCAACACCTCAATCCATCCCTCAATCACAATGTCGCCCCCCGCAACAGCATCCGAACCACCGCCCAACCTGCTCCATGTCCAGTTCAAGAACCCGGAATACCTTGCGTACCTCTCGCACCTCCAGTCCACAGGCCAAGTCGCCGATCCTTCCTCCTCCTCCACCACCAAACCGGACCCATCCCACCCATTAACCGAATACAACGTCATGTCATACTTCGCCACATCGCCCTTCTTCGACCGACGCAGCAACAACGAGCAGATCCGTATGCAGAACATTGCCAACGGCCTTGCGGTGGGGGTAGGAATGGGGGCGAGGAAGGAGGAGGCGGAGCTGCGGCGGTTTACGGGGTTGGAGTATGTGCTTGTGCATGCGCGGGCACCGTCGTGTTTTGTCGTGCAGAAGCGGTGGAGGAGTTCACCCTCTGAAGGTGAGTGCAGGCGTTAGCAGCGAAGAGTAAGAGGATAGAAGAAGCTGACGTTGTGTTTGGGTCTGTGATGCGACAGCAACACCGCTGGCAGCATACTATATCATCAACGACTCGATCTATCAGGCGCCTGACTTGTATTCGGTGCTCGCGACTCGGTTGGTAAGTTGCAGCCACCCAACCACAGAAAGGCGTAGGTTGACACAGCGGCTTATTGACACAATTCTTCCCCGCATCGCAGCAATCCACAGTATACGGCCTCAAATCCTCCCTCTCCACCCAACGTCGTGCTCGACCCTCCTTCGACCCGCGCCGCGGCCATCACGGCAGGTTCATCGTTCCCGACCCGGCACCCTCCAACAACGCCTCTACCGGGACTCACTCCAACGCTGCCCGAAGCGGAACCCAGGACGAGACAGCTCCGCACGACGAGCAAGACGACGGCGACGACGACGATGACGATGACGATGACGAGGATATCGACTTTGAAGACGTCGCTGACAAACCCACCTCCACTGCCCCTGTCACAAAGAAGGCGCGCTTCGACTAGAACGCTCTTCACATGTATTTGTATACCCTATACCCGCGCGCAATCGCACTGCCATTGCTCCACCCATCTCACAACCTTTCGACAGCGCGGCTCATGCGTCCGTGCGTGCGTCGCTACATTCAATGCGGTGTATATTCGTTTGTGTTTTGAGGAGTGAACAGAACAGGAACGAAGGAGAGAGGAAGGGAGGACGACAAAGAAGTGTCAAAATGCGGAGTGAGGTGTGTACATGTCCGATTACGGCTATTGCCAAGTCACGAGGATCGACCAGCTAGCTGACGAAACTGTCCGGGGCAATCGCATATTCCCTAAAGACCGAGTGCGACTGCTGAGACGATCAAAGCGTACTTGGTGCCAAGGTATGCGAGTGATGTTGGAAGAGGGTTGCTAGTTGCGTGTGCGAAGGGAATCGACGGCTGCGTGGCGCATCGCATAGGCAATCGACTGCTGGCAACCCCTTTACTTGAGCAAGCATCCCAAAGGATCGTCTTGCGAACGCGTGTTCAAGATAAGCGCCACAATGAGACCATAAAGACCCAGAACCTCGGCGAAAATGAGGATCAAGATCATACCGATAAACAGACGCGGCTGCTGAGCAGTACCACGCACACCGGCGTCGCCCACAATGCCGATCGCAAATCCAGCAGCCAACCCAGCCAGACCGACCGAAAGACCTGCGCCGAGCTGGATGAACCCGGCGTAGAGCGACATAGGCGTCTTGATGTCGCCCGAGATGAGCACGCTGACCACGAGACCGTAAATGGCAATAATACCAGCCATGATGACGGGGATGACACACTTGATCAACAGATCAGGTCGGAGCACACCCATGGCCGAGATACCGACACCGGACTTGGAGGTACCGTACGAGGCGCCGAGGCCTGTTGAGTGGGCGAACCAGCGAGACAATATGCACATCGAGGAGCGATACCATTTTTGGAAAGCAAGTCAGTCTGTCGGATCATCAAACTTGTTCAGCGGCACCGACCAAAACGGCTTTGTTGCGTATACGTACAAGTGAAGACGATGGCAGCCGTGCATCCCTGTTCTCGTGACGTCGAGCCATTGTGGCGAGATCAGAAAGCGAGTGGACCAAGGTGGTTAGTGTGCTGGAGTTGGATATGTGATGCGGGTGAACTTGTCTCTAGTGTCGAGTGGATCGTCGATTGGTAGGAACCGAGCAAGCCGGCCGTCGCACGAGAGCGCCGGCCCATGATCTCTTCCGTTTCCGACGCAAAGCAAGGAGCACCTAACGCCTTGTCCTTCCTCCTACGGTTGTGGTGTTTGCCGGAAAGCCAGTCCCATGGAATCTCCAAATCGACGAGACACTCGATCGTAATTGCGACTACTTACCATGGCGCCAAAGAAGGGGGCGTAGACGGGGCACAGCTCAGTGTTGATCTTGGATGGATCCATCTTGTCGGTACTGTATCTGAGGTCGGAAAAAGGGAGTGTCGTAGAGAGACCAACAAGAAGAGATTTGTCGGAGACCGAGACGTGATGATGTGGTGGAGGAGTGAGATAGACGATGTCGACGACGAGTGAGTTGCGAGTGTGCGCGCGTGCGTTGCTGTGCCCAAACCGAGTCGGAGAGCGCTGATGTCTGCAAATTCCAGTCGGAATCTCGAAGACGCAGGAGCCACCTTCAAAGCTGTCTGGGCGAAGTTGGAGCAGCAACAGGAGGCAGAGAGAGCTGTCTGCTGCCCCTAGCAGGCTTTCACTCGCGCTGCAACGCCCTCGCCTCTCAGCTTGCTCATCAATTTCTTAAACGTGGATCCAACCAGAGACTCAAAATTCAACTTCCTTCGCTGTGCAGCTTCAGCTTTGAATTCGATCACAACCAAAATTTGTATTGCTATTTCAATTCCAGAAATTTAATTTTACAAATGTCGACTCTTCCGATGTAACACCTTTATTTTTGGGCCTGGCTCCTCTTCACCGCTTTCCTCAACATGGTGGCTGACTGGACAGTCGCTCGAGTCCCATCACGCTTGGCAACTGTCGTCAAGCATCACGAGAGCTGCTCACGACGAAGAGAACAGGGAAGGATCTTACGAGCAATTGATACATTCATGATGGCTAAGCATTCAGGTGTGACGCCATGCGAAGTCGCATCTTGGCATCCTCTTGCACCAGCACAGGATCCGGCTGTCCGCTTGCCCACTCGGACGGTGCTGTCCACGGCGGCGTGGGCGACGCCGACGCCATTGCGATGCCCAGACCAACAGCATCGCTGCTGCTCGCCTTGGTCGGTCGCGATCGCGGTGGCGGTCGTAGCGCAATGTCCGAAGCTGTCCGGTGAAGGGCAAGTTCTTCTACCTCGTCAGAGGCCTTCGGTGTATCGGGTGGTCGAGGTGAGAGCCAACCATCCGAATTCTGCCATTTACTTTGACCCTTTGCGACCAGTGGCCTGGTTGAAGAAGGCGTGCTAGGCGTCCACACCGTCGCCGGCGTGGAAAGCTGACTAACAAGCGTGTGGGGCGTATAGAGATCCTGGTCTGACACGTCCAAATTAGATGGCACAGGCCTTGCTGCTGCCCTCGCTGGACGCTCTACTCGAAAGTACTCCTCCACCGCCGGGTCTTCCACGATGGTGCTCACCGTCTGCTCAACCATCACGCCGTTCTTGCTGACCTTGCCCTGTGCACTCGACGCCGGACCTCGCAACGACCACAGTCTTTGTGCGTCGCTCGAAGCCTCAAGGTCCGGCGTGGAGCTGGACGTGGCCCGGCGCGAAGTCAGCGGCTGGCTCTTGGGACTGGGCGGGCCCTGCTCCATCCCTGGAGAAGATTGGTCGCCATCGAGTTCAGCATAGGCATGCATCGACGACCGGCCCACTCCCGACAGAGACCCAGCTCGACTCCCCCTCCGGTTGTGATGCACATGCTCGAGCCCAATTTGCTGGCTGTGTCGATCGTCCTCATTCGAGAGCTGCGATAGCGTCGTCACGACCCATGTTTTGGCGCCGCTCAAGCGCCTCGCTGATTTTGACTGACCCGAAGCACTGTTGAGGTGGCTCGTCAAGCTGACACGACGACTGCCATTCGGACGCGCCGTGCTGGCAGCACCCAGGCTCGAAAGCACCGGCTCATACGTGCGGCTGAGAATCGCGAAAATGATGACGCTCGCTAACCCGACCGTGACCCAACACACCACCAACAGTGCAGTCTGCAAGGCGGTGGCAAAATTGTTGGCCTCCCAAGCCGAATACCAAGTCGTGATGAGCTTGCCACAGAAAATGGCGAAGAAGAGCATGCAGAGCATTAGACCAAGGAATTGAACGACAAAGTTGATGTAGAACTTTTCCAGGTATCGCTTGTGCGCGTCCTTCTTGCCCGCGGACGACTGAGCCTGCGTCGGTCGCTCAAACGCCGATGGACGGACCGGAGGGAAGAAGCTGTTGGACGGCTGTTCCCCGTTCTCGAGCTCTTCGCGCGTGAAATATATGGAGCGCGTCTGTTCTTCGTTGATATCGTCCCCGTCTGACGTGTCTCTGGGCGTAGCCGGAGGCACCGCCTTGCCAGCGGCTGCACCGCTCTGGCTTCCGGAACGCTTGAGGCCAGCGTCGCCAGAGATGAGCGTGACGTTGTCTGAAATAGCCGAAGACATCGACAAAGAGCGTTGCGGCGGCGCTTGCGCTGACAATAGAGCTGGTGTCGTTGGACCCGTGGTTTGCTTTTCCACATCGACGTCGTTCTGCATTGCCACGGTTGGCGCATCACTGGGACGTCTATTATACGCAGCCTGGCCGTTTTGCACGGAAAACGATTCGCAAAACGATCGATTCTGCTCGAACGACCGGAGCGTCTGCAGCTGTTCTCGCAACGTAGCAACAAGCGAGCCACCGGCCAAACAATAGCAGACAAAGAGACCGCATACCCATGCCTCCCATACCGCCATGCAGATCGAGATCCAGTAGGCAGCATCGAGCACTTGGAACCAGATTTGCTGCGCCTCGAGCAGCAAGTCGTAGGAAAGGCTGGCACCTGGCTGTATCGCGTCAGCCCAACGATGGTAGTGATCGATCGCACTGCTGAAGCGCTGGTGGGCAAACACCGCAGGCACAACGACACTAACGGTCTGAACCGCAGGGATAAAGAAGACAAACAGGTTGACAACCATGGGTGTGATGCCCATGCGCAACGCCCAGCTATGCGGCTTGCCCGGCTGTGGCGATACAAAGCTGAGCGCATCAGGACGTGCGTAGATGACGCCGACCGTGGTGCACCAGGCACCGAGGATGAGGGGCAACCAGGTCAAGCCGATCCAGAGGGTGATGCTTTTTGGCGACTTGCCATGCTGGAACCACTCGATGACGTTCCAGCATCTGAGATCATGAAGGGACAAAATGACCAAGAATGGAGACTAAAGTGTTCAGCAAGGCATTTATAGTATGGATCAGGAGCTAGGAGGGTAGCAGAGCTTACAAGGCAATCAGGAGGATGGCAAAGGCGCTCTCGATGGCGACAAAAGCGGTGATGGCGTTGGGCACGAGCAGTGTACCATTGCTGCGTCTTACCAGACGGAAGAGCCAAAACGACTTCTCCCAGAGTCTTCGGAGGATGATGAGGAAGATCCAGATGCCAATGATGGCGGTGAGCACCGACAAGACCTTGAGCTGAATAAATGTGCTTTGACGGAGGCTTGGATAGAAGAGGATGCGAATAAAGTGCTTCAACGAGCCAACGGGGTCTTGGTCCGCATCAAAGTCGGGGAACCACGCGCGTCCAGTCTCATCGTCAACAGTGGAGAAGGTGCTCTTGCGGGGTGGCGGCGGTAGGTTGTAGCGGGTGTTGAGTGTCGTGTAGGACATTACTGTTGTTCAAGGCGCATATCGAGTCCGTCGCCGCAGATCAATATAGACGGGTAGAAGGCTAAAGCGCGTCGCGAACGGGCAAGATTGTTGACTGTGATGCCAGAGCCGGCTGGTATCAAAGGCAGCTGCTCGTCAAGCTTTGAATGTAGCCGTGTGGGGCTTCCCGACAGAAGCCGGCTGAAGTGGCAGGGGGGTATATGAGGGATGTGAAGAAAGGGTATGGATGTCAACCAAGCGTGATGGCATAGGAAGGCCAAAGTATGAACTGTAATCAGGTGTCTCCGCAAGATCCGCTTTATGAGAGCGCGGGTCCGTGGCACACGAGCCTTGGCATTCCGCTCGTGGCAAACTTCAATGAGCGGTAACTTGTTCGTAAAAGGGGGGATCGCCCTATCATTCGCTTGGAGAAGAGAGAGAGAAGGTCGTTCAGAGAAGGAGAGGTAGGTGCTTTGAGTCGGCTACGCTGAAGCGCCCTCATTCATGCATGAAAAGACGTCGAAGCTATGATCGCGACCCCCACCAACTATAGGGGAATGAACAGAGCGTCCGTGTCGCTTAGACCTTTCTGTGCGGAGAGCCGAGGTGGAACCGAGCTGGCGGCAGCACATCTGCTCGTTTTCTTTGCATCGCCCCCTCGTAGCGAATCGCTCTGTTGCCATTGCCGACTGCACCACACAGTCTGGGCGGCAACTGGATGCAGAAGGTAGGCAGACAATTGAACCTTGTCGAAGATGACGCTGGCCGGACGGGCGAAAAGAGGGTGCTATAGGCACCTGACACCGCTTCTTTTTACCATGCACAGTCGGAAAGCGGGGCAACACGATGATTGGCAGCGTGAAGCATGGAGCTCGAGGGTCGGCCGTGTCTGCCGCCAGGTTAAGCGAGACCTAAATTTCGTTCGAGCAAGAAGCAGAGAAGCAAGCGAAGACAAGCCCTGTCTGACGCTCAACTGCAACACGGACGCCGCAGACGGCCCGACGCATCCTTAATGAGGCAGGCATGTGATGCCCCGTTTGGCTGCGCACAATAGGCTAGCGGGTGTCATGTCACTGTGTGACGTGTGTCGTTGGAGCTGTCAGAAAGCTGATCTCGGCGCAATAATCACAGACAATGACTTGCCGCTGCGACTTGGTCCTTAGCAAGAAAACGCTCAAGGCAAGCTAGCGTGTGGGAAGAGGGCAACATACCCCAAATTCGAACAATGTCTCGTAAGTTATCCCGAAAGGCCGGTCCGGTGCAGTCCAAGACGCTTTCCTAAGCGAGGTGCTTGCATGGGATCCTTTTGGTGGCGAAGCGAGCTCTTCTTTGATCAACGAACGCAGTTCGAATGATCTTTGCCTCAGCTTCGATTAGATCTTTCTTGATGTGCTGGGAGGAGAAGCGAGTCAAGTTCGATAAGCGAAAGCAGAACGGGCGAGAAGATCGCCTTTGACAGACACGATGCTACTCTTCCGACGAAGACCATCTTCGGCGCTACTGTTCAACTTCATCCTGAAGGCCGCTCTGGTTCTGCCCGACTTCGGTCCGCTAGTGCAAGGGGCGCTGCCTATGTTTGACAGGCTGCAGCTATGAGACCAAGACAAAAATGAAACGACGTGCCACCTAATCCGATTTTGGAGGCGGAAGACCAAGTTCGCTACTGCTGCATCAGGTGAGACACATCAGCGACCGTACCATGATCAAAGACACCGAAGCCGGCACAGACTAACACCGGTGACAGCATGGGTGACTGCCTGACTACGACTTCGCTTCTGCCTCGTTCTAACAACGTCGAGCTCAAGCCAACGAATCCAAACCATTCAGCATTGAGTTCGGCAAGGCTTGCCTAATGTGCTCCTTCTCCCGCTCCGATTTTAGAGATGAAATCTTGGCTTTGACAGCGTTTGCTGATAGCCGAGCGTGCTTAGCAGTGTGTGCATGCTCCCTGTGCTTCGAGAAATGACTCTGAGCGAAGTTTCTACGCCTACAGACTCCTCCTGCGGCAATTTTCCGGTGCACGCCGCTTGAACTTCGAAGCATTCTTCTTGTACCGAGCAGCATGGCGTGGGAACTTGATGTACGAACGCTTCCTTTCATGCAGAGGTGGTTGTCGTCTCCACCTTCTCAAATTGGTGATACAGTCCTGCTCAATTGTACACTGCGGAGCCGCGGAACCTTCGTATCTGGATGCGCTTGCGACGAAGGTGTGTCGCTAATTGCGCTGGTGGATCATCTGATAAATGTACTGTACAGTACAGTCTTGTGACGCGAGCCCGACACCAGGCGCTAGTACTGCAGCTTGGTCTGCAGCCGACATCGTCTATGTAAACCTGTCGGACATGACTCCATGATCCGGCCGCGGAAGTATGGCTTGCATAATTTGATGCGGGCGCAGCCTCGTGTCAGCCTGTCCCACGGAACGAGCCTCAATCCAAGGGCTCTTCGTCGACAGCCATAGGCGCTGATCTTGATCCGTTGACCTGTGTCGCCGCAGTGTCAATCACGAAAAAGTCCGAGTTCCGGAGTGGCCGGGACTCGATCTTGGATGCGGGCGATGCAGTCGCTACCACGTCACCTTCTGAGGGCGTAAGAGTGCCGTTAGGAGTAGCATCACTGCTTGCCTTTCCATTTAGACTTGCACCCGCAGCTGCGAGCCGTCTTCTCTCGGCCACCGACTCTCGACCTTGCTTGCTGCGCAGAAACTCGCGCACGGGACGCATGGCTGCATTCCTGCAGAGCTCCTTCAGATCGCTGCCGCTGTAACCTTCGGTGCGCTTGACGAGCTCGGACATCTTGAAGTTGGAGTCGAGTGGTGTAGCTGCCAGCATGATGGAGAGGATCTTTTGGCGCTGCTCAGCGTTGGGCAGCGAGACAGCATATCGCTTGGGCAGTCGACGCAGGATGGCCGAGTCAATATCGTTGGGTCGATTGGTGGCACCCAGCACCATGATGCGGTCGGTCGAGGAGGTCAACCCGTCCCAAAGAGTCATGAACTCGGCCTTCATCATGCCTGTGACCTCGTGGTCACCCGTGGCACGCTCGCGGAGGAAGCTGTCGATCTCGTCGATGAAGATGATGGAAGGCTGCAGCTTGCGCGCCAAGCTGAACAGCGCTGATACGAGCTTGTTGGATTCGCCAAACCACTTGTTGGTCAGGGTAGATACGTGCATGTTGATGAAAGTGGCGCCGCTCTCCTTGGCTAGCGCCTTTGCCAGCATCGTCTTGCCTGTCCCTGGGGGGCCATACAACAGCACACCCTTGGGCGCTCCCAGCAGACCGCTAGCGTTGGCAAAGAGCTCCGGGTAGCACAGCGGAGCAATGACGCTCTCTTGCAGCGACGAGATGATTCCATCCAAGCCTCCGACGGATGCAAAGTCGACGGGAATGTCTTCGGGCAGGATAAGCTCGGCAGAGATTTGCTCCTCGTATTCGTTGAGCTGGAGGTCCTTGCCGCGTAACCCGAGTTTGCCCAGCTTGGCGTCGGCGACCTTTTTCGAGTCCTGTCGCTTCTGTCGATTGGGATCGAGCGACGACATGACGTATTTGAAGGCATAGTAGAAGGCGACCTGGCTCATGGCAAAGACGGCCACATCGGTCATCATCTTTCGTGTGACCTCCTTCATCTTGGCGCCGAGTCTGTTGTGACGATTGGTGCAGCGGATCGAGGTGTACTCCAGCGTGGTTGGGCGAGTTTGTTTGGCCCGTTGGTCGGCCTGGCGAGAAACGCTGTGGTAGTGGCGACGCAAGCGAGTGGGGATGGAAGTGACAGTCGGGAAAGATAATGCAGAGCGGCTATTTTTTGCTGTCTCAAACGGCTTTCAACACAGCGAAGCGCATCTTGGACAGCGCCAAGATGAGCTGGCGTGGAATTTTAGGAGCATGTTAGAGCGCGCTTTCAACGCAGGCTAGGTCTAAAAAATCCCCTTGAAGTGGAGCAAAGCAGGTCGATCACCGTTGACAAGCGGCAGAGCGCAGCAGCGAATACGCAACGCACGCTCGGACGCGCAAGGACCCTCTCTCAAAAGGCGTCCTTGGTGTTGCTTTCTTTCTTGCATCTCTGTCCCGTCTTCATCACACTTCATCTAACCATACACTCTTCCCGCTGCTCAGCACACTGCTCGTCCCGCCTCGTTTGTCCAAATCGACTGCCCTGGACAACCTCAACCCTCTTCTCATCTCTTCGGTTCGTGGCGCCCAAGTCGCAAACTCACATATAGCCCATCATGAGTATCATGGAGTACAACGGTGGCAGTGTGGTGGCAGCCAAAGGCAGGAACTGTGTCGTCATCGCTTCCGATCTTCGACTCGGCCAGCAGGCCATGACCGTCGCCTCCAACTTTGACAAGGTCTTCCGCGTCACTGAAAAGACATATGTTGGCCTGCCAGGCTTGGCATCCGATGTTGCGACACTCAAGGAACGCTTCCGATACCGTGTCAACATGTACAAGATGAAGGAGGAGCGCGATATTGAGCCCGAGATCTTTGCCAACCTCGTCAGCTCCACCCTCTACGAGAGAAGATTCGGACCGTACTTCATCGAGCCAGTCATTGCCGGAATCAACTCGAAAGACGAGCCTTTCATCGCAGCATCAGACGTCGTAGGATGTCTCAACTTCGCCAAGGACTTTGTGGTCAGCGGCACAGCATCTGACAAGCTCTTTGGTATGGCAGAAGGTCTTTGGGAGCCCGATCTTGTAAGTCTTGACTCGAGCCTTTGCAAGGGGGTCAACGACCGAGTAGCTGACCGAACACTTCTAAACACAACTTTCTTCTACGCTTTGCTTTTACAGGGACCCGAGGAGCTCTTCGAGACCGTGGCTCAAATTCTCCTTGGAGCGCTCGAGCGTGACGCATTATCAGGTTGGGGCGCCATTGTCCGCGTCATGTAAGTTTCCATCTGCCAGCTGGGCACGGGTGGCACTTTCTTTCTGAGAAAAGCAATCGCTGATGCCTCTTTAACCTTTCTTACTGCTCTGGGCAATGACAGTACACCGGACAAGGTCATCGAAAGAACCCTCAAGGCCAGGATGGATTGAGAGCCTCATCCGTTCCTCCTGCGTAAAACACCCTCTGCATTCCTATTTTCTTTGTACTTGTCCCTTTAGCAGCAAATCATCTATAAAACATCGCTCTGTGTGATCGTGTGAAAGACAGTCTTCACAGCGTCCATGCGAGGGCTTGTCTGCAGCCGCCGATATTTTGGATGGACGGGCTTGTATGCGCATCACTTCCGCCCTTCGACAGCGTCGACAAAGCAACACAGACATACATTCTACACGCAAGTTTCCGTCAGTATCAGGCGAGCGGGAAATCAAGGTCGGTGGTCTAAAGTATCCAGAACGAGAGATGGAATGCAACAACAATCCTACTTGGTGTGGTGGATCCTCAGTTTGCCCGGAACGTGGTTGTAGTTGGCGGCGTAGCTCTTAGGTGGGATGCGTGCCACCTTGGGCTCTGTCACGTGGTAGTCCCAGCCCTGCTTCTCGCAAAAGTGAATGGCGTCTTCCTTGGAGCGGAACTTGAGCGAGGTGCCCTGCATGTAGTCGCCCCTGTCGAGAGCGAAAGCAATCAAGGGAAGTGAAAGTAATTAGGCACGGGCCGTCAGTAAATCGAGATCGTAGATAACTTTGCTCCTTCTGTCCACGCAGTGTATACGTACGAGGAAGCCCAACCAATCAAAGGGTTCTCCCATCGTGCCGAGCCTTGGAGGATATCAAAGTCGACACGCCACACCTTGGTGCCTGCCTTACCGGACGAGTTGGCAGTCTTGGAAGGGCGGAAGATGCGGACTGTGCGCTGGTGCAGCTCCTCTGTGATCGTCAAAGAATAGTCACAATAAGGGTTGATCTGTGTGTCAGCATTCTGACGGCCCCTTCCGACGACCATTGATGCTGTCACGTCAAAGGCCTTGCCTCTTCGTTGCTATACATACCAGGTGCACTGCTGACAAGGTCGGCGGTAACGGCCTGCTCATGACGCTTCAGCTGTTCGGCAGCAAGATCTCGGCCCTGGTTGTCGGTGCGCTTGACAGGCGCTGGCGAGGTATTGGGGTGAGCCGTGTTGCGAAGGAGAGACGAGGTGGACATCCATCGTGCGCTCGAGGATGCGATTGCCGTAGCACGGAGCGCCTGAATCGATGGGCGGAAGAGCGACATTGTGTGTGAACGTGTGTATCTGTGCTGATCCCCGGAAGTGACGTGGATGTGGATGAACGAGATGGCGTCGTCGGTGCCAACAAACGGTGATGAGCCTCAAAGCGCTTTGGCAGCGCGACAAACTGATATCCGCTTGATTGCCAATCACCGCGATTAATTCGGCTCCGAATCAACACTCTAACAAAGCCAGCTTAGCGAAAAATCGGTCGCCGAGTTCCGAGGCATCAACTTGATTTTTTGGAAGGATCCATTCAATGCTTCGAGCCACGAACAGGCCCAACAACCATCATCTCTGCTGCTGGTCAAGCCACTCAATAGCTGAATCGAGCGGCGCACCACCTAGGATTTAGTCAAGCAGAGATCTTGTGGAGAGAACGTAGCCGAAAATGGCTTCGCACCCCCCTCCTGTGGACGAGCGGAAGATGCGCAAACAGCAGATCCGACCTCGCTTCGTCGATCTGGCCGAGCTCGACGATGATCTTCCCGAAGAAGCCACCGGTCGCAGAGCCGCGCTGGATTCCTTCGGCAATTGGCCGCCAGCTGCGACCGTCGTCCGCAAAAAGCCGCCCACCATTGCCTCGTCTAGCAAGGCAGGAGCGTCGATGTCAGGCGCAGAGACATCAAAAGCACTGAAGGAGGCCACGGTCAAGGATACCGAGCATTCCCAGACTTCGACACTTGCTACATCATCGTCCAATGACAAGGCGCGCGAAGTCTCGGAACAAAAGCAGAGCCATCCACGACCCAGAACCGTACGTTTCGACGCCGAAACCCTGGCAGCAGACGAAGCAGCAGAGCCCTCACCTCCACCCCGTCCAACACTGAATCTCGGAGGATCCATCATTGGCAGCATTCGAGAGCGACCGGTCGGAGAGAGGAGATCGAAACCAAAAGATGCCACTCAATCCAAGCCTTCTGGTTCTCGCTTTGTAGTCAGGAGAAGGATGGACGAGGACCTTCAGAAGCACGAAGAGCAGCGACAACGGAGGCTTCAAGAGGTGGAAGCGCCCGAAGGTCAGGAGCCTGGCACCGGCTTTCCCGTGGTGTCGCATCGCGACCAAATCACGCCCATCCTCCCGCCTTCCGACAAGAGCCGCAAACCACAGTACAGCGAGGACATCGACACCGTAGAAGCCCCACAACGAGATGCCCTGGCCACACAGACAGCCCTGGCCGAATCGAATACAGGGGTGGATAGCTCTAGCATAGCGCCCGGTCCTGTCACAACAGCTGACGATGGGGAATGGCTCGACGAGGCCGGCAAGCCCATGTCGGCTTTCAGAAAGTCGCGCCTACTTCGACAAGGCCAACGGCCACCGTCCGTTCGCTCAAGATCTGCGCCTAAACCTAGCGTCACAGAGGACGATCGAGATGCTCCAGACTTCAAGCCAGATCCAAGAAGAGATCCTGGTGGAGGCGCCGACATCGATGTCATCCACCAAGTGCTTTCGGACATTTCGCGAGAGAACGACCAGAAACTGCGTCAAATGAGCGCAGCAGAGGTCTCGAATGAGCTTCGCAGTCTCGAGAGCCTCTTCGGCAAAGATGTCCTCGAAGCCCTCCGCAACCGAAAGAGCGCCAGCACGTCGCTTGCCACAGCAGCGAAGTCATCCAGCACAGCATCGTCCGATCTATCGCAGTTCAAGCCAGCCTCCGCAGACATCAAGCACACAACGTCTCAGGAGGAAGAGGAGGACGAGGAAGGTCCGCTCGCGATTAAGCGACAGTACTTCCCCGACGAGCCTGACGCGCTCAACCCTTTGCTCGAGTGGATGATGCCACAGCCTTCGCAGCAATCCGCATCGATGGATTTGCGCTTCGACTTCTCCGGTAAACTCTTGCAACGAAGCGTCCGAACCGACGAGACGTACCTTTCTGGACTGCATCACCATGGCGACAACCAGGATGCTCCGGGATACACGTTCGCTGAGCTCATCCACCTGCTCCGAAGTACGGTCGCAGCACAACGACAACTCGCACTCAACGTTCTTGGTCGAATTTGCGAGGAACACCCAGCGTTCGGAGAGAACGGCAACAAAGGGGCATGCGCAGCGACAGCCTTGCTGAATGAACACGCCTTATTGCTCAGGGCAAGAGTCATATCCACCTCGCGGTGGCTGTTGGGCGATCGCCACTTCACTGTTCGAGCAGCAGCGCTGAGATGCCTTGCCAGTGCAGTCAGATCGCTGCCTTCAGGTATGTCAATTCCACTCGGTTCTGCCCAAGAACTCGATTTTGATCGCTTGATGAATGCGAAGAAGGAAAACCTCGAGGATAAAGACGATCGCGCAGAGGCAAGCGAGGTCGAGCGCAATATTCAGAAGGACTGGGCCAAGGTCATGCTCAAATCCAACATTCTCAATCTCTTCCTCGACCGCACGGACAGCGTCATCACTTCCAAGTGGGAGGCAGAAGTCGCTTTGGAGCTGCTACTTCGCATTGCGTCCAGCTCGGCATTACACGCAACACAGGTGTTCAATAAGGATCCAGGAAAGCTGTCGGACTTTGTCATCCATCTCGGTCTCAGGGTCTCTTGGCCGCCGGCGCCTGCTGACGCCTCCTCGCTTGAAGCAGGGGCACAACGACCGAGCTCGCTACCTTCGATCACAGCTGTACGATTGTTGCACCAGGGGATCCTTAGTGACCGCAAGATTGCAGAGGCGCTCGTTCTCAACGGCAGCATCGAGCATCTCCTACGCTTCGTTGTGACGCCGCCTTGGAAGGTCGAAGCCGACTGGGTCTCCGACGACGAGGCAGGCGACGCCACCGTTGTACTGGCATACCAGGTCTTTGACGAGGTGCTCCAACTGTTCGTCTCGCTCGCCACGTACGGCCTCTTTGCCTCGGTGGTTGCACGAACATGGAGTTTGTGGCAAGAGAGCAGCGCCTGGGCTATCCAGCAGCTTACGAGCAAAAGTGAAGCTGTCTCAACACAAGGATGGATCCTCGAAGCGAGAAGCACGGCGGCGCAGCGCATTTTTGAGGTACTTGCCGCCTGGACGCGCTGTGCCTTGGATCCGCACGAGCTCATGACTGCGCATGACATCACGTGGACGCAGGTGCGAGACTGGATCGAACCGATCCAGGACGCTGCTAAAGCGATGGCGGCTCCTGTGGTAGCACGAGCAACCGTCCAAGCGCCGGCCTTCGGAGCACTATGTGCTCACGTTGATGCTTGGCTTCGTTGTGCAATCGGCAAGGAGCCAGCCCTTCTTCAAAAGTATCTTGGTACATGCCAAAAGGTCACCTCGCAGTGCCAGCAGCCGATCTCACAACATTTTCTCAAGGTTCTGCGACTGTTCTCATCAGCTCCCACGCAAGCCATGGCGTTGGAAGAGGCCGAACAAGCCTGCCGTGCCTGTCACAACTACCTTGACCTTTCCGAGACGCTGGCTCGCGCCGAGCAAACAACGGCCGAGCCGCTTTCATCCACTGGTGAGGTCATGAAGCAAGAGTCCCTCGCTCTGATCGCTTGCGGCCCCGTGTGGCAAGCACTGCAGAGCTTGGAATCGCGGGCATCAGGACGATACGTCTATCGACAAACTTTCTCTGACTTTGTCGCTGCAGCTTTGACAACGCCATCTGGAGCTGACTCGGACCTTTCTATCGAGTTGGCCGCTATCACTCGTCTCGATGTGCGCCATGCTCCTCGTGTTGCTCAAATTGTACTGCGGGCCACTCAAATGCTGGCCGGAGATGCGACCGCTCAAACTCTGCGCCCGTTTGTTTTGGAATGTATTCTCGGCGCCAATCGTCTACCTGACGCAGAACAGGTCAAGACAATTGAACGTCGTAATGCAGTGCCCCTGTCGCAAGTGCACTCCTTGTTCAAGCCTAGCCGGCGCGAAGGTGACAACGTCGCTGCTGCCCAGCACGCTGCGGACGATGAGGAGGAGGAGTTTGAAGAGGACGAAAGCGACGTCGATCCCATTACGGGCTCCAAGCTGTGGAAATGTCCTGCAAGCGGCTTGCCCATCCGCGCCGACTGGCCGCTGCTCGCACTCGACGACCTGCTGCACAGCGCCAACACTGCCGTATTCAACCGGCCGGATAACCTCGAGGAAAACTGGAAGCCGAGCGAGCTCGACATGGTCCGAGCCTCCCTGCAGCTCGCCGTTGATGTTTTCCGAAGCATGCTCCTGCGATCCAGATCGCTCGACGCTCACAGCGATGGTGGGACAGCGACGGCAGAGGCGAGCGCGATCCTGAACAGTCTCCCAAGTGCAGAGCAGGTGCTGCTTGGCGTGATGAAGGTGTTCATGCTTGAGAAAGATCAGCCGGACACGTTCACCGATAAAAATGCAGCGGGGGTCAATCAGCAGAGGCCCACGGGCACTCTCACCGGGCGCGACCTATTCCGGGACCCTACGATCTCGTCGCAGCTCTCTGCGCTGCTGGATATCGCCGAAGAGCTGGTTGAGCTGCGGCGTGCGCACGCCAGCCCCACGATGAGCAGGTTAACGCTCGACATGTGGACATCCCGTACCTACGGAGCGGGGATGTCGTTCTACCAGTTCTTTACAGATCTCGTCGGACTGTGGGACTCCGTATCATTTGGCGACGCCAACTTTTCGCGCGCCGTGATGACCGTGGCCAACGCAGGAGGAGGCGGCGGGTTGGAGGGCGAGGGCGGCGTAGCGGTAGACTTTAGGCGGCTGGTGTGGAACGACTATAGCGACAGCCTGCGCAGTATGCCCCCCGCCCATGTGCAGAAGTGGCTGCTCAGCTGGGCGGATACGGATGAGGATATGCTCGAGCACTACTGTCGGTACCTCGCCGGTGCTGTAAGGATGACGGCGGCGCGTGAGTCGATGGCTTGGCAGATCGCTGCGCATCACGTCAGAGCGGCTTTGAGGGTGTTGGATGGGGAAGAGGGGGAAGGGGGCACGTTTAGGAGGAGGCAGACGATTCTGAAGTCGCTGTTCGCTGCTCGAGGGGAGACGTTACTCCGTGAGGTGGTTGGAGCGGAGGACGAGGGGCTTGTTCAGCGCCTAGTTGTGCGATTGGATGTCTCACCAGCGACTCAGTAAGCTCACACAATACCACCGTGCTGCTCACAACACGACTGAATTGATGAGCATGTTCATTTAGAGATACAAGTACAACAGGAGGTTGAGAGTGCGGTCCTGCGCTGAATGCTAGATTCAACGGCCCTTCATGCAGGCTGAACAGAAGACCTCGCCGAGCCGGCTCTCGAAGCGGCCGCATCACTTTTGGTTTTACCTCTACCCTTCCCGCCGCCCTTTCCGCCCGCAACGCCCTTCGATCTGCCCTTGCCAAACTTGGCTGGCTTCCCATCGTCATCTGCGTCGTCGACATCAAGATCATCCAAACTGGCGGCCTGTGATGGACCATCTGGTCTCGATGCCGGAGGAGGCACGTTATCCGTCTGCATAGCACCTGCGCGCTCCGCAGCCTCCTCGACACCGCCAACGCGTCGTGCTTCTGTCACCACCTTATCCGCATAGAGCAGCTGCTCCATACGGCCCAGTTTCTTTGCCTCGACATCTTTGCGGAGCGCATGTCGGAAGTCTTCCAGCTTCACGCGCAGCCGGTGCGGCGCTCTGGGCAGCGTATTTGCCGCGCCGTCGACGCTGTTCAGGACGCGATTTGGATCGTTCGAACCGATAGACTGCTCGAGGGTTGCACCGAAGGCACTGGCGCTGTTGGATATGGCGCTCGTCCCAAGACCCAGGGCGTACGGACTCGGACGGGCACGGCAGCAGAGGTCGGTGATGAAGTCGACCGTCATCTCCTCCATGAGCAGCACCGAGTCGGGGTCCGGGTTGGGCGAGTCTCCATAGGCGTACATGAGGTTGCGCAGATCTCGCGAAAAGAGGTTGCGGTGGTTGAAAGGTCGTCTGCCGCGAGTCTGGGCTGCTGCGGCCGCTGGCAGAGCGGTGGTTGTGGATGAGGAGGAGGGTAGAACGCCGGAGGACAGGGCGAGGGCGGGATGGACGAATGGGACAGCGGTAGCATCATGCGTCTGCGTCGCTTTGCCTCCTCGTGCTGGTTGTGCGGACGAACGACCTCCTGTTGCTGCAGCGGCAATGGTGCTTGCTGCGGGGCCAGATTGGGGGTGGAGGGAGGAGCCTTGCCTCTGACGTGCACCACCGCGCTGCACCCCGCGCGTCGGGGTCGGAGGCATCCTCGTTGATAAATGCGCGGCCGAAAGCGACTCTGCAAAGGGGTCGAAAGCGTCGAGTGGAGGTCGGATTAGCGCGATCCCATGCTGTAGTCGTATATAGGTTGTGTACACCGAGAATTCCCCGCTTGTGTATCGGAGGTCGTCGAGTGGATGTGTGGTGTTGCAATGGGGGTGAAGGCTGGGGCTACAAGAATGTCGAAGAACGCCAAGTTGCGCTCGAGCGATCGGGATTCGGCCTTGTTTCACCTATTTCTCCACTCGGACGGGAAAATGAAAACTTAGCGCGCGCCGCTCGGACGACCTCTCACACACTTTTCCACGGAACTCAGCCCGCTAGAGCGGCGCGCCAAAAAAAAAAAAAAAAAAAAAAGAACGGGAAAAGCACTTTTCAGGGTCCACCGCACTGATAACGAACCCTGCATGGCGAGATGGCGAGATTGACGTCTCTGAACACAGATCGGCTGCCTTGCCTCCCTTTGACTCGGATTCAACACTCGGGAGGACATTGTGACCTTGTTGCGACTCTTGCGAGCTAACCACTGGAAACTCCTGAAACACAAGAAGCGATCACCGGTGCAGCCAGGAGTTCTCGTACAGTATGTGGCCGTGTGATTGTCTGAAAGGTCGTCCTTTTCTGACTCGCAGTGTGTGCGAAAAGGGGCTTCTGCGCATAAAAAAATCTCGGCGCCTCTGCCTTTGTCAGTTCTCGAGCTGGTCAAAGCGTTGATGATTAGCGTTTTGACACATTCATCCAGCTGTGATTGTGATCTGTGGGAGAGAGTCGATCGGATGCGCCCTTCTGCTGGAGCTGTGCGCATCCAAGGCACGACTCGCGACGAAGCTGAGTCCAGCGAGAACTGCCTTTGCCTCTCTTCCCCTCTCCCTCTCCTCACTTCCGCTCTCCTCCCCTCTCTCACTTTCGCCGTCACTACCGCTCTCCCCCTTTCCACAGCCAACATATACGTGTATTATCCCCAACTCCGCACTCTTCACTTGTCTTCGCATCACCATCTGAGAGCGCCAAGATCCGACCATGTCTACTCTCGCCTCTGACCCGGGCTTCGAGCTCGTATGGGTCAACGCATCGCCCACAGGCCCCACCGAGCGCACGCACCATGATTCGCAGCACCACACGGCCACTCGCATCCCACCCGGCAAGACCAAAACCATCTCTCGCTCTCCCCCCGAAACCACCGCTGCTCCCGTCAACGATCTCGGCGACGCGATTTGTTTCCCAGGCGCAAAGGTCGTCTCTCGCGAGCACGCCATCTTCGAATGGCAGGATCGCTTTCTCATCATCAAAGATCTCGGATCGACTCACGGCACCTTCGTCGCTCGACGCCAAGCCAAGTTTTCCGACAGCGATGTGATTATCGAGACGGCTCCCCTCGCGGCCAAGATGCGGGTGGAGGGCATCCTTGTTCTCCAGGATGGCGATCTGATCGAATTTGGTCGCGAGTGTAAACGTTCGAACGCTGTCTATCACCCGGTTCGATGCTACCTGCGCTTTGCTCGTCAGCCCGCTCTCATTCCAAGCACTACGCACTTTAGCAGGAGCGGAGCGATTAGCGTCCCGGATGATGTTCTCGATTCCGACTCGGACATCGTCAGTATTACCAGTGACACTTTCAACCTTGGCCTGCCTCCCGCGGCGTTCTTCAAACACACCGAAGCTCGTGTGCCCGCCCCCGAGGCTCTTGCAGCTCCTGCAGTTGCAGCAGAGACGCCGCACGAGATAGTCGACCTTACCAGCGAGGACGAAGACGACCGCGCTAAGAATGGCGATACCTCATTCGACTCGGAAGCGTCGGAGCATGAGCACCCCTGTGATTCGGACGGACCAGCCTCAGAGGATCACGATGGTTTCGATGCCAAGTTCTTTGACGATACCGACTCGGGATCTGATATCGATGAATCCTTCGACTTTTCCACTGTGCGTTGGCGCCACGAGATCAACGAAGTCGCCTATGAACAGGAGGAGCTTAAGCGCGAAGCACTCGAAGCTCGAAACCAAGGAGAGGCCTACATGGCCGGATACAAAACCGCACATATTCCTGACTCGCCAGCTACTTCCGTCGAAGCTGATTCTCCGATCGTCGATGCTGCGAAGGCAAGAAGCGTCAGTCCCTTTACCTCGCTCTCGAAGCAGGCTGAAAGCTCAGCGGTGGAAGCGTCCTCCCCCAACGATGCTGCTATTGCCATCGCTGAAATTAAGGACACTGTAGTGACGAAGGAGGTCGAGCCTCTTGTCTCATCGCCCCAGAAGCGAAAGCTTGACACTGAAGACACTGCGGATGCCATCGACGAGAAGGCTCAAATGCTGACCGCGTCGGTTCCCGCTTCAACTGACGAGGCACCTCCAACGTCTGGTGACTCGCAAGCTGCAACCATCGACACCTCAGCGAGCGCTTCGCCCCCTCCTCCGCCTAGCAAGAAAACACGCTTTTCGGACGATAAAGCCCAAGATGACGTTACTCGCGCCGGCAGAGCTCCATCTCGAGCCCGCAAGATCCGAACGATCGCAGCAAAGACGATCCAGGTGACCAGCCTCCTCTCTGCTGGATTCTTGGCCGGATCACTTTTCACATTCAAGAGTATGATGAATGCCGCTGCTGCTGCCAACGCTGCTGGATCTGGCAAGTAGTGTGCTCGATCCGCTTCTTCCTCGTTCGTGATTTGGTTTGATTGTTTTGTTCCCCTCTCGTGGTGCTGCTTGTATCAAGCACTCAACTTGGTTGTGCTCTTCCCGCTCTGTTCTCACCCTTTCGAATCTGTCCGATAGTCTCTCTGTAACGCAATGCAACCCTTGTATCCTCATGACTCTGATGGAGAAACTTGTCCGACGATGGTTGTTTGGGCCTGCTGACAAGAGGCGATGGTGCTCTGGCCCCACACGTAACAAGAGCCCTTTGTGAATCTGTGAAGAAGTGGGTGTAACCTTAACTTTATTGACGCACTCTATTCACTTCATTTGCTTGGACAGCGTGCTGTTCTAGAAAGGCTCAGCCTGAGTACCGGCTTGCTTCTCGCCAGCATCTTCTCGTTCGAGTTCTTCCGTGTCTCGCCAGCTTTTTTGTCCATCATCCTCCCCGAACAGGTTCTTACATCTCTCACAACCCCTCTTCGCGACCATCTTCTCATCACAAACTTTCGTCTCTCGCCTCGCGTCTTCACATCCCGCATCGGCCCCCTTGCAGCAGATGTCGTCCGCAGCTGAGGAGAATGCCGACCCTCAAGCGCCGTCTCAGATCACAATCGTTTCGAAGTGGCTGCCAATTACAGAGCGACTACAGGGCAATCTTTTCGATTTTCATCGGCCAGTGAGCCAGAAACCTCTCATGCCATTTGACCAGCTTCCACCTTACGAGCGCGGAAGCCGGGGAGTTGGTCTTGGGCCGGGCGTCATTCTTTATAAAAGCCCCTAAGTCAGTCAAGTTAGGCGATCTCCAGGCCAAGATGCAAGCGGCAAAAGCTATCCATGAGCAACTCGAGCGGCTTCACCCCACGACCATTTGCGGAAGTGTACACTTCGAGGAGAACGAGGATTGGACGCATATTGAGATCATCTGGCCTGACGTCTTTGATCCAGAGACGGTGTTGCAGCTGCAGGACCAGCCTCTGACGTTCATGGCTCGGTCTGCTATCACTCATCTCAACGAGATCACCGTTGCGATCTCTAAGGTACCCGAGCACGAAATAGAGCCGGTGACAGCCAGTCTCGCGCACGCCATTAATCCACACGAGATTCTGGATGTCTGGAAGACAGAAGCCCAGTACACCCTTCCCATCACCGGAAGACAGCAGAGGAACTTTACGGGTGACCTTTACATGCTCGTCAAGCTCGATACGCGCAATGGAAAAGAACGTGCAGGGCGTGTCGCTTTCGAACTTCCCGGTTGGGTCATGGGCGATAGCAGGTACAAGCTCAACTATCTCCATCGTCTCAAAGACCACTGCACGCACTGCAAGAGCACCAAGTGTTGCCCGCCTCATACCTACATTCGCTGCCCCAACCGAAAAGACTAGACGGTCACGCTTGTCGATGCAGCCTTCGAACCATGGCGAGGGCGTGGCGAAGATCGCACCCGCTGTCTCGTTTTGTTGGAAAATTGCGGAACGGGGTAGATGAGGCAGGCTAATCGAAAGCTTCTCTCGAAGAGGGGACAGCTACAGAATGTTGACGTGGTAAAAGAAGTCGGTCAGCGTCTGATGGCAACCTGAATGAGAGGCCCTGAGAAGTTACCACCTGAACCCTCTTGTCGCTGCGGGTGGTAGCGTCTCTACTGGATGCGATACAAGTCCATCCATATATGCTCATTCTCTTACATAAGAATATACAGTAAGAAAAATGGGGATGTAGCTCAGTGGTAGAGCGTCTCATTTGCAATGAAATCGCTAGATTTCAATACAACCTTGAGAAGGTCTAGGGTTCAATCCCCTACATCTCCATTACTTTTTCGATATTTGCTTTTTTTTTTCTTTTTTCTTTTTTCTTTTTTCTTTTTTTTTCCTCTTCCCGAGCGCTGTTTTTTATTTGCACTTCTTATTTTTTGCCTCTTTCTAAAGCTACTGACCATCACAAGATGGACAGAGAACCTCAAACTGCTCTCGAGGTCGAACGGACGGCGCTCCTTCACACACCTTCTGATCCGCTGTGCGGTCCTGCACTGAGCAGGCTGCAGAATGTGCGTGCTGTCACCGTCTGAAAGTCTGTTCGATAAGCTTCTCTGCGCACTCTTGCTTCAGATGTGACCCTTCAAACGTTGCTCAGAGTCGAGGGCCGTATACGTTTGAGCGAGCTCGACGAAAGGCGCTCATAGATCCTCTCTGTCAACATCCTGAACCTTGTCTCGGTTCAGTCTCGGCCTGCAATAGAAAACAAACGCTCCGCAGAAACACCGCGAGCTGGAGTGTTAAAGACACGCATTCTGGCATGTGGGGCTTGCTTCTGCGCAGACTTGACACCTGTCGGTCGATCTGATTTTGGACGGCGCGACTTCTCGCCTGCGCCTCAAGCTGTTGAGACAGTGACAGTCCTCCGGAAGGGAGTGTCAAGCTGAATCGGCGCACCGCTGCCACCTCGTTGTCTCGATGCGACGTGCACAGATCCGCACTCTTCCTTTGACGCTCTGTCGTAAATCCCCAGGTGACCCAACTCACTATTTTCGTTCTTCGCGCCGATCCCGCACGCCTCTCACCTGTCCCACCTCCGCACACAAAGGGACTCTTACGCCAAATGCAGCGTCTAGTTGCCTCCTCCTAAGCGTCCCTCCTGACACTTTCAGTTCGTCTCTGCTCACCTGACTCTGCCGCCTCGCCGCGAGCTGCAGCAATGTGTCAAACCCGCACACCTGCATCGCGCGAGACAAACTTTAAAATTGCAGAGTCGCTGTCATGTGCCCCACCAGCGCAGCTGCTCATCTCGCCCAGAATGCGAAATGAAGCTCCTCGAAAGCTCATCCTGATGTGGCTAAATTGACGGGGCGCGTGAGTACGCTCGGGCCCCTTCTCCGCTCGTCGTAACTCTGCTGCGCACTGATGAGACATGCGACACACTGCGCACGACACAGGCGGATGTCAAGCGAGAAAAGCGCTGAGTCCACTGCCGAAGTCCATTCTTAGCATGGGCGGCAACTATAAGTAGTCTACATTTCTTCGCCCTATCCCTCCCCTTTCGCTCTTCCTCTTCAGCCACGGTCGTCTCCTTCGTCGGATCCACACCGACCGGCTCTTCTCTGACCCACCCTTCACCATCCACTCAACCCTCTGTCAAATCATCGAGATGAGCGCCACCTACGAGTATCGCCTACTCTACTCGCAGAACGGCCAGCCATGCATGAGCGGAGGGGATCTGCACGAGGAGGTCGAAACCAACGGTGTTCCCCCCGGCGGCGTTCGATGGCAGTTCTCCACCCGCTACCGTCCCTCCAAATCGAGCTACCGCGACGTGTTACTCGAGAGCATCCTCGACATGTGCAAGAAGCACGAGCTCACGCCTCTCGAGATCCGACACCCGCTGTCGCAAGGCGCACACAGCTTCGTCGACGTCATCTTCGCTAAAGGCAGAGACGTGCTCAAGGTGTACCGCGACGAGATCACCTTTGACTTTTACGGCTCCAATCCCGAGCCCGTCGACCGCGGCATGCCCTTGCGCAACCACGTCGCCTTGTGCATTCAGACTCTGCCCTCTACCTCCAATCTCGCCGAGGTGCTTGAAGCGCTGAAAGCCGATACCAGGATCCAAAAGGCCGGCGACATCGTCGATGTGTGGTCGCTTCACTGCCCTGACTCGGGAAACTTCAAGGGTAAGGTGCTGGTGCTGATGGATCTAACCACGCAGAAAGGCGCCGTGCCAATCAAGTGCCGCGCTTCGATCCCTGGGTGGTTTGTCTTTAATCACATTGCCTACCTGGTCCGCTTTCCCGATCGCCCAGCCTGGTGCTTCCATTGCCGCTACGATAAAGTGGGCTCCTTCCACAGCATGCACACGTGCCAGCGTCACCCGTGCTGCTCGTGCCGGAAGAAGGACCATGCTGCAGTCGATTGTGCTAAGCGTCGGGCCCAGATTGCGAAGAAGAAGCGCGGCGACACGAGCGCTGATGCTTCCAGCGACGAAGACGAAGAAGACAATCGCGCTCCCAGAGCCACTTCGCAAGTTCGCGCATCGATGGAACGACAATTTACCGAGCTTGGTATTCGAGGTGACAGCGCCGAGGCCGAAGAGCTTGCTCGTGACTTTGGCGTGCTGGCTCTGTCGGAGAGCGATATCGGTAATTAGGAGGTTACGTTGGCGGCTCGAGCCTCGAGTTCAAAGATGTCTTTGAAAGATAAGTTGATACCTGTTCTTGCCATCTCGCTCGAATCGAGAAAGTCTTGTTGGTGTTGCCCATCAATGTGTCTGTGGACTGTCTTGCAAAGTTGCCATGTGATGTTTGACATGCATAGAGAGCTCTTCGGCGGGAGCAAAAGAGCCCTGCATGAAAGAGCCTGAGGCTGGAATGCCGCTCGTCGAAGTGTCTGTACGTTTGTTGACAGCTATGGATGTGAGTGCGGACCGCGCTAGTGCTGACGATCTAGACATTGGCGTCGGTGAAGCAGTCGTGCTGCCTGGATCGCTAGGAAGCCGTTTCGGCGGCTTCTTGGAGCTACCCCTTTCCGGGGCGATGATATTGCCAACCGACAACCTCGAGAACTGCTCTGCATCCAAAACATGATCCAGCATATCGCCCATCTGCAACGACCGTGAATTCGGGAGAGGCGACGTCGAGTGCGTTTCTTGTCGAAGCGGCGTATGGTCAATCTTTCCAAATACGTCTTGACCACTAGCACTGCTAGCGGCCGTAGGCGTGCGTACTTCGTTCTGCAGGTTGGTTGATGGGGTCGGCGAGACGAGGTCGGCCATTTGTGGGTGTTGCGAGGCGGTGGGGGTGTCGTGAAAGAGAAGCCGGGAGGACGGTTGATGGAATGGACTGCTGTCGATGCTGCTTGCGCTTGTGCTGGTGCTCATGTCCATGAGCATGGGTTTGTGCATGTTTTGGAAGGTTGAGACGGAAGTCTGCCGTAACCGTGGTGAGAGGGAGGCTTGCCTCGTGCTTTCGACGGTGGTTCGCGATGAAGAGGCGATGATTGGTGGGGGCGATTCGAGTGTAGTCATGGTGGCTTCGGAGGATCCGTCGAGGGGGTTGTGGCGAGACGAACAGGCGGCGTCGACGACGCTGTCCATTGTGGCAAGCAGGTCTGAAAGTCGTTGACTGCTGCAGGAGGTCGCGGGTGGCGCCGTCGCTATCTCCTGATGCCGGGACCCTTCCGTGTTTGCGCTGGAGCGGTGTCAGGTGATGGCTGCTCGTGCAGGTGAAGATCGGTTGTAAGGAAGAGAGAGTGAATGGTGTGAATAGAACAGCCGAGCAAGTGAGCCAGGAGCTAAATTAGTCCGGGATCGTCGGTCGAGCCGAAGCAGCTGGTCCAACGCATCCGATCGAGTCTTGAGAATGAAGACACTTCGTCAAGCACGCTGCGGACTGCAGTCAGCCTCAAGTTCGCTTTGAGAGTGTGTTGTGAAGCAATGGCAATCCGGCATGCAGGGTTCAATTCGAGGACGTTCGGTGTTGTATGCAGGGCATGCAGGTTGGGGAGCGAGCTTTTTATTGTGCTGTGCTGTCCGATCGAAGTTTTCCTTGGTACAAAGTGATGCTCGGTTGAGAAGGTGCTTCTGTGAAAATTCAATGTCGCCGACCAACACCTGCAGCAGAATAACACTCGGCCTGGCGGACCAGGCACGTCGCGTGCCACGATGATCTTCAAGGAAAAGCTAGCTAGCCAAGCAACAACAAACAGCCGGTTCATTATTTGAGACTCTGCAGAATTAAATTTTCGAAAATTCTTCGAAAACCATTGCTTTGTGTCGCTGTCACATCTCTCGCGATCGTCCAGCATTTGCGCCCGATCCTGATTCGATTTCGTCATTGGCTGGACCCTGCAATGTCGATTTCTTCTTAACGTCGATGAGAAGCTTTTCATCCAACGACAATCCACCTACTACACACTGCCGCTGTTCCTGCAAAGATGGCTTCATTTTGAGCGTCGCCGCCAAAGCCTAGCATGGTGCCGCATGGCGAGGACGTCGCCGACCCATTCTTGCTGCTACTTCGAGAACGGGCGATCCGGTCTCGAAAGCAGCAGGGTATCCCTTTCGATCAAGACCAAGGGCAGCAGTGGCCACAGCGTCTAACACAGCCTCCTTCTGCACGTGAGTTCCAGAAAATCATCGGAGAGCATGTTCCTGTGCTCATTGATGGCTGCATGGACGACCGTCCGGGTATAGCCCAATGGAAGGACACCAGCTACCTCGAGACATGTATGGGTCCCGACCGAAGCGTGGTGGTGGCCATCACTCCGGATGGCAGAGCGGACGACCTCGTTCTGCATCCAGAGCATGGGCGCTTGGTGTTTGCGCTACCCTTGGAGCAGAGTATGCCATTCTCGGAGCTTTTGCATCGGCTATCCAAGCAGGTGCGTGGCAAAGCAGACACCATCGCCTACCTTCAATCTCAGAACTCGAACCTGAGCGTGACAGATTATGGAGATCTGTCGCCTCTCTTGCGTGATCTAGAATTGCGCTCCACCCGCAGCGACTTGCCATGGGCGACCGAAGCGATTGGCTACGCTCCTGAAGCGACCAACATCTGGGTCGGCTCCTCTGCATCCCGCACCTCGATGCACCGAGACTACTACGAGAACCTCTTCACAGTCATTCGAGGCTGGAAGGAGTTTACCGTGTATCCGCCCGCCGAAGCTTGCTTCCTGTGCGATGACGAGGAGTATCCGGTGTACAAGTACGTCAGGGATCCCGACCAGCCAGGTTGCGACAAAGAGCAGCTGAGACTGCAGAAGGACGATGAGAGTGCGACGACAAGATGGATACCTATCGATCCGACGTTGCCAAAGCAAGCGGCTCGCAACGCTCCATTCGTCCATCGGGATCTCAACTCGTCAGGAGCACCAATGCGGCAGCACACTCCACAGACCAAGTACGGGTACGCACTGCCTGCGCTCAAGATCCGTGTCCACGAGGGCGAGACACTCTATCTTCCGAGCGGCTGGTTTCACCACGTTGCGCAGCAACAAGACGAGCAGATCGTGGCAGACCAGCGTGGGGATCCTATCGATCGTGGGATATGCCTATGCCTGAACTGGTGGTACGAGATCTCGGACGACATGGCTATACAGCTAGAGGAGAGTAGCCTTACAATACCGACTTAACCTTGCACACAACTCCACAAAAGAGCAGGACAGTCCTTTCAGACGGCCTTGACCTGTGTCTGTGCATCGGAGTGAAGATCAAAACCCTCCGATGCAGAGATAGAAGTGCAGAAGATGTCGCACGAGGCAGAGGGGCTAGCCGAGGCCTAGCGATTACCGAGCGAGAGTGAAGAAGGGCGGGCGAGAGGAAGAGAAGATCCAAGTGCGTGGCGTTTGACCTGATTAGCAGGAGAGAGTCAGAAAGCATCGGGATCCGAAATTTTCTCGAGCAGGAATGCGGGGAAAAAGAAGAGAGCTTCCTCTGCCGCGGCTGCCATCTCTTCTCGACGACGACGACCAGAGTGCCACCGACCTAGGCCCTTCGCGATCTACGCTTCTGTAGCTCCAGTCCATTATTCTCGATATGGGTGTGGCGAGAATACATTGTGCAAGCCCCGGATCGCTCGACCAGGTATAACAACATCCTGAATAAGGGAGGCAGCGATCGAGATGCCATTTTGCTTTGCACGTCTCTTTCACGTCTCGTTTTTGCAGATGTCACTTCGGCAAACAGCTCCTCGGCTGGCCAACTGCAGAGCTCATCCTTAATTCTCCTAGCTGTCCAGACACCGCCTGAGAAAAGCTGAAACGAATAGCCCCTCCAGCCACGCCTCACTCGAATGCAACTCCGCGCTGGGCATTGTGCATGGATTCTGGGCCGTCATATCGTCACAACTCGCGACGCCTTAGCGAGCTTTCAAGCTGATGATGACGATGTCGATGATGGCGTCGTTAGTGAGAATGTGCCGAAGGGTCGACTGGCAGAGACGAGCCCCGCAGGAGCCTCAACCTAGTATAGACGCTCTAGTCCATTCTTTCAGGGTGTTCAACCAAGCACACGTTGGTGATCCGTGCTGCTTCAGGACGGCGCTTTTCTGGATCAGGACAAAAATGAAGAAGGCCGGAGCCGTTGAAGCAGGACAAGCGACGCTTCTGACAAACAGTCGTCGCATATGCTTGGTTCCTCAAGCAGCGGCTCCCGCTGGGAGCCGCTCAATGATCACCAGCCGCTGCACCGATCACAGGCAACAAAGCTCGCCTGCAGCTGCTCCGCACAATTGTTGCGTATGATGCCCTTTTTTTCGAGGACCGCGCGCCAAGCGAGGTCTATGCGAGACAGTGCCTCTTGCGGCATTCAACCTTCATCTCCTTAGTCTTGGCCTCGGTCATCAGCCTGATGAAATGCGCTCAGATCGCCCTTGCACTCATGCGCTGTATCTGCAGGCCCGATCGGTCATTCAGAATGTATATAGGCTACTCAGAGCAAGACCAAGTCCATACGACATGCATCCTTTCCTTTTTTACCCTCACATCATCTAGACATCGTTCGGCTTTGCTCCATCAAGGGTCGACTTACCCGATCGACCTACGCTACACTGCAACGTTCTGTACCCTTTCACACGCACACTACCGCCTCACGGTCGAGCTACGACCTTCTGTCACATCGTTCCACCATGGTCACCGAAATCGGTCAGAAAGAGATCGAGATCCAGCCTGGATATGTCGGTGAGTATATGACTCAATGTGCTGCCGCCTCCTGTGATCCATCAGGTGATACCTAGCAGCTCCGAACTGTCTCCGCATGTCGAGAAAGGGCGCATCAGCAGCAGTCGCTCATTGCAATGTACAGGAGCACTGACATGTGTACAACCTTCCTTTCCGTTCTGACACTTCGCAGGCAACTTGACGCCGGACCAGGAAGAGAAGCTGCAAGAGCTTTGGATGAAGTTCTTTGAAGTCTGCGAGAACGCCTCGGAAGACGACGACGGCAACACGCAAACCAAAGGCAAGGGGAGCGACCTCGGCGGCTGGGACGAGAAAAAGTCCGGCCCAGAAGGCGCAGGCATCCCTAAGGACGACAAGGCCAAGGACGAGCTCAAGGCTCGTGAGGAGCAGGCTGCTCTTGACGACCTGCTTCAAACCTACGGCCCCACTGCGCTGCGAAACACGTTCTGGAAGTTTGTCAAGATGGACAATCCCGACACGGACGTTTTGCGTTTCCTCCGTGCTCGCAAGTGGGACGTTTCGCGTGCCTTTGCCATGATGGCCGGTTGCATGAAGTGGCGTCTCGACAACAACGTCGAGAAGCTCGCCGAGAACGGTGACCTGGGCAATGCCAGTATCGAAAAGTTCCTCGATCAGCAGCGCAGTGGAAAGACGTATGCCATGGGAACAACGGACAACGAGCAGCCCATCTGCTACATTCACGTCAAGAAGCACTTGACGTGGGGACAGCCCGGTGCGTCCATGTCCAAGTACGTCATCTACGCCATGGAGTCGTTCCGCCTGCTGATGCAGCCTCCCAACGACAAGGTGGTGCTCCTTTTCGACCTGACTGGCTTTGGTCTCAGGAACATGGACTGGAATTGCATTTTGTTCATTGTCAAGTGCCTCGAGGCGTACTATCCCGAGTCGCTCGGCACGCTCTACATTCACAACGCGCCCTGGATCTTTTCGGGTATCTGGAAGCTCCTCGGTCCCATGCTGGACCCCGTGGTGCGCAGCAAGGTCAAGTTCACCAAGAAGCCCGAGGACCTCGATATCGTGCCCAAGGAGCGCCTCCTCTCCAACATGGGAGGCGACAACATCAACGAGTTCGAGTTCGTCGAGCCAGTAGAGGGCGAGAACGAACAGACGAAGGACGAGGAGGGCAAGAAGCGCACCTGGAACAACTACATGTCGATCGCCAAGGAGTATGAGCAGGTGACACGCAAATGGTGCGAGACCAAGGGCAAGGACAAGGACGTAGTTAATAAGCGAGAGTTGCTCGTCAAGAAGCTGCGTGTAGCGCAGTACGAACACGAACCGTACTTCCGTGGCAAGACTGTCTACCACCGTGATGGTACGATCGATGGCCAGGGTATCGTGACGTGGAACTACAAGCAGAAGAATGGCGAAACTATTCGTCACGTGGTTGGTCGCAGAGCGTGTGTCGCCACTCTGAAGAAGGAGATCGCCGAGATCGAAGGTGGCGCTGATCCCGAAGAGGTAGAGAAGCGCATTGGTGCGAATGCCGACAAACAGGCTGGCGAGGAGGATGGAGCCGCCGCCGGTGCTGCTGCGGGTGCAGGAGCAGCTGCTGGCGCTGCAACCGCTGCTGCCGCCACTGCCGACGACGAGGATGATGATGCCTTCCACGAGGCACCTGTAGCCTCGAATGCAGCGACTAATGAAGCCCTCGACGCCAATACCGAGAAAGTCATCTCGCACGACGAACAAGCCGCCAAAGAGGCCGAACCTGTTTCCAACGGGAACGGTCATCCCAACGGCGCAACGGCAGGCCAACAGCAGAAATCCCCTGTCGGGACGTACTCTGAAAAGAAGGCACCCACCGATTACAAGACAGAAGACGCTTCGGACCGCCACAGCATGAAGAAGAGCGGCAGCATCAAGTCGATCAAGAGCTCGGGCTTCGCTAAGATCAAGTCTGTTCTCAACAAGGCCTGATCGAATCATCCGGACGAGAAGAGTCATTTCTTCCTGTTGCATTGTATTCCGACCCGTAGCTCCATTCCGCGATAATGTGTGCTTCTCCTGCTCCGTACTTTAATCTAAGATACCTTGGTCTCGTCGCTACAGTGGGAGACAGTGTAGGACCTTCTCTGCAGTGACGCTTTTCATTTCCTTGATGATAATTGGTCGCGCGCTGAGAGGAAGGGGAAAGCACGTTATCGGCTGCAGCGGCTTGGCACCGGGAAGGTTGTGGTTGATGTGATTAAAGATAGGCGCCGCAAGCCGACGGTTCAATGTTGTTGTGTGCGGGAGGGAGTTCTAATGAGGGACTCAAGATTGGACGGTGTGAGCACAGCTGCGGTTGCTGTCACCTTGAGGGTCCTCGTTGGAGAAGGAGAGTTTCAATTTGCTCGTCCCTAATTCGTCCCTCACGCAGAGACTCGGCTCGTGCGGTCGTGCGAAGTGTGATAATCATTTCGGCCTTGTTTGACAGCCTTGCAACACTTCATCACACGAAGCAAGGCGCAGAAGCCATCTCTCACTCCAACATCGTCCTCCGCTTTCCTGTGGTCATCGCTTCGGCAGCATAGGAGTATGGCATGACTGCAAAGCCACCTCGACCAGCAAGGTCGTCTTGGCCGACCTTCCTGGTCAGACCAAGCACTTTTCGGAGAGATGCACGACCGCTTCCTCAAAGCTCGAAGAAGCTTCAACCAGGCAGTAATGTTCTGTCTAGTGGAAGCGCAAACGTTGTCGCTCGACAGCTCCTCTCATCGCCTTCAAAAAGGTTCGTAGCTCCATCAAGACATTTTTGTCGCCTACAACGTCTTCATCGTGCTTTGTTACCATCAGCACCCGACGCAACCTTAAACAAGATGGCGCCCATCGCAGTGTCTCCAAAAGCAGCTCCGACTGTACCTGCTGGTAAAAGCAGCAACAAGAAAGCCAACCCGCAACAAACAAACGCCGACAAAGTCAGGTTCGCATCATTCGATGTCACCGATCAGGTGTTCTACAACTCAGCAGACGCATCTTGCTCTGCCATCGTCAATCTCAAGCCCATTGTACCTGGCCATGTCCTAGTCATCCCGACTACACCCTATCACAGACTGTCCGAAGTGCCGGCACAGATCGTTGCGTCTCTCTTCCAAAGTGTGCAGGAGATCTCCAAGGGCGTCGAAAAGGTATTTGGGGCCGACGCAATGACAATCAGTGTTCAGGATGGCGAGGCCGCTGGTCAGACGGTTCCCCATCTTCATGTGCACGTTTTGCCTCGAAAGGTGGGCGATATCGAGCCGAATGATCTGGTGTATTCGCACCTGGAGCAGTGGGGATTTGACATCAAGAAACTGCTCAACAAGGAGAAGGAACTCAAGGTCGATGCTGACGAAGAGAGAAAGCCGAGGTCGAAGCAGGAGATGCGAAAGGAAGCTGAGTTTCTCAGCTCGTTTTTCAGCGCCAATGGCAAGTTTGACGCTACGAAGGTCGAGACGCTGCACTCTATATCGAGCAAGCGAGCGTTGGATGTGTCTGATCCTGCAAATCCGAAGCGCTCCCGCGTGGACCGACTCCCTGTTACCCTCCTCAGTGGCTTCTTGGGTGCAGGCAAGACGACGCTCTTGGAACACATCCTCACATCAAAGGACCACGGTCTCCGCGTCGCCGTCGTGGTCAACGACATGGGTGCGCTCAACATCGACGCATCGCTCCTATCCAACCACCGCGTCACGCAGGCCGAAGAGAAGGTGGTGCAGATGCAAAACGGCTGCATCTGCTGCACGCTTCGCGGAGATCTGCTCGAAGAAGTCGCCGCGCTCGCCGAGAACCGCGACGTCGACTACCTGCTGATCGAAAGCACGGGCATCTCCGAGCCCATGCAAGTCGCCGAGACATTCTCGGAAGAGTTTGCAGACATGTACACGCAGATGGCCGACGACCTCGAGGACGAGATCCGCGCCGACCCGCAGAAGAAGGAGGAGCACGAAAAGGTCGCCCAGATTCTCAAGCAAGGCGGACTCCCCGCGGTTGCACGTCTCGACACGTGCGTCACCGTGGTCGATGCCGTAAATCTATTCAACGACTACAACACGACCGACTTTTTGGTCGACCGCCACAAGGACGACCACGAGGTGCCCGAGGAGGACGACCGCAATATCTCCGATCTGCAGACCGACCAGCTCGAGTTCGCCAACGTCATCCTCATCAACAAGTGCGACTTAGTGGGCAAGGAAGAGGTCGACCGCATCCGAGCGTTCATCCGCCTGCTCAACCCGGATGCCAAGATCATCCCGACGACGCGCAGCCGTATCGATCTGCAGGAGATCCTCAACACGGGTCTGTTTAGCTACGAAAAGGCGGCACTGGGTGCGGGCTGGCTCAAGAGTTTGAACGAGGAGATCAAGCCCGAGACGGAAGAGTACGGGATCGGTAGCTTCGTGTACAAGGCGCGTAGGCCATTCCACACCGCGAGGCTGTGGGAGACGATCCGCGAGGTGTTTGTTGTTATTCAGAGCGAGTACATCGACGACGGAGAGGATGAGGACGAAAGGGTTGGTAGCGACGACGAGGCGGGCGAAACCGAAGACATGGAAGTAGATGAAGACGACGACGACGACGTCGAAGCTCAGCCTCAGCTCAACCCTCAAGCGCGTCTCGAAGCCAAAAACGCCAGCGAGACGTTTGCGCCGCTGCTGCGATCCAAAGGCTTCGTGTGGCTCGCAACGCGACCGCTCATGTTTGGCGAGTGGTCGCAGGCGGGCATCATGCTGACTCTGCAAGGAGGCGCACGTTGGCGCTGCGAGCTGGACGAAGACATGTGGCCTCAGGACAAGGAGATCGTTGAAGCGATCAAGAAGGACTTTGTCGCACCGTGGGGTGATAGAAGGCAGGAGATTGTGCTCATTGGCAAGAACATGCGCGATGGCGGAGAGGAAAAGCTTCGTGTTGCGCTCGACAACTGCTTGCTGACGGATGCAGAGATGCAGACGTGGGAGGAAGTCATGATTGACTCCGGACTCCAGGATATCAAGGAGAAGGAGGCGAAGCTGCAGGAGATTTTTGAGGACGGGTTCGAGGACTGGCCGGATCACGAAGATCCAGAGGCCCACCAAGGTCACAACCACTGAGCCGTTGTGACGACTAGCTTTGGCGCACACCATGCTTAACCATTTCATCTACCACTTGTATCGTCACACTTAAAAAAAGCTTCGTCAAGAAAGCATTACCGTTCAAATCAGCCCAATCCCTCTGATCCATGGTGTCGTGTCGAGTGAGAGGTACGCTAACAGGCTGTGTCGTGACGAAGCGTGTGAGCTTTCCCGGAACAGAGCGCCGATCCATGACGCCCGAACACCTTAATCTGACTCAAGCGGCGCAGCAAAGCTTTCATTCGGCGAATGGATAGAGCAGACTGCGGCGTTTCCCTTTTGTCGCCATCTCAGATTGCGACCGGAACAGCTCGGGGTCATCTGAAGGCTCGTTGATGCCAATTTTGCAATCAGACTGTTCGGTGATTGATCTTGTATGTTCCAGGTTGACGGGTTGAACTCCGGCTCCGCGCACCCGGGGACGATCAAGTCGGTGTCTGTCCAACCGCAAGCGAACCCCGGCACGACCACCTCAATGAGTTCGGCGCAGTGACTCCGAGTTAACTGGAACATGCATCCGGGACGGAGAAAGCAGTGCAAAGCAAAGCCCGATTCCATCATCTTGCAGTCTACGGTGGCAACAACAACAATGCGTGGTCCCGATTTCAAATTCCTACGAAGCGAAATGGCAAAAGTGAGGTTTCCAAAAATAAGACTGGCCGTGTACCGGACGCGAGTTCTGTCACGTTGGGACTCCTGACGTCATCGTGCGAAGAGGTGGAGGCCAAAAGAGGAAACGTGGGGAAACGAGTCGGGAGACGCCCACCGATCACCGTGCTCATCGAAGACAAAGGCTCTACCTCGCAGCTGGTGCCATGCTGTGACGGTGTCGAGCATCGACTTTCTGGCGGCTTGCAGACTATCAGGCAAGTTGCATCGTGCAGCTGCGCCGTTCTATGATGGTGTTCTGATGGCATCCCGCATGCTCAATTTTGCCACAACATCATGCTGTGCTAGCGAAGCTAGGGTCCAGAACGTCTTGTTGCGTGTCCCGACTGCATCGCCGCGTGTCGCTTCGCGGAGCGAAAGACTAATTATGACGTCAAGCGCGAAGCCGAACCTGTGCTGTGTGCTGTGAATGCCGTCTTGCTGCGTGGTCGAGACCTCCTGTTCCTGTGCACCGTTCAGTGAAGCGGACCAGCTCGTTCCGGCTTCTGCAGGGCTGTCACACTTCGGCATCCGAAATGGTGACGACATGGAAAAAAGAATCCGGAGCAGATGCCGATGCAGTATGATAAATTGAGCGTCGGTGGCGACTACGAGTGTGCAGATCCCAGCTTGGCGGACATCCGAGTGCGATGGATGTAGACAGTGGCGTCTACCGAGCATGCTTCGTTCTGCTTTCACACACCTATACAGAGACCATGCTGGAAAGAGCATGCAGAGTGACGGGGCGTTGTCGAGTGGAGTGGCGTGGCCAAGACAGACAAAGCGCGGACGGCGATCTGTGGATGCAAGCTTACTGTTGCTATGATTCGGCAGGTCCGTCCCATGCTCCTGGTTTGGCTCGCTCGCTGAAGTCATAGCCATTCAGCGGTAAGGGTGCGTCTCAAGGGCTCAGACCCAACATTCCGTCACCTGAACCCTAGGTTTGACCTCTCCGCCACAGCCGCGAGTCTACGAAAGGGTCACGGGGCTCGCTGAGAGAGTTGGCCGAGCTTTACCACCTGAAACGTGCCCCTCGTCGAAAAGCATATATACCTCGACCCTTGAGCCACTACCATCTTTCGTTTCCATCATCACATCCCACAACAACTCTCTCACAGCTCACAATCCACCACACACACAACTCTATTCACAATGTCTGAGCCTTCCAAGCTTAACGGGTAAGTCTTTCTTCCCCACCATACCGCCTCACCGCTGCCAACCTCGCATTACACCATCTAGCAGCACGCTGACCTCCACATCTTCACGCTCATCTTCTATTCGACCTCGATAGTAACTACAACTCGGTCGCTGGTACCGTAAAGGAGACCGTTGGCAACGCTCTCGGATCCGCCGAGTGGCAGAAGGCCGGCAAGGAGCAGCACGCCGAGGGCGAGGGCGAGATCAAGGCCGCCCAAGCCAAGGCTTACGCCGAGGGCACGAAGGATCAGGTCTCGGGCAAGGTCGACAACGTTGTCGGCGCCGTCACTGGTGACAAGTCCAAGGAGATGCAGGGCAAGGCCCAGCAGGAGTCTGGCAAGACCCAGAAGGAGCTTGCCTAAGCGCATTCTTACTTCGTGCTAATGGACTCTCTTCTACTACACTCTCTATGCTGTAGCTCCGTCAATATAATATACCAATTCACAATCTCTCTTGTTCGTCGCCTGTTACAATCTCTCTTGTTCGCCGTCTGTGTTGACTTCGCGTTTTTGTCAATGTCTGTGGTCTTGCACGAGGATTGTTCATGGTTGAAGCCATCTGATTCCGACATGTCCGAGCTAGTTCACATGAAGCATTAATAGGTGTGCCGGCCAGACAAAATGACAGCGGTCGCTGCTACAACCAGTGCGCCGGTGAGGAAGGCTATGGTCGAGACTGTGATCTCCGAGGCAAGAAGATCGTCAGGGTCTCAAGTCAGAAACGGTCTCGGTGAAGGACGGATGCGAACTCACTTCCAATCCTAGAGGGTATAAACTTGCCGCGAACCAGTGTTGCCTGTACAGCAAAGTAGCGATAGCATCCAAGCAAGAGCGCTATCACTCCGAGTAGGATAAACGAGCCGCCTAATGGTTTGCCGCTGCAGGTCGTGTGAAATGATCCGAAATCAGAAAGTTGCCAATACCAATTGAAACGTGAGAGAGGCTTGTAGGATTGAGAGAGCGAATGACTCACAGCTTAGCAATGCTAGTCAGTCTCTGTGAGAGAAGGATGTGGGGTACATCCTGAGACCAGTCGAGGACGCGATCTCTCTGAAAGTCAAGGTAGTTGGCGCCTGGTTGTTTCCTGTCCGGTGAGCCGACGAGTGACGGAAGCTGGAAGAGCTGTGTCACAGCGCTGTTGCGGAATCCGTAAACGAAGACACCGATCAGTATAGTGACTCCATTGTTGTCGTTGTCATTGCTCACGCCGTTCGACTCTGGGAAGTGAGTGTACAGACATCCGCACGATCTGGACCAGTGACTCGCCCTCCTGCGTCAGAGCAAAGCTCCTGAAGCAGAGCGGTTGTGAAGCATCAAAGTTTTGCTTGGCGTGATGGTTAAACTCACATGCCGATGCTGACCAGACTGAGACTGGTGCGAAGCCATGCTAGAAAGGTCCTCTCCGAGGCAAGGTGATCACGGGCAACACTGCCTTCGTTCTGTAACTCGAGGCTGAACGCTCCATGGATGCGATACAGGGCCGCTTTGACTGGGCGTAGCACTGCCGACATAGTTGGATGCTATGTTCGTGGCGTTCTCGGTGGGCGTGAGCGTCGTGTATCCAAAACTGACTTGCTATCGCAAAACATGCCGTTGGTGAGTGGTAGAAGGGAAGTTGTCCTATCGCTATCTCGACAAGGATAGAAACAGCTTCTTGTGAGAGAGCATTCGCCTGTAAGAGCGCCAAGCCTAAATGGAGCTGCATGGTCAAGCCGAAAGCACGCCAGAACGCTTCAGGATTCCGGAGCCTGGCAAGACGGAGACGAAGCGAGGACGGTCCAGACCCTCGCTGAAAAATCCAGGGTGTTGTTAGACTGCGAAGTGCGCTGCGTGTTTTCAACGTCCAGCCTCCACACAGCTGACTTGAACCGTGCGCTGCCGCTCGGGCAGCTGCTTCAGGGGTCACGCCGGAGTGCACAGCCGCACCCCGAAATGGGATTTTGTGTCTCTCACACAGCACTCATCGGCTGGCACTGCGGTCGATTTCCCTTCGCCATCTTCCTTTCCATTCCAGCGCTTCTGCATCACCATCCCTCTGGATTATCGCGCCTTGCCATCATTCACAACAACTGTGAATCGTGGCAAAAGCGCTTCCAGAACATACACACGCAATCATGCCGGCGTTTCCGTACCTCGCCAAAGCTACGATCAAGTACAAGAGTCCACACAAGCAAGACCTCACCTTCGCCAGAGGCGAGACCATCCGTGTCACCGGCGTAGCTCCCAAGACCGAGCAAGATGATGACGATGATGACGATGACGATGATTGGCTAGTCGGAGAGACGCTCGATGGCACCAGGAGCGGAACCTTTCCGGGCAGCTTTGTCGAACCTTCTGACGAGGTGGAGCCGGCACCATCACACGACGCGGAAGCCAAAATCGCTGAGGCTACCTTCGCTCCTAACGCTCCCGGCGCCATCCCTACGGAAGTACCCGACCAGCTTCAAAGCTCTGTCGTTGAGGAAAATCCTTCGCACCAAGCTGAAAGTGTTCCCGAGGCAGCCCGAGAAGCAGCTCAAAAGGGCGAGACAGAGCAAGCTGGATTCGGCGCCCCTTTACCTCCCCGCCCGCCCTCTCCCGACGAGGATGACGATCGGATTGCAGAACCAAGCGCAGCACACACCAGTGCTTCAGAGACTGTACTCGCTTCCGAGACTGCACCAGAATCGACCGAAGGCGCCAGCGATCTCACCAAGGCTGATGATGGTGGAGCGGCTGCTGTAGGAGCTGCGACCGGCGCTGCGGTTACTGCTGCGGCTGTAAAGAGCGACGCTCCCAAGGCGGATGCAACCTCCGCCTCAACTGCTTCGTCCCCCATCAAGTCCGCCCCTGCAGTGGCGTCCAAGCCTGCAGGAATGTCGAGCTCCTTTCGCGATCGACTCGCCGCATTCAACAAGCCCGCTGAATCGGCTCCTCCACCTCTTCCTAAGGGCAAACCTGGCGGATGGAAGAGACCCACACCCGCATCAACGGCGTCCAAACCCCTGCTTCCGGGAGCTCCAGCATCTGCTTCTAGCGCCGCCACTTCCAAGCCGGCCCTGACCCCAGCCGCGCAGCCATCCGAGACCAGCGTGGCACC
Organism: Sporisorium exsertum; assembly: GCA_928724755.1. Lineage (NCBI taxonomy): Eukaryota > Fungi > Basidiomycota > Ustilaginomycetes > Ustilaginales > Ustilaginaceae > Sporisorium > Sporisorium exsertum. Next base: position 1,233,667 of record CAKMXK010000015.1, on the reverse strand, counting down.
GACTTCCTCTGACCCGTCGAGCGGCGGCGGCGGTGCGTTCAGCGCTGCAGACGCGCAAACGAGTATCAAGATGAGCTTGAAGGAAAGGATGGCCGCTCTTCAGCGCAACGAAGCTGCTGCTGCTGACGCTGCTCCACAACTCAAGCCCAAGCCTGCGGTTCCCGGCAAGATTGGAGCGGATCGTCGCAATGTCGCTATGCAGGGCATGGGTCTCGCTCCAGGTGATCCCGTGCCGGTCAGAAAGTCAAGCGTTGGGTCTGGCAGGATCACTGACGAGCCTGTCAATGACACCACTGCGACCCAAGAAAGTTCGAATTCCGGCACTGTAGTCGTACCTTCCGAGGAAGTGGGTCAAGACGCTTCTGCTACTGGAGCAAAGGAGGCTGGAGCAGCCAAAGAGGGCATCGAGCAGGCCGAGGAATCTGGCGAGCCCAAGGAGTCGCTGACAGAAGAGGAACAGGAGGCTGAGCGACGTGCAGCCATCGCAAGCCGGATGGCAGCGTTGGGAGCTCGTCGCATGGGTGGTGCACCTGCGCCCTTTGGTGCACCCGCCCCTCCCAACCGCACCCAGACGACTTCGAGTGTCGGATCCGCCGAGGGCACCACCTCTGAGCCAGGCATCGCTATTCATTCGGAGTCTCCGGCAAATGCGAGCAACGAAGACGCCAAAGGCGAAGCCGCTCCCTCTGCGTCTGCTGCTGCCGCTAGCGAAGGCGAAGATGCTAATGTTCAATCTCCGATCAGCGCAGGAGCCGACGAAGAGCCGAAGGTGCTCGCCGTGCCTAGGAGAACGGCTGCTCCCCGCAAGAGGAAGCCAGTGGCACAGCCCGCCGCCGTCTCTGCGGGTGCTGCTGGTGCCGAAAGCACCGACGCCCCCACACCTCCTGCAGCAGCTGCTGCTGAAGCTGAACCAGTGGCAGATCTCTCGGAAACTGTTGCTACTGATTCCCCCGATTCAGTCAGGTCTGCCACCAAAGAGGAGGAGGCATCCAAGCCCGGCCTTGATGATGGCAAAGGAGACGTCGACACCACTGCCATTCCACCCACTGACGGCCCCCCAACTCAGGGATCCGACGTTGCCTTGTCCCGAGATGCAGCCGGTGAGCAGCTCGAGGATAGTGACCCAGAAATTGCCGAGAATCAGAGACAGCTCGAAGAGTACTTGCGAGGCGAGGGCTTCTATGAGGACCAAGTCGAAGCTCCAGCTGAGCACGAGCCTGAAACTGCGTCAGCCGCACTTGGCTCGAACTCTACGACCCCTGCCGTGGAAGCTGTGCCACGCGAAGATGTTACATCTCCACAACCACCCAGTCGTCCCGCAAGCACTCGTCCGCCCATCCCCAGAAGCAGCCTTCCGCCTCCACCTGTCGACGCTGGCCATCAAGATCCTGTCGCTGCTCGTGCGCAAAGCCCATCGGTATCTGCTGTTCCAGCGTCCTTGTCACGTCCTGCAAGCGTGGTTCCGCCCGTGCCGACATCCGCTCTACCAGTGCCCGTCGACTCGGCTGATGAGGGTGCCAACGAGCCCGAGCCCGAGCTAGAGAGACACGAAGGTGAAGAAGTAACAGGTCCTGTTCTGGCTGCTCCCAAACCTCGCATGGCCGTTCCCACGGAAGATCCAGATGACGACGAGCTTCTGGCTGCTGCTGATACGCCGGCCGCAGCCGCCGAAGGTGGCGACGCGCCAGGTGCAATTGCCGAAGAGCGGCCAGAAGAACAAGAGCTGACGGAAGAGGAGCAGGAGGCGCAGCGACGCGCCAATCTTGCTCGCCGCATGGCTGCCCTCGGCGGTCAGAGGATCGGAGCCTTCCCCGGCATGGCTCCACCTCCGATTATGGGTGCGCCCATGCCTGCTAGGAAGGCGGCTGTACAGGCTACTGAAGAGACCGAAGAGACGAGCAGGGAGACTGATGAGGGAGCTGAACAAGAAGCGCCACTCTCTCCCATTCGAGGTCCACCACGAGGTGGAATTGCCATTCCTGGGCTTACGGCCGCACCTGGTATGAATGCCGAGCGAGCTGAAGGCGACGGATTGGACAGAGCCAAATCGCCTGGTTCTGCCAGCGTCGATGCTCCCGCGCGTCTTGCAAGCCCGCCACCTGTGGCTACGGGTGTGCCGTCCAAGCCGATTTCTCCCCCGCCTCCTGCTCGACCGCTTCCGACCGCAGGTGGCTCCGAGTCGGCTCTTCCGCCCACGCTTCCACCTGGTCGGCCATCCAGCACCGCGCCCATGCCCAACCTAGACGAAGCGATCCGCTCTGCTAGCCCGGCCAACAGCAGTTTGGGTCGAAGCGGCTCGATAAAGCCGCCTGTGCCTCAAGGCATCAGTGCACACTCTCCCGAGTCCTCTGTGGTTGCGGGACGGGAAGCCGCGGAAGACCGAGAGTTGGCTACAAGCCCACCACCTCTGCCTGTCAGTCCACCGCCTCTTCCGGTGAGCCCACCCCCTCGCCCTTCGTCCAGGGCTCCTCCGCTGCCTGGACTCGCAGGTGTCCCTCCGCGTCGCCAGGGGTCTTCAGCGTCGTACTCTTCCGTGGGAGTCACTGGGCAGCCACAAGACGTGTCGGTAGTACCGTCGTCGACTACGACGACGACACATGCGACTGAGCTGCCCACCTCTGCTGTGCCTCCGCCAAGAACCGAAGCCAGTCTGCCACCTCCGCCTGCTGCTTCCGGTGCACCCTCGAACATCAACGTCGGAGCGCGACAGTCGTCTCGCGACCTCGATCTGATGCCGAGCAGCCGATGGTGGCGACATGGCGTCAACCCGCTTCGTCTGCCGCCCACCGTTGCCGGTCGACCGGATGCGATCTTGTATGCCGACACATCCTCGAGTACCGATACGGGCGTAGCAGTGCATCGAGCCGACATCTACATGCTCTTCGAAGACTACTCCACCACAGTCATCTCGCTGTCGTTCCAAGACGACGATTTGGAGGAGGCGCACACCTCGCTGACGCAGCGTCACAACTTTGCGCCGTCCAAACCGTCGAGTAGCGAGCTCAAGCAGTGGTCTGCGTCCATTGGGTCGGCGATTGCCAAACTCGCTTCTGACGCGGTCAAGCAGTCGAGTGCGCCGGTGGGGGACGGCTCGGCGCGTGCGTTTGTACAGCACATCATCGCGTCCCTCCCGCACGCCCTACCTCCTGTCGGAATATCTCTGGGTGCGCTCCTGCTGACGCAGGTCGGCCCAACAGTGATGGAGCTCGGTGCAGACGAGATTCGGCCCGGCGATGTGGTTTATGCCAGCCAGGCCGATTTTAGGGGCAAGAAAGGCCTCGCTCCCTACCACACTACGTTGGGGGTGTCTGAGCCGTCAGCAGGCATCGTGATCGAGGTCGAAAGCAAGAAGAACAAGCTCAGGTGCGTTGTCCAGTCCAGTTCCACACGCAAGGGTTTGCCCGAGGAATTGAGTCTTCGACTAGACGACCTCAAGAGTGGCATTGTAAAGGTCTTCCGCGTCCCGCCCAGACAGGGGTGGGTCGCCGATTGGTAAACGCAACCACGATCTGCAATCAAGGAATCTGTTCTGAGTCTCTACTGCCATCCTGCTCGGCTCTGTGTCGTGTTATACCGGTCCCTTGGACTGCCGTTTTGTTAGTGCGCACGAACGACTTCATCCGCCAAGAATGTGAAGCCTCAACCCGCAGTGCCCTTCGAAAGAACGAAGCGAGCCTCATGAGATGGTCGAACGCGTCGAAGAGCGGAAGGTGGTGCGAAGCTCAGCAGTGTCGGTCGAAGGGCGTGATACAGCACCACTTGTCTTCGTGTGCGCTCGCTCTCCGTTCAAGACACTCCACAGACGGACGAATGGAACCAAAACACTGCAATTCAACCGCCAAAAAAAAGCCAAAAAAAAACGTACAAGAGCAATAGGCGTAGAAATCAAGGATCAGAGACAGGTCCAGTACTTGCGCCCATCGGCTGCGGGCCATTATTCGGCTGCGAAGCCGTCCACGCATTCGCAAAATCGGTAAAGTCATACAGCGGTGCGCCGAGGAAAGACTCCAGCCCAAAGCCTGCACTCGGCGTGCCGACCGACACAACTCCACCAGCACTGGCTTTCTGCGACTCAGGTGTGGCAGGAGCAAACTGGTGCGACGGGATCGTCGACGGATTGTTGACGCCGGTGCCGAGCTTGGCAGGGGGAGTCGACGAGGAGCCGAGCGAGCTTGGCGTAGGGTATCCGTGAGTCTTGGAATCAGTAGCAGATGAAGTGTTGTTGAAGAAGCCATTGGGACCGAGGAACGGTGTCAGCCCGCTGTGAGCAGACTGTGGGGTGGGTGGAAGTGTCGATGGTGCTAGATACTGCATGTTTTCCTGCACTCCTGCCGACGCCGAGGAGGGCCCTGCGTTGCTACCATTCGCACCGACGACAGTATTCGACTGCTGTGGCTGCAGCAGCACAGGCGCTGCTGGCGGCGTGCTCGTCGTCGTAATACCCATTGCACCTTGTGTGATGATCCAGTTCCAGAAAGAGTCCATGTCGGTCTCCGCACGGGCGCCGGGTGGCGAATCAGCCTGCGTCGTCGAAGCAGCTGCCGCATTTTGCTGGCTGGCAAGCTCACCATTCCCGAGCGCCTTGCCCGGTGCATGGGCTTGCAGATGCTGCTGCTGTCGACGGATCGCCTCCTTGGTCAAAAGCGGCTCGGTAAAGCTTGACATGCTCGTGTTGTCGGTGCCATCGCTGTTGCTGCTGCCGCTGCCAAACACCGACCCGGAACCCTTGTCATCCAGACCCGAAACATCCGACGACGTCGAGGCAGAACGCTCCTCGTTTCCAGAAGAACTAATATCGGTCGAGCTGCCCGGCGAACTGGTCACCTGCTCGAGGAAGGCAGCCAAGTCGAACGACTGGTCGTCCGGAGTCGCGAAGGGATTGTTGACTATTAGGTCGCCGCCGTTGGGTGGGACCACGCGCTGCGATGCATCCGTGCTGTCAAAGCTGAACAGGTTGCCAGGGAAAGCTGCGGTCTGCAACACTTGAGGGAACGAGACGTCATCCGCATTGGCGCTGGACTGCATGGACTGCATGGCAAATGGACTGGGCCCAGATGCTGGCAGAGTGGTGTTGTTCATGCGGAACAACGAGGCATCGTCCTTGAGCGCCGTCACGCCATTGATCTCGAGCGAAGTATTGTGGTTGTTGTTCTCGGCGCCAGACATGGACCGCACAGCTGCCAAGGTGGCCTGACGTTTGGAAGGGTCGTCCGCCGCAACGGGGGCGGCGCGGATCTGACGCTGTTGACCAGAGCCATCCTCCCGTGTAGCCTGCGCAACTCGTTGAGCGAGGCTCAAGAGATTCTTCTTGCGACCGCCTGGGGCGACAGCAGCAGCGTCGTCGTCGCCACCATCCACATCCATCTGGCGCTTTCGCTTCGTCTTGGCTGCCTCCCGCGCCGCACCAGCTTCCTTGCGGGCGAGCGCTGCATTGCCAGCCTGCCATCGCTCTTCCTCTTCTTCGAGAAGCGCCTCGATTACGCGGATACACTTTTTGGCGGCGCAGTCGCTGCCATCCACCTGCTTGAGCCCCCGAATCGCTTCGGTGATCTCGGAGCGCACCGAGGTACGGTGGTCGGCAGTAGGTCGCGTGTGAAGCAGGTGAAGCGCGAGTACAATGGCGGCTGAGAAGCTCTGCATGAGATTGACCCACAGACGATCAATGACGGTACACCTCGATCGGATCTTCTTTTGCATGTCAAGGATCGAGCGAGCCAGAAGCACACAGTTGGTGCGCGACTCTTTGCGGCTCGAGAGGTTGGGGCGGTGGATTCGCAGCAGCTTGCTGAACACCGCCTGCTGCAGCAGCCAGCGCTGCACCTCGATGCAAGTGACGCGGCCGATCTCGGAACCGACCTTGAAGAAGCTGGGAGCGTTTTCGAGAACGCCTCGGTACAAGAAGTCGAGCTTCTGTGCCTCGGCGCAGGTCAAGCGACGGTCTCCACCGTGGGTGGCGGTGTGGATCTCGCGTCGGAAGCGAACATCGACGTCCTCCTTGATCACCATGCAGAGTTCGAGGCTCGACAAGACGTACGACATTTCTGTAAACTCTTCGCGCGGCCTTGGTGCAGGAAGGGGAGTGACCATGAGGTCGCCATCGTTGTAGTTACCCGGAAGAGGCGTGTTGAAGTGCTCAGCTCGGATGATGTAGTCCTTGGAGCAACCGGAACCAGCGGCGCTCCAGTCGCGGAAGACGAGCCCCCACCAGATACGCTTAGCGATCTCCCTGCGAATGACCTTGGAAGAGGCCTCGTTGGGTTGAGGCTGCTTGTCGAGATCGCCGAGGCGATGCAGACCCATCTTCTGCGCATTGGCGATAGCGACGCGCAGAAGAACAATGTTCGTGGAACCAGATTCTTGCTTGGCACCCGAGACCGAGCAGAAGAGGAAGAGAAGCAAGATGGTCTGGAGGACGCTCATGCTAGTCGAGGTGAGGTAGTTGGCGAGGACAAGGCACGATTTGGCCGCCGAATGCCAAGCGTGAATCGTCTTGCCGTCGAAGAGGTGGTTGGCGGGCTGCCATCCAGCCTTGGGCGTGCACGGATAGAAGCGGAGACCCAAAGCGAGGACCATAAGGAACATGCTGAGCCAGCCCGGATCGACGTGGTTGACGACGCGAGCTCGCTTCTCCGCCGAGTCGAGGGCGTAGAAGGCCTCCATCTCGCGCTTCAAGCAAGGGACGTGGACGATATGGCCGCACAGGTAGCGGGCACGCGACTCGTAGACCTCGATGAGCTGGTAGGCCATCTCCTTGGAGGGAAGACTCTCGCAGACGACGCGGAGCACAGCCTCTCGTTCGGTGCGAGGGCTGGAGACGAAGGCCCTGCCTTCTTCTTTGGCTTTCTGCTGATCATTCTGAAGCAGGATCTCGGCAGCCGACCAGGCCCAACCCATACCCCAGCCAAAGAGCGTTTCGGAACCACTTTTGAGACGGAAGAGGGTCTTGTTCTCGCAGGCGAGCTTGCAAGGGACCGTGATGGGAGAAGGCTCTTTGGACGCTGGCTCGTTCTTTTTGAGGCATGCATAGTCTTCGGTGCGATCGTGCTTGTGCACTGCGTCATCAGAGGTGGGATTGCCCATGTCGTCGCTCATTCCGCGGCAAACGCACGGAGGCTGGCCGTCATCCCTGGCATCAAGGTCGGGAGTCGACGGCAGAGGCGGGAGAAGCATGCCTGTAGGTGCAGCCTGGCTCGGGGCCGGAAGTGAAATGACGCTGGCCGGGGACTGTTCAGAAACTTGCGAGGAGCATGTCTCAGCAGGGTCGTCGACCGCCATGAGCCCTAATTCCTTATCCTTCTCAAGACATCTTTCAAACTTGTCGCCCGTGGCGAGCGTTTGCGCTTCCATCTCCTTCTCCTTTTGCAGGCAGTGCTCGAACTTCTGGCCGGTGGCAATGCTCGAGGCGCCAGCCGAGGTGGAACAGCCGCCGGAAGCACTGCTCCATCTGGGTTCGGACGAACCATCCATGGCTAGACGCTCGAGGACCGTTGCGGCATCTTCGGTATCGCTGTCCATCTCCTTTCTTGAGACGGGCATGTCGTCTGTGCGGAGACGACTGCGGGGCGAGACCCTTCGGTGCTCGTTGCGAGGGCTGGAGGGAGCAGTGTCGTCATCTTGGTCGCTCTCGTCGGTGTCATCGGGAGCGCCAAGCGGCGATATGGAAGAGTGATGCGCAGAGCTAGAAGAGCGATGGCCGGCAAACTGACTGACAGGACTGTTGGAACTTGTGCGCGTGAGGCTGAGATCGGCTGGGTCTAAACCAGACGAAGATCTGTAGGTATTCCAGTTAGAGGAGCCGGCGGGTGAGGTGGGAGCCAGGCCATTTGCGCTGGAAAGGGGCATCTGACCTGCAAGCAAAGCCTCTACCTGAGCAAGACGTGCTTTGATGGCCTCCACCTCAGCGGGAGGCGGGCTACCGGTGGACTGAGCAGCGTTGACCTGATCTTTGGCGGTGGAGATGGCGACGCTGAACTGGGTGTAGGCTGCGGAACCAGGCGAGAGGGGGTCGATGTAGTCAGGCTGAGCGTGGCTGTGAACGGTCTGATGGGATTGAGAGTGGTCGTGAATGATCTTTGGCTTTTGTTCGATTCGGCATTGATCCTGCTCGCCGCGTTTGATGCACTGATTGCACGGGACGACGCGGTCGCATTTGATCTTTTTCTCTCTGCAAGAGACACACGATACGGCTTTACGGTTGCGGCGTTTCGGGGGTGGTCGTGTGCCTTCAGGGTGCAGCTGCTGCTGCTGCTGCTGCAGCTGCTGTTGTTGTTGTTGTTGTTGTTGTTGTTGTTGTTGTTGTTGTTGTTGTTGTTGTTGTTGTTGTTGTTGTTGTTGTTGTTGTTGTTGTTGTTGTTGTTGCTGCTGCTGCTGCTGCTGCTGCTGCTGTTTCTGCTGTAGGCCAGGCAGTATGATGCCGTTGTTAGCTATGTCGAGGCGGTGGCCGTTCATCTTTTGTAGCTATGAGGTGGTTGCAAAGTAGGAAGCGAGAGAATTGCGAGATGAGATTGTGTAGACGGATCGCTATTCGTAAGGGCTTTGAGACTGAAAGAAGAGACAAGGACTGCGAGACGAGAACTTGACTGTCGCTCGAAGGCAGACGATTAATTGCCTTGATGGCCGTGGTGGTCTCGTTGCGCCCGACAGTCGATGACGAGACACGGAAGACCAGCTGTGTCGATAGCAGGACGATCACTAGTAGAAGGAGAGAGAGAGAAAGAAAGGAGGATGGGTATGAGAGGAGGGAAGGGTCCCACTACAAGCGAGTCAGTAGAGAGTTAGCAGCTGGCTCGAATTGACTGAGCCACACGCATTTCACCATGTTGGCGGGTTAGCATGCCCGTCACACAGGCAGGCAGGGTGCACACATTCCTTTTCTTCTCCAAGACGCACTACGAGGCTGTCGAGAACTGCTCAACTCGATGGATGCGAAAACGGCCAGGTCACCCTTGCGGGTGGCTACACAGATTCAGAGGCAGGACTGCGAGAACCGAAAGTTTGATTTAAGACGGCGCATGTGCGCAGCGTATCGGGAGGGATGCGTAGTTAAAGAGCTTTTTCTCTCTCGGGAGGAAGCGCGACGAAGTCAAGCGAAACACCGAAAAAGAGTCCAATCCTCGTTCCTCTCTTTGTGGCAACCGAAGGCAGGCGCGATGCGCTCTGTTCTCACGGTTGTCGGTTATGTCCCGAGCTAGCGACGGAAGCGAGGCTGACGGACGGAGAAACTAAAGTTTGCAGCTTGCGCATCCCTGCCGACTGAAAAAATATTCATGCTGCTCCAGTGCCATATGGTCGGAAAACAAACCCTGTCAAATCAATCGATTTTCGATCGATTTTCATCCTCAGCCTCGGCAAATCCGCCATCAAGCCACCTCTTCCAGGCAGTCCAACTAATTTAGCTGTTGTAATGATTCGAACCTCCTCGCGGGCCCGCCACAGAGCTATGCTGATCTTTCTTCGAGGTCCTGTATCGACAAAGCTTGAAATGAGTCTTAATTGGAGAGAGCCGATGGAAGTCTGGGCCGAACATCCACTGCACGTGTGTCATCTGTACGAGACAACCGTGGGCGACATCAAGATGGCCCGTGGATTTGCGAAATTTCTTCGGGGTTAAGCAAGGCCGGAGATTGTGCAATCGATCGGAGAACCGATGCATCACCGATTTGCGATCAGTTTTGAGTGTTGTTAGAGCTAAGCTTCTGTCTGACCTCGACGCGTCTAAATCAGATCGACAAGCGCAAGCGATGTCCCCGCTTGGCAAATGCGGACGAGCCCCTGTGTTGCTTCCCTCTCAAGAGTCAAGACGCGCATGGAAATTTGCACTCTTCTAACGTCCTTTCACAGAGTCGTGTGAAGTGTTGATCGACTTTGACTTTCATTGGCAGAGCCTTCTCGCATCTCTCATCACCACCATCGCCACCGGTCTCATACGCCAGCATGAGCATCACCGAAAACATGCAGTCGTCGACTCCACTACCGACCAAGCCACCAGCAAAGCAGCAGCCGCCGCATCGACCAATCCACCGCATACGTCGCGGTCAGAAGCTCGATGAAATTGTCTCGTTGTCTGAACAGAGGCTGGCTCGCTTCGCCTCGACCTCGTCTGGAAGCAGCGCGTCGCAATCCAGCTTCGCACCCACATCGTCCTCTTCGTCCTCATCATCTGGCCCTCCTGGTGGTCCTGCCGCTTCCTCTTCAAACAACGCTGGCGGAGACAGCCCATTTCAGCTGCAAGAGTATTTGGCCATGTTGGTGCGCCGCGACCCTCACAACGTCGAAGCCATCACCGCTCTGCCTACGGAAGCGGATGTTGAGTCGTCCTCTGCGGGCGACAAGGGGAAAGCCAAGGACGAGCTCGAAGACGACGGCATTTTCCAGAACGTCGACACCGACGTTTGGGTCTACGAGCAGCTCCGTCGTCTCGTCCTCGACCTCACCACCCCTTGGCTCACCTCGCTCCAACAGGAATGCGACAAGCACGCTCGACCGCAGACCTGCGCTGCCATGAATGCAGGCGACTGGATGTACCTCTGCGCCTCGCACGGCGAGGAAAAACAGTGCTGTGCCATCGACTACATGGTGCACACGCTCGACGGTGCTACTTCGCTCCTCAACTCGGCCCGTCACTTCCCGAGCCGCACCTATGTCCCCAACACGAGTCTGCGTCATTTCGGTAGCATTGCACGGCGCCTTAGCCGCATCTTTGTGCATGCGTGGTGCTATCACAGGGACGTTTTTCTGGCTTGCGAGGCCGAGACCTCGCTCTACCTGCGCTTCTTTGTTCTGGTCGAGACGTACGATCTTACGGCGACCGACAACCTGCCACCCAAACCCGGTCATGCTCCCACTGTCAGCAACAGCAGCCTCGACGACAACTCCGCTGCATATCAGGCAGACGAGGGGGCCGAATTCTCCCGCGGCACCTCGACAGCTCCATTGTTCACGTTGAACGGCACCACCGCAAAGAGGGAACGCAGCGGAACAGCTGCTATGCGCTCGTCGCTAGCGCAGAGCTTGCAGCAGGATCCACTGTTGCAGTCGCAGCCACCACAGACGCAGATCGACTCATCGTCGTCGACACACGTGGATGCAGTTGGGCTAGTTCCACCGCCAGCACCCAGTCCGCGACCGACGGCGATCTTGAGCAGACCCGATCGCGAGGAGGGGGATGACGATGCACCTGCGTGGTCTTCGCTTGCCGGTCAGGGAGTCAAGTCGGGAGAGCGGAAGGATGCCACCAAAGAGGAGGACGATGAGGATGAGGAGGATGAAGAAGAAGAAGAGGAAGACGCGAAAGGTGGAAAATCGGACGACCACACGCAAAAGATTGGACAGCGGACAGATGACGACGATGCGACCATCTCGCTGCGTGGTGTCGATTTGCCTTCTGGTATCAGTGCTAGCAATGGGGCGAAGGAGGAGGATGCACATTCGACAGCGTCCAAGTTGGAAGAATCTGATGCGACAAAGCCAAGCACGGAGGCTGCCTCCTCTTGATGACCGAGCTGTTCCTGTAATCGACGCAACACTTTGCAATTGGAACCCCTCCTGCTGGCGCTCCTGTCCCTATGTGCTTCGCTATTGTCTGGAAATGGCACTTGAGGAGTCCGCAAACTTGAGCAACTGAGAATGTCCGCCAGAACCCAAACGATGGTCTATAACTATGCAAGCATGGAGTGTCTAAAAGTACAAAAGTGAGATCTAAACAATGATGTCTACTGAGGCGCATGAACGAATGATGCAGCCGGCGATCGCAGCTTCAAAGCAGCGACCCAGCCAACGAGGAGACCAGCGCCGCAACCACTGCAACCCCCACCACCTCTGTCGACGCCCTTCCCCGCCCCGCGGCATTTTCGTTCTTACGAATCGACTTTGCGCTGGGCGTCTTTACCGCAACCACCCCGTTGCTCTGTGGAGCACTCGCATCCGTGCCGTCCTCATACCACCTCTTCAGCCACAGCGTCTCGACCCCTGGATCCGACGTAATCACCTTCCAGTCCTGGTGGCCCGTATTGCCGACAAAGCGGACGAGGTTGTTCTTCGGCAACTCGCCTTCCACCCCCGTGCTGCCAGGGAGCAGGGGAACGACCTGCTGCGTCCAGTAGTACATCTTATCCAGGTGGCCGGAACCCTGGGCGTTGGGCGCGCAGCTGTCCAACCCGGCGCCCGTGTCTTTCATGCCCACGAGATAATACACGGTGCGGCCGAGGTACCGACTGATGAGCTGCGAGGGCGACAGCTGCGGACTTGATTGCAGATAGTACTGCGGCAGGGTGCCGTTCAAGCCGTACTTGTAGTTTGAGTAGGTCTTTGCGCAGGACGCGCCGATCTTCGCTGGTCGAAACCCGTCGAGATACACAAAGGCGTTTGGGGAGGAGATCCAGAAGATGATGCGGTCGTCTTGCGAGGTGTCGTTGCGGAAGGTGGCGTAGCGGTTGGTGAGTTGTGCACCGAGGGAGAAGCCGGCGACAACGACATTGCGGAGGTGCGGGAACCGCGATTTGTCGAGGAAGAAGTTGACGGCTGCGTCGAGGGCGTCGAAGCTTCCCGCGCCTGCTGCGTTGGCGGGCTCGTAGGCGGGGCTGCCATCCCCCCACTCGATGGACTTCCAGATCATCACTTCGGTCGTGCTGACTTTCTGCAGGGGGATACGGAAGTGTCCGCGCTCGACGAACTTGTCGCGGCGCTCCAACCCTGAGGAATAGGATACATCGGTCGCGTAGGCCCCAAAGGAGCGTCTTCGCGCGGTGGGGATGGCAGCGGTGTTCTGTGTGCTGGTTGCACCTGCATTGGCCGAATCGAGATTAGGGTCGTACGGATACGCACCTTCGTCCATCGTGTTGAAGAACATTGGCGCCATCACTACCACTTCGTCGCGGTCGAAACTTCCCCCCGTCGCAGCACGCTTCGCAGACAGATCCGAATAAATCCACTGATTCCACGCATCCCTGTTCTCGCCGTGGATCTGGATCACTGCACGCTTGATCTTTCTCGCATCGTACTCTGCATCGATGTAGTGCAGGAGCGTCGCGGATCCTCGACCTACAACGAGCGTCGAGTTGTCGATCCGTGCACCGACGATTTCGGGGAGCGTTCTCCAGCCGTCGGCAGGATTGTTATTGCCGTCTGGGAAGATGCCTGGATCGGAGGAGGGTGAGAAGGGCGCCGAGCTCGACGTGGCTGCTGCGACTAGTGATGATGTGTATGATGCCGAGAGCAGGATGGCGGCGATGAGCGTTGGTGTGAGCCTCATCCTGCGGTGTGCTGTCGAGTTCGTCGTGAAGAGTGAGCCCGAACCTGTGGATCAGTGTGGCTGGTCGAGGAGAGAAGACGGTGTAATGGCTAGGATGACAACAAGACTTTATTTAGTGGCGTCTGTGGTTGATGAAGTATGTATGAACTCGTCGTGGATGCAGCTGAAGGGGGGCTGCCGAGCACGCCGTTCTTGGTAACACCTCCTTCTCAGTAAGACGCCGGCGCCCAGTCGGAGACAGCAAGAAAGGGGGTTTCTCTGCTGAGCCAGGGGTTGGTGGGTGGACGGACAGGCAGCAACAAAAGCTCCGTCACTTGGAAAGGGCCATACGATAAGACGAGAAACGAACAGGACGGCATCGCCGGCAAGGGCTGCAATACCAAAGAGCTATTGGAGCTGGCTGACACGATTCGGAAGATCCGCCGCACGTTCCCAAATCAGTGTCGGTGGTGGGGAGAGCGCGAGACTCTCTCGGCACACAGCCTTGCGGCCGGAGGTGCCGTTTTCTTCTACACAGGAAACATCCGCCGTCTGTTCGAGGCCATGGACCTCCGGTCTCGGCTTCTGTCTGGAAGACGCGAATTTCGGCAACAACGAAACGTGTCTTTGTTCGCCGAGGGTTTCAAGTTCTGCGACATGCACTCCAAAAGTGTCACGACCGCCGAAACTTTTTGCATCTGGAAATCTTGTCTTCGTACTGTATGCCAGAGTTCGCCAGCTGCAGCGAATCTCTTCATCCTTTACGCAGTGCAGACGCATACCACAGCCCACAAGCACCCAAGTTCTCGGAGCTTCTTCTTGTTTGAAGCTTACTCTCTTTTGACAGGAACGAGGCGAACAGCAACCGCCAGAAACAGCGCAGGCGTCCGTGTCCTCGTTGTCTGGCCCCCTTTTTCCCCCGCTGCCCACACTCAGCTGCAATACTTTTCCCAACTGCTCGGTACTTGGTATTGCTTGCTTCCAAGACGCCGCTCCGAACCGACAAGCAAAGTTCCTGAATATCAACGACGTTCTCTGCCAATATCCACCTTTGGCCGTCAGCGAGCGCTGTCGAACAGCCACAAAGTGGGCTTCCTGCGAAAAAATAGGTCTCAGCACATCAAAGTTGCTAGAGCCCACGCAAGAGGTTTGCCGCCGGCTCGGGCATCCGCCGAGGATCAATCACACATTCCCGCCACAGATTGGGAATCTTTTCGCCTTATCGCCCGCCTCCTGACTGCTCTCATCGTGTTTCCTGTCATCAACCAAACGCACGGTTGGGTGCCTCACACTTTGCACGCTAGGATGCCTAGATTCAAAGTGCGCGCTGTGTGTGGGGTATCATTGCAAACAGCACAAGAATAACGAAAGACAACACTCGCATGAGACGCATCGCTAGCCTCTCCTTCAATCATCGTCCATCGTGTCATCGTCAAAGTAGCCCAGCTGTCTACGCATCGCAGCATCCGTAAACTCGACCGCCCCACCTTCCGCATGCTCGTCCATCTCCTCGCCCAGATCCGTATTCGCCGACTCTTCAGCAGCCGATGACATCTGTCCACCGCGCTTGTTGAGACGCGTCTCCTTCCTGCGCAACGGATGCGAAGGCGGCAGCATCTCGCCGTCCTCCTCGACAATCTCGGCTTGCGAATCATTGTTGTCCGACTCGAAGTAGCCCTGACCAGTTCCAGTGCTCTGCGAAGGCTTGCTCGCCTTTTTGCTGCCAGAAGCACCCGTCCGGCCCTTATTGCCCCTTCGAGACGTATCTTCCTCTTCCGAGGAAGACGACTCGTCGCTGCTCTGCTGCTTCCTGCCCCTCTTGCGTGACTTCCTACCATTCGCCGCTTTGCGGCTGCCGCCCTTTCCACTTGCTCCTCCAGGAGTCTTGGCACCAGGGAACAAGTTGTTGAGCGCATCGTAGTTGATCTTCTTACTAAATTGCTTCTGCTTCAGCATCATCTTGGCGCTCTCTGCGGCCGACGTGTTGTGCATCGCAGTCGAAGCGTCTCGAGGCGCTCTAGGCTTCTTGCGCTTGTATGGTTCGCGGATGGGCACGCCCATCTTCTGATCGTGCTCGAGCTTGAGCTGCTTCTTGAGCATCTGCTCCATCCAGTCCTTGTTGAACTCCATCCAGACGCGCTCCTTGATCCTCACCTCTTCCGGTGAGAGGATGAACCGGTCCAGCTCTTCTTCGTCCAAGTCGGCCAGATCGTCCACGGGCGCAGCGACACTGCGTCGCCTGTTGGTAGGAGCCGCGTCGCCGCCCTCGTCAGCACCGCCGCTCTGCGTCGCATCGACATCGTCTCCCAACGTGCTTTGGACGTCCATACCCAGTCCGCCAAGGGGGAGCAGCTGGCCAGCCTTGCTCACGTCCAGAGTTGCGTCGCCTCGCGTACCAGAGGGCCCCGCTCCGTTGGCATCTGGAATCGGCTGTGTCACTTCGGACAGCGAGTCGTTGCTCACCGCCAAAGTCTGGGTGGCCGCTGCACCAACTTGACCCGACTTGGCGCGTTCGGCCCGCTCGCGCTCCTGCACCTCGAGCGCCTTGTCGAGCTCTTGAG
The DNA here is from genome assembly GCA_928724755.1 of Sporisorium exsertum. Lineage (NCBI taxonomy): Eukaryota > Fungi > Basidiomycota > Ustilaginomycetes > Ustilaginales > Ustilaginaceae > Sporisorium > Sporisorium exsertum. Next base: position 1,217,878 of record CAKMXK010000015.1, on the reverse strand, counting down.
CAAGACCCTGCTGCAGATATTGCTGAATTTCTTGTTCAGTGGCTTCGTCGACGACCTTTTCCAAGGCGGGATCGATCACGTCCGAGTCGTCCACTTCCGCGGCGGCTCTGGCGCTGCTGCTGGCGGCATCATCGCCTTCGCCTTCGGCGTCCGCGTCCGCATCAGCTTCGTCGTCGGAACCCTCTGCGTCTTGAACGCCTTCGAGTTTGATGTGCTTGTACGATTTGCGCTTTCGCTTGCTGGGTGCCGGCTCACGAGCGCGAAGAAACGCTGGAGGGGCGTGCTCCTCCTCGAGCCAAACATTGCGAAAGTCTTGCACAGAGAGTTGGCCGGTGGGAGTCTTTTTGAAGTCTTCGAGACGCGCCTTGAGCGTGACGTCAGCGATCTTGACCACCTGAATCACCTCGCTGACCGAGCGTCGGAAGTGGTTCATGCGTGCAGCGAGCATGAGGCATGCGCCGCAGATACCTGCAGGACGACGACCTTCGGTGAGCCAGTCCTTTTGAAATCGCGAAACGAGCCTGGATGCGTCGTAGGCCACCTTCTGCGTCTCTTCGCCGAAGTCGAGCAACGCGGCAAAACGCGCAATGTAGATGGAAGGGTCAATTAGCGGCAAACGCAGATTCAGCACGCGAATGAGCTTGAGATAGGATCGCCCGAGGATGAAGACGTTGACCTGGATGGCATCGGCAAAGTCGATGAGCATGTGCGTGGTCTTCTCCATTCGGCACGCGACGTAGAGGCAGCTGGCGACGGTATATTCTGACTTGCGACCGAGGACGTAGTTTTTGGGCTCGTCGCCGGTAGCAGCAGAAGCACCGCCGTCGAGTGCCAAAGTGAAGAAGCGCAGAGAACGGTCAGCGACGTGCGATGGGATGCGCAGCGCTGAGGCCATGTTGTTGATGCCGATTCGCGCATTCGAGATGGTCATCTCGCGCGACTCGCTCACGTAGCCTCCACGGAAGCCGCCTGGGCCAGAGACGCGGGCGCGTGCCTGGTCGGCGGCGATCATGCTACCTTGGACGACGGCACCACCTGCCGAATTCTCGCCGAAGGTGATGTCGCTGACGATCTGCGACTCTTCGAGCACGACACCACATTGTGAACAGACCGCCTGGTTGTCGGCATAGTCGATAGCGGATGAACCGCAGTTGGTGCACTTCATGGTGCTGTAAGTAGGGAGTCAGTCCTAGATGGAGATTATTCGATAGCGCGTATGCTTGTGACTAGGTGCGTGTTGGCACCAGCGAGACGCTGGCGCGGCGAACGGGGATCGCAGTGGCGGTTAAGTTGAAGGGGAGGCGCGAGCGAGAGAGGAAAGTGGCGATGCGCGTCGGAAGCGTTGCACCTCCCCAGCGATGCTGTGGAAAGAAAGAGTCGGTGGGGCGGTGCGTGTGCAGTTCGAAGCACTAGCGAGGTGAGGATAGGAAAGAAGACGTGGGGTGTCGCAACCAAGGGGGAATATGCATGGCGAGTGCGGCGACGGGGATCAAGGTGATGATGGTGTTAGCAAGTGGATGGTGATTTCGAAAGTGAGGCGCCGAAAGGCAGCAGCAGCAGCTTTGCTCAAAAAACCAAAAAAGAAAAAAGTCAAAATTTCCAGTCAGACTTGCCGAGCTCCACAGAAGTCCCACAAAAATGCCTGCATTTCTTGCATGCACAACGACCCTGAAAGCGCTTCATAAAATCACAACACAGCGTCGGCTTCCAGCCACATGCCAGTGCAGCGTCAAAACAGACTTGGCAACGCAGGAATCGCACAACACAGTCCTCGAGTCGAAGATGTCCGAATCTTGGTGTCGCAAAGAAGGATGGGGCATTGCCCTCTCCACCATGCTTGAGCCGCCTTCCACAGTCACGATAAAAGCAAGAGTAAAGACAAAGGTATCACGATTGCATCAGAGCCTTACTTAGAGGACATGTGCTTCAACATTTGAACCCACCCTTGCTCGCCCCTTCACCGAATCATCTTCATCTTCATCTCGGTCGCCTCCCACGTCCTAGTCAGCGTCGACAAGAAAAACGTCTCGTCGCGGACAAACTTCTGCATGTCCTCTTCCACCGCCGTGAATCTGTGGTGGAACCAGATCAGCTCCTCCCATATCGTCTTCCTCGCATGGATTCGACGATTGAGGTACTTCTGAATCGAATGCGTGTCCTGTTTCACCTGAGCCGACAATGTCGCCTGTTCCTGCTGCACACTCGCCTGGTTGCTGCTCTGCGCCGAAGCTGCGAGCGTGGTCATCTTCTTCTGCGCAGCCTCGATGCGCTTCTTGAGCATATCGATCGGGTCGACGAGCTGGCGGTCGATGCGCGCAATCAAGTCGCGGAACGAGAGAATCAGATCGCGCTGCGCCTTCATGCCTTCGAGCGTCGAAAGCGAGACTGCAGAGACGCGCGACGACGTCAGGTCAGAATGGTCTTGGAAGATGGCCGCTGTCGTCGACAGGATCTCTTCCGTCTTTTTCCCATTGTCGCTCCCGGGCCTCCAGCGCTTGGCCGATGTCTCGATGACCGAGAGCAGCGAAAAGTTGAGCCGCGAATAGTCGGCTGCCGCCGCATCGTTGCGCTTGATGATGCGCTCCAACAGCGCTACCATGGCCGTCCATCGCTCCAACAGCTCGGGGATGGCTTGGCGCTGCTGCGTGAGCTTCAATTCGAGATCCTCAGGGATGCTCATGCGTTCCGCTTCATCCACCGTCTTGACAAGCCCTTCTTCGTCAAGAAACAGCGCCGGTGCCGAGCTCCTCCACTCCGCGATCGGACGCGGCTCGGTGAAAAACACCTCGACCAGCTTGTCTTCGCGCAGCACCGGATGGCACGTAAGTATGCGCAGGTACCGCTCGAGCCCACGTCTGCGTCTCTCGATGAACAGATCATCTGCACTGAGATGACGACCTGCGATGGGCATGGCGATCCGCTTCGGCGGCAGTACGGGTAGGCATCGGAATGGGTACCTCTTCACCAGGCATTCTGCAAGCCAGATCCAGTCGCTGTATCGCCTTGTGACTTGGGATTTGCGGAAGCTCGAGCTTACTATGTAGACGTTGTGCTTGATGATGAAGCCTTCGAGTTCGCTGCGCAGGCGCACCGTCACTTCATCCTCGGGCAACTCGGCGGAAGGATCCTCGGCTGCAGCCACCGCATTGGTCTCGGCGGTTTCCGACATGTACGAAAATGGACGCTCTTGCCGTGCCACGTTTTGCCGGACTCTTGCGCCTGTGCGGTCGGGGCCGAGAAAATTGTCTCCTGATGGCGCCTCACTGTGGGTAAACAGCTGCTGGGACCGCCTGCTGTCGCCCGTATCGCCTGTCACTGCTCGGATGCGCTCCGAAGGACCAGAAGAGCTATTGCCTGCAAAGCCTCCTCGGAAGGCGGAATCGTAACTCGTCGTGGCCTCATGCTGCTGCGCTAGTCCATCGTATTGATTGTACGCAGGCCGCGTATCGAAGCCGTTGAAGCCGCCGCTGTTGGTGTTCCAAGGATCCGACATCTCGCGCATGGGTCCAGGCGGTCGTGCCTCTGTCCGTGAGAAGCCAGAGGGTGCGGCGGGCGGGAAGGTGTGGTCGGTGCGCAAGTCGACCATGGCATCGGAAAGATTCAGCGTTGGAGATCCAGCGCCCCCCATTGCTATTCTTTGTTGGATAATGTGTACGTTGAGCTCTTCGCCTTGCTGCAACTGGTGAAGCAGTCCTAGGGCACAATAGAAGTCAGTGCGAGAGCATCGAGAGCCCTTGCAAGCAGCATTGACGATCTTCAAGGGCGACGTGCATGCGATAAAGGTGGAAGGAGATTTGACGTGTCAGCCTACGTCAACGATTCAGCCTTTCCTGAGGTGGGCAACGACTCACTTGCTCTGTGCTACCGGACCCAAGACCCCCCGCCGAGCTGAGAAATTTGTGGAGGACGCCTAACGGTATATCCGCATCCGAGGCGTCGGCGAACGATTCACTGGGATTGCTCTTTGCGGCAAGGCTCCAAGCACGTCGATAGGCGTCGGGAACATTCGGCTCGACTGTATCGACACGCAGAGCCGGTAAAATGAGGTTACAACATCCAGCGTCAGCGGCAGACCGAATGCACGCGGTCGTAACAGGGGCTGCAGTGATACTTGTAGGGCGGGAGAAGCGACGACTTACATCCGAACGTGCTTGACTCGAGCGTCGGCGAGGTGGGGTTGGAAACGGACGAGCCTGGTTGTGCTCCACCCCAAGTGAAGGGGCGATGCTGGCGTGACATACAGAGTCAATTCCTCTTCTCCGCCTCGATGCACCAGCCGTCTATAGATGCGATGTGCTGAGAAGTAGTAGCAGATCGGCCCTCGTTGGTGATGAGAGCGTCTCGCAAGACCGAAGGCTCGTTTACCTGTTGGAGAGGTTGTTGTTTGAAGGTGTCGATGTCTCTGTAGGCCAGTGCGCGACTTTTTTCTCCACTTTCCCGAGACTTGGCGTTGGTGTGTATATTTTCGTCTAGTTCCCAAAACAAGACACAATCTCACATTCTCGAGCAAAAAAAAATCCGCTTGAGATCGCAACGCTTGCTTGCAATGCCTCCGATAGGCGATCGATGTGCGTACTGTATGAGGTTGCTTACTCCTCTCAGTGTCAGATGCCATCGAGCTTGGCTCAAGATCGGGTCAATCTGACCACAACCTGACTTTGATCTAATCGGGACTTGTTACAAAGCTGCGCCACGGCTACTGGCTCCGTGTGAGCCTGCAATGAACTGGAGGTGCTAAGTTAGTGCGCTGCAAAGCTTGGACTTACCTGGATCGACAGGTGATTGTCGTTGGCATTTGCACGTGCATCAAGGAGCCGATGCAGATTCGACAGCACAGTATTACTGCACGCCTCATTTGCTGCTAATATAGCCCTTTGGCAGGCCGGTTGCAGTTCATGGCTCCTTCAGCCATGGGATTTCAAAAAGGCATTGTTGCTAGAACACCCTAGTGAATGGGTCGCTTGCGCACAGCAGAGCTACTGGAGACCAATCAAAGGCCTTATGTTTCTCCCACGGTGGTTGACAAAGGGGTTGTGTTCCCACCAAGATCGGTGCCGAGTCTAAAGATGTCGACGGTAGGGTGACAAGCTTATACGACGTTCGAACAGGCAGAACTGTTCGGCTGGATGTCATGGGAACTAGAACTCGCATGAGGTTGAATTCCTTCCCGTCCAGATCAGTGGCGCTCGAAGAAGTGCCCCCGCCGCCAATCGGCTGGTACAGCGGGTTCGCTTCGTGCCCGCACCTCGGATAGATGCAGTGTGGTTATCAAGACCCCTGTCAGCACTGTCCATCGAGAGCCGCCGCTCGCTTAGCGCAAAGAGCAGCATCAAGGGCTCTCACTTGAAAGACAACCCTATTGTTCGCTGACAGCATGGACATGCCCTTGTCTGCAGGTGTTGAAAGGAGTGCGTCTAGCGAAGCTTCCGAAACTGCGGAGCTGCATTGACCGCGCAAAATGCTTCCAGAAGCCTTTGCGCAGTATGCGATCATGCAGGCAAGCTTTCGTATGCAGCGCCTCGCAGTTGGAGGCACACAAGCTCCAGTTAGCACACAATACGAGACTCGTGCATCACAGCGACGAGCTGAACAGCCATGCCGAAGGCACTTCCGATTGCCGCCTTGAGGCTGAAAGTCAAAAGCAGCTCATAGATAGCGAATCATTTTGAAAGTCCGAAGCATACGACTTGGCATGCCGTGTCGCACGGTAACGGTGTGTACTGTACACATGCTTGCAAAGCACATTTGACGTGCCAGGAACAGACGTTGCACCTGCGCACGCTCGGTGCTCTTCGGCTGTGCACGAAAAACTAAGAGAAGGCGTAAAAAGGGGGACAAAGAGGCAGAAGCGAGACCTCGCCAATCAGCGCTAGGCTTTTTCAAAACAAGACAACCGCACGGTAAGCGAGCTGCCGGAGGGTTGCTCGATCCCACTCATGAGTAACCTCATGCCAAACACAAATCGGAGAAGCGAGTTGTTCACAGCAGTCGACAAGCATGAGACAAAGGAAAAGTTGACTTCGGGTTTGGGACCATGGGAGCGAAACAGGCTCGACGTCATGGACGACGGAACCAAATAGCCGGTGCAAAGTTGTTTCGTTGTTTGGGGACAGCAACGCTTGCTACGGTCCTTGAGCCGCTAAAAGCCTTTTTTTAGTCTCCTCTTCTCTCGCTGTCGGACAGTGCTGCAAAGAAGGCCATGTCACCGAGTGACAACGGAAAAAAGGCCTTGAGAATGACCGGATTTGGTTGGCCTCGAATGTCCCGGGTGACGACGCTAAGCGTGATGCGATGTTGAGAGCCAGTCGGACATGGACACAATGATCTAACCTGCCGTTCTGAGTTTGAAATCCCGAAGTGGAACACGCGGACTGGTGTGACTGCCCGCAGTAGTCACTGCCACGTCTGTTCCGAATTACCGAGCAGACACCCACACAGAGCCATATTAAGAGGATGAGAATCTCGCAGCTGGTGTTTTTCTTTTTTTTTTTTTTTTTTTTGGGGGAGCGGCAGTCCAAATGCATCTGAGCTGTCAAGAATCGATTCGCCTCTGCTTTTTCGCCGCGTCCTCCATCCACAGCTGCCAGCTGCCAGCTGCGTGCCAAACTGCGGGCGTAGAACGCGATGCAATCTGACCCACAAAGTTCATCAGTGTGCAGTCCGCAGAAGCCTTCCTGTAGACGATGGAAATGCGTGCGTCCGACCTGTGAGCTGTGGCAGCCGAGTCCCCTTTTTTCTTTTTTCTTTTTTTTCTTTTTCTATTTCTATTTCCTTTTTTCTTTTTTTGGTCAACACAGTTTCGGAGAGCTTGTGCCGAACAGAGAGTGCTTGGCAACAATGCGACAGGACAGCCAAAGTGGCGCTCGACAATGATCAGCAGCTGTCAGAGCTGTCGAGGCGGCGACCGAGCCGTGCCTGAGTCTCTTGGTGCCCATTGCTTGGTTGCCGTGCCCAAATCATGGACAACCTTCAACATGTCTCCTTTGTCTCTTTCCGCTGGACATGCGTCACGAGACCTCCAAACTAAAACTCAACGGACAAGCATGAACAGAGATAAGCTCCTTGCCGAAGCTCGCGAATGCATCGATAGAGCCTAATTTCGAGACGCCAAGAAGGAGCTTCGGAACCCACCAACGTGCAAAAAGGCGATCTTCGTTCGACCTTCATCTGACGAGGTGGGTGGCAGTGCACTGGCAATAGCGACCGTTGGCAAAGTTGATTCATCGAGTGCAAGCGCGGAGTTCGAACGCATTTGCGATCTTGGTAGATCTGCATGGCGATCAAGAGAGGACGACAAGCCGGGAAGGCCAAAGAGAAAGCGATCGGCGACGGTGACGGGCTGCCGACAGGTCACACACGGCAGCGCCGGCAAAAATTTAAAAATTTAAAACGAAAAAACGCAAAATTACTGTAACAAACTGACTGCTCGGCCCCTTTGTTCCGTTGAGGGATGAATGGCGCTTCCTCGGTGTCGGTGGCACTGCTGTAGTCTCACAGCTTTGAGAAGCTGCTGAAGAGCACATAAGCAGCGACCATGGCATTGCCACAAACAATAGAGACAGAGAGAGCATATGTGTGTGTGTCTGCAGTTTGGACAGGAACACAAAGGGACCTCAACTCCGACCGACCGACTGACCGACAAAGCAACCAAGAAGAACAAAGGCAAGATGTCAACCGCACTTGTCGACCGTCGCGTTTGGGACACTTACAGCGAGAGCGCATGGTTTCATTTAGCACTTACTATCTTAACGTTTCGCCCTGCTCGACTATGCCATCGAGACCCGGTGCACCAAAACAGCGAAAGCAGGCCGCATCGAGCATAGCCGACCTGTCGAGCAGCTGAGGAGGCAGACGACAGGAGGCAGACAGTCTAGCACTGCGTCTCATGAGGTGACGGGGTTTCCAACGTTTTCTCGGCGTCGGATCGACAGCATGCTTGACCAACCTCTCTACCGTGTAAGACCGACCGGAAACCTTTTGTTCGTTCTCGACATTCCCCGTTCCGCTAGCCTTTTCATCGTCCTTCGCGTCTTAGTCCCTTACGATGAAAGCTGCCTAAATAAGGCGAAGAGGAGAGAAGGGGGTGCGAAACGGCGTTCGATCTTTTGACGTTGGGTCGAATTGGATGTGTGGACAGGCACGCGGAAGGGGCGTCAGCTGCCGTCGAACAGCAGCTCGACGCTGCGTGACGTTTTGGATTGATTTGGAATTTTGATTTCATTCGAATCTGGTAAGACCAAACCCTAGCTTACTGCACACTGGCTGCAGGATTGCTTCGAGTCCAAGACCCCTTCTGCTTTATGCCGAAACAGGTTTTGGCAGTTTATTTTTCTTTCTTTGCCCAAAAAAGCGATGACTGCCCCCGTGCCCGAGTGCAGAGGAAAAGGAGTTTTCTTTCCCTTCTTGGCTTTTCGCCTGGGCCTGCACTTGACGCTCCGTTCTCGTTGTCTTCTGCAGCTGCTGAGTTAGGACGCCGGGCTGCTTTCCCCTGGCACGGTATCATGGTCCCTTGCCATGGCCCTGGCCCTGTCGCCTCTTTCCCACCCTGTTGACGGCGATGATGTGATGATGTTTTATTTTTTCCTTCTTTTTGACAGTTTGCAGCGTGGAATCTCGCAACCGCATGTTTTGACAGCAGCCGCACGAGCTCAAGTCAACGCCGCCGCCTCTCTCGCTTGTGAATTTCCACTATTGTGGATGGGCGCAGGCACTTTTCCTGTTGACTGTCTTCATCGCCCCCATCCTCCCAACTCCGTAAGCCGAGCCGTCACGCAGAACGCATTTCTTCTCTGCTGCTGCTGCTGCTGCTGCTGCTGCTGCTGCTGCTCGGTCAACTACGCTACCGCCGTCTGTTCACCCTTCCGTGTGGGCCGTCTTTTTTTTTTTTTACAATTTCTTTTCTTCTCTCCCTTCCATTCTTCCGACTCGTGCCTTTTGTTTCCCTTTGTTTTGGCTGTCTTATGCCGACCGACACCTTTTGACAGTCTCGACTCTGCATGACACTCGCCTGGAGCCTGACTCTCCGCCAATCTCGTCAAGTGGAAATCTCAGTCTGTTTCGTTTCATTTGTTTAACTTATTCGCTCAGTCGTCTCGTCGCTGTTACGGCCCACGACACTCCGGTCTTGGTCGCTCTTCTTCATCTCTCACTCTCTCTTTGCCGCCACTCCGCCGCTGTCCCTTCTCTCGTCATTTCCATCACCGCCCTCTTGACGGTTCGTACTCCGCAACCCTGGCTCACCGCCGTTTCGGTTCTTTCGCCCGTTCGTCCATCATCCATCCGTCCATCCGCTCTCCAACAGCAGCTGCAGCTGCAGCAGCACTTGTTCCTCTCATTTCGGTCGTCAAACGTCAGGACCCATTTTTTCGCCTCATTCTCCCGTCGACCCGCTTTGTTTCTGGTTCACTTCTCCGACCGCCCATCCTTAATTCGCAGCAATCGAACCAGTGGCCTTCTTATCGTTACTGCCATCACCACCGTCGCCATCATCTCGTCGTCCCTTGACCAGCTTACACATCGTCACATCTTATCGAGGCACCTTTGTTGCATTCTACCGCGACCATCGTCTCCGTCGCCTCTAATCCAATCGTCCATCGCTGTTCGGCAAGTGATTCTGGCTCCACATACCTTCGACTTGCTCGACGAGTCGTAGTCACTCTTTGGCACATATACACCTTTGCTACCTCTTCTTTCCGGCATTGCCGGTTGCAATATGGTCATCTCGCTCTCCTCCAGACCCACCAGTAGCGTCCGCGAAGAGCAACAAGCCTCCGCCCATTTGCCGAGCATCAACAACACCCCTCATCTCAGAAGCGTTCCCACCTTTGCCAACCCTTCACCGCGCATCGGTTCCGTCCTCAGCACACCCAGCGACCGTTCCGCCCCGCCCGCCTCCTCAGACGACCGTCACAGCTCGCCACCGGCTGTTTCGGCACGTTCCTCCGAGTACTCGTTCGATCGCCATTCCGTCTCGAGCTTGGGCCAGCGCTCCATCAGTACAGCGGCTACTCTGCCACTGGCGTCGCACGACGTGGATCACCTTCCGCCGCTTTCGTCGCTAGGCATCCCCAAACTCGCGCCAGTCTCGCCCCGCTCGGTTCGAACGCAACCTCCATCAGCCTCGATGAACGCCGCGGACAAGGCGGATCTCGCCGCTCGCCGAGCCTCGCCGCCGGCACCACCGCCATCGCTGCGTCGACCTGCCTCTCCAGCCGGCAGGATCTCCAACCATTCTGCAGAGTGGGACATGCATTCGGATCGTGGCAGCCCACGCATGGCAGGTCGTCGACCTGGCCCTCCCTTGCCACCTGCTTCCACCGGTGCCGGTCCCGTGCACTCGGCCTACACTCGCGGCGAATATGCTAGCAGCCCACGATCCATGTACCGCGATCCTGCGTACCGTGACCCACGCGAGCTTTCCCCACCCACCGCATCCTCGGGACTGAAACGCAAATTGAGCATCTCCTCCGACATGGGAGCACGACGAGGATTACATGAGCGCGTCGACAGGAATGACAATACTTGGGCAGCATCGGCAGACTACCCTCCTCCTCGCGCTGCTGCTGCTTACGCCGACAATGACCACTACCGAGCTAGAGGTCGTGGCGAGACCCCGGAGCGCTCCTATCCCGGCTCATACGCGCGAGAGGCCGCCTACCCGAGCCGCTACGCAGACCCGCGCACGGACGAATCACGCTACTCACCCCGACACGCATATCCAGCGTCGCCTTCGTCGTCTCGCACCGCCTACCGTGGTGGTGCCCATGATGCAGCTGCGCCGTCCGGTCACCCTTATCCACCCGTCTCGCGCTACTTGGATCGATACAGCCCTTCGCCTCGCTCGCCTTCGTACGCTCCTCGCCAAGCGATGCCTCCCTCGCAAGCACCGCCGCCGCCGCACGACCCGTACAGCCGCAGCGCACCTCATTCGTCTTACCTCCGACGCCCATCGCCTCCGCCCTATGTATCCGACACGCGCCCGGTGCTTCCACCGCTTTCGTCTCGCACTCCAGCATCGCGGTATCCAGCAGCACCACCGGCACCGGCACCCACTTTACGCGGCTCTCGCTACACACCACCTTTGGAGGCTCTCGCTCACGCAGACAGGCTGAGCCCTTCTCCCGAGCCCCATGCTTACTCGGAACCATTCTATCCGGATCGACGCCTCTACTTTGGCCGCGAACGAATTCAAGACCCGGAGATGGACGAGTACTATCACGGCCCCAACGGCTCTGCTGGTGGCGCGGGAGGCAAGGCGCGCTACGCCGCCGACCCATACTATGACCCGTACGGATCGCCTCATACCGGAGCGTATCCGCACCCAGGTGCACATGTGGGTGGCAAGCCGAGCAACGGTGGTGCTGGGCCTATGCCCGTTCCATCGCCAGGTATGGGACCTATGGGAGGTCGACATCCTCACGATACTCGTTTGCCCTATGCTGGTCCGTACGGTCCCGGTGACTACATGCCGCATGATCCACGCGACATGCACGCGCACGCTGGTGTGCCTCGCATGGGCCGGCCGGGCGGCGTCATGCCCATCCCTGCAGCTCATGTGCCACCTGGACCTGCGGCAGGCATTGCACCCCCGCCGCGTCGCAGAGGTAAACTGCCCAAGCCGGTTACGGACTTGCTTAAGAAATGGCTGCTGGAGCATGCCAGTCATCCGTATCCGACCGAAGACGAAAAGCGCTCGCTGTGCAGCTTGACCGGCCTCACGCTCTCGCAGGTTTCCAACTGGTTTATCAATGCGCGTCGCAGGATCTTGCTGCCTACGGGTGCGAATGGCAGTCCGGGCGGATCTACCGCTGCTCATGTCACAGCCGCTTTCAGGGACGATAGTGCCAGTCCTGAGCCGTGAGCGCCGCCAAACAGCAGCGGCGAATGACACCAGCACCATCTCTCTGGTATCGCTTCAAGCTCGTTTTGACTGAAGATGACACCTCTGTCGTAACGGTTTGCAATACAGGCTCTACCTTTTCTGTACCCTTTCGCTCGCTCGCGTCTCGTGTAACGTGAAAGGGTTTGTATTATTCTCCTTATTGCTGCAGCAAACATAACCGAGTTCACATGCAGCTGTCGGGCATCTCTCGCCTTCTGTTCTGGCTGTGACCCGTGGAGCTCACACAGCGTGAAACATTGAAACCGCTTCCTCCCCCTCAACATGAACACCTTGTTGCACCATGTGTAATCTTGTGACTGAACGTGGTATGAACTATTTATCGAGAACGAATGACTGATCGTACACTAGCGGGGGGAAGGGGAAAAGGTATCTAAGTTACTTGGTGACCGGAGCACGAGGTCCGAAGTTGATGGAAAATGGGTTGAGGACGTCTTTGCGCCTTGTGAGGAAGTTTGCTGCGGGCACTGGGGCGGGTGCTATTGGTGCAGGGGCGGCAGGGGCGACAAAAGCAGGAATTGGCGCAGGGGCGGCCGGGGCGGGAGCTGCAGCTTCAGCGACCGCCTGCCTGAGGGCTGCCTTTACCGCCTTCTTCTGCGCCTTGAGCGAGTCGATCCCCCCTGCTGGCGCTGGAGCTGGAGCTGGTGCTGGAACTACCGGTGCAGGCGCGGGAATAGGCGAGATATGCGCCGGAGGATGCGCCATCATCGGACTCGGCATCTGCGTGATCTGTGGCACCGGCATCCCCATCGGCGAGCCCGGATAACCCCCAGGCACATTATACCCCACCGCCATCGGGCCCGTCTGCAAATGGCGCGACTTGATACTCCACAGATCCGCAATCTCGTACTCCAAGTGCCGCTTCGCCTCGCGAATCTTACCGACGTCCTCAAACATGCCCGTCACCTCCCTGTGCAGCAATCGCTTGAACTCGTCCGCATGCTGCTGTACGTTGTGTCGCAGCATATCGCGCGACGCCGCATTCACCGCCTCCACCAACTTCACGTTCTGCTCGCTCGTAGACTTGAGCAGTTCCGACGTCATCTGCCGCAGCGCCGCATCCGCCGCCGCCGCCGACTTCGCCTCGTTTTCCTTCTGCGCGTTGATCGCCGCGACCAGAGACTCGATCGCGGACTTCGGGTCGAGTTCCTTTTGTTTCGCTTCCTCAGCTGCTTTGTCGGCGGTGATGCGGCTGTAGAGCAGGTCGACCAGCTCGGCTTTTTCTTTCTCTTTAAGGCTGAGCAGAGAGCGCTCGCGTTCGGCTTCCTTGGCTTCTGCCTCGGTCTGCTTCCTCTTGGCTTCTTCTTTGGACGAGAGCAGGTGCTTGAGGATCTCTTCCACTGCCAGCGCGAGTGCTGCTGTGGTTGGGCCAGATCCTGTCTCTGCTTCCTCGCCTTCGTCTTCAACAGCCTTCGCTGCGGCCTTTTCCTTACCCGCAGCTGCAGCTGCAGCAACACGCGCAGGAATGGGCGTCGCCATCTTCGTAAAGCCGCCCCCGCCGTCGTCTTCGGATCTCGGCTCTTCCGGCTCGTCCTCAACCGCAAAGCGCGTGCGGTGCGGCGAAGGCGTCGGCATCAGTGTGTCGCCGTCCAGGCGGGAGTCGTCGCCGCTCTCGTCGGGTTCAGGTGCATTGCTTTCGACGTGCTTGGTGAGTTCGATGATCGCCTGTGTACCGTACCCTGCTTCTGCGGATTGTCGCACCAGCTCGCCGACACGCGTACTGTCTTCGGCATCAGCGGCATCTTTGAGCTGCTGCAGCATAGGAGCCGGGAGTGGAAGCTGGCTGTCGATCGCAGGATCGCCTGTCGCTTCGGCGGGTAATGGATCTTCCGGCTTGCCCGCTACTCGCTGCATCACTTTGAACCGTTCCCACTCGCGTAGCGCCTGTCGGATCAGCAGTGCCCCGCTTGCAGCTGCAGCAGCTTTGGCTGCTTTCGATTTGAAGCTGCTCTTGACCCCGCCTTCGGTGTCGTCCGGTTTGTACCACGAATTGTCGGCATCGTCGGCGGATGGCGACTCGCTCCGCCGCTCGTTCCACTTTCGTGTGCCGGCCGGTCTTCGTCGCCCGGGCGAGCTCGGAGCGTTGGTCTTGTCGCCCATCGTGATGATTGGTGCGCCGCTGTATGGCGTAGGTGCTAGATGCCCTCGTTTCGTGACGGCAGGGACAGCACCGGCGGTACCCGGTCTTAACAGCGACGGCGGTTGCGCTTCTGCGTTGGCGTTTGCTGCTGGCTCGGATGCGCCGGTCAGCTTGAGCGCCGGAGCACTTGATGCAGAAGAAGTTGGCAAAGTTCGGCCTTCTTTGAGCGCCTTGAGCTCGTCGTGAAGCTGCGTGACCCCACTCGCGAGCGTGCGCCACTCCTTAGAACGATCAACCACATCCCGTTCCAGCCACGCGTTGAGCTCGTTGAGATACCTCGAGATCTCGGTTTGCTGCTGAAGCTGTGTCTGCCGAGCCATTTCGCTCTGTTTCAGCGCCTGCAAGATCGTGGCGAGCTCAGCATTAGGTGTGCCGAGCACCGAGCCGCCTGACGCACTGTATGCAGACGAGACGTTGCCAACCCCAGGCGTCGGAGGCGGTCCGGCGAACTTGGCCTCCCCCATCGCAGCTGCAGACATGGACAGGCCCAGGCCATCTGGCGTCTTTTCAGCACTGATGCTGGTAGCTTTGGGATCCTGCTCGTCGCCCTCGACCGCCCAACGAACGCCGGGAGTCGGCGGGACGGGCTTGTCAACATTGACGTTGGGCATCTCTGCTGTCACTGAAGACGAAGACGCGTGAGTCTCTGCCACATCCGTTTGTGCGATCTTGGGTGTGTACCATCCACCGACTTGGGCGGGTGCACCGCTCGCAGCTTGCTGCTGTGCTCGCCTTCTGCGGATTTCGGCTTCCATATCGAGCGATCCGTAGCTCGGCTCGCTCTGGAGCATGACTGGGCGCGGTGTTGCTTGGGTCGAGCCTGGGTCGCCAAGCATGCGGAAGTTTTGAGCAGGAGCGCGTCCGCCAACACCCATGTGTGTAGTGGCTCGCGAGGCCGGTCGACTGACCAGCGATTTGGCGTCCCACTCCGAGTTGGGTGGGGGTGATGGGACACCACGCTCAGACGTCCAGCTGCGTGGAGGGATTCGGCTCATCACAGATGCACTTCCCAGATCGGTCGCCGACGTGCTCGCCGCAATGCTTATGCCCGAAGCGCGTCGTGGCAGTGACGCGGAGAAGCGTCTACGCGGATCAATGTCGGCATCGATGGGCGTTCCCGGTTGGTCCGCTGCCCCAGCAGGTGCACTGGATCCTCGCACCATGTCGGACGAAACATTCCGCGTCGTATAGTCAGCCTGGATTGCCTCGTGACGTCCGTCCTTGCCGTACTTGGCGCGGTCTTCCATCGACTTGATGAGCTCGCTACCGCGCAGCTCAAGCGGCATCTGGTCCCACGCGTCCTTCATGCTCGGATTGCGCGACAGAACCGCCGCACGCACCATCTGTTTCGAGTTGGGCGACATGGCTGCATCTTCGAATACCTGCATCTTGCGCAGCAACTTGGCGAGCACGCCTTCGATCCGAGCTGTCTCAGCGCTCTCGGCATCCTCTCCTACGTTGGCCATACCGATAAGAGTGGCGGACTCGCTCTGTGCCCTCTTGTGTACCGCAGGTGCCGCTACAACGTTGGTGACGAGATCGAGCACCTTGTCCAGCTTTTCCTGCATCGCCGCCAGCTCGGAGTCTCGCGAAGACTTGTTGGTCACTTTGCTGTCGGCCCCAGTCGTCGAGGTGGAGTTCCTCCTTCTGGCTGAATGATGCGAGCTGCTGGTCGAGTTCTTCTTTTGAAGATCCGACACCACCTGCTGGAAGGTTCGAATCTGGTCTTCCAGCTCCTTTTCTTTCGAGAGCCGCTCCTTTTGTTGCCCTTCGAGGAATTCCAGAAGTTTACCTACATCGTGCGAGCTGATGCTGCCGCTCGAGACGAGCGAAAGCGCACTCTTTGCTGCTGGTGACTTGATGTTACCGGTCCCAATGGCTCGAGCAACCACTTCGTCGAGCTTGCTACGTGGGCTGCTGCGCACAGAAGCATTGAGCCTCGTACTCTGCGCCTGCGATTGTGTCTCCTCGATCACAGTGCCCAGTCGGTTTCCTCGCGCAGACGGTGAAGCATTGAAGAGAGCGTCGGAGGAGTTGGGGCTTTCTGTAGAAGCTCGCAGCACACTATCTCGCAGCACTTGCGCAGGGGTGCGCTCAACTCCCGACTTTGTCGTGGCTTCCATCTCGTGGAGATTGCCATCTGCGCCTTCGCCTTTCTGACGCAGGCTCTTCTTGCGCTCAGCTGCCGTGACGTTGCTCTTGATGGTTCCAAATTCGCTTCGCGCCGGTCGCTGGGAAGCCGAATCGCTCGGATCGAGATCCGACTCTTTGTCGAGTCTCGACCAGTTGAACTGGGCCTCGCTGACAGGCGTGCGAGGTCCGAATTCATCCACCAAGCTGCCTTGCGAACGCGCCGACTCGTAGCCGTCCATGTCTGGCGACGACATGGCGGGCGACTCATCGCCTTCGACAGCCTTGGCGCAGTCCATGATTGAAACAGTGGAGCTCTTGTTGTCGGCATACGAAGCCGGAGTCGAATGGATGGCTTCTGTCGCAGGCTCGACCAAGGTGGGCGTTTTCGGAGTAAGGTCGTGGACGAAGCCGGTGCTGAGATCGAGTGGTTGGCGTTGCCAGCTGCGCACCTTGGATCGATTCGGGCTGTTCGACGCCGACGTTGTCAGCTGCGGTTCTGAGACAGCAGCAGGAGCTGAAGGCGTCGAAGCCACGACTGCGACACTGGCAGCTGGATCTGTCTTGGCGCTTTTGGACGCTGACAGTAGCGTGCTGACTGGCGGCGCGGGCTGAGGCTCCTTGGGCGGTAGCGGTGGTGGCGCAGATGCTGCTGCGATGTTCATCGCTTCACCAAAGCTCGGCTGTGCATCCTTGTTGTTGGTCAGTTCCGACGACAACTCGCTCTTCCAAATGGATCCGATGCGGTCGATGGCCTCTTCGTTGCTGCCGGGCCTCATTGAGATGGGTCTCTTGGGCGAGCTTTGGGTGCCCGCGCCGAGACTCGAGATGAGGGGACGCTTGAGGCTCGAGCCGACCAGACCTTTGCTCCGGTTGGTTGGCGACGCTTGCGCTTTCGGAGGCGCATCGTGTCCAGAATTGGCAAGATCCGACTCGTGCTCGCTCTTGGGCCGAGAACTGCCTGTTCCAGCAACATCCCAGACCGCAGTGACCCACTGTACTCGCTCCTTGGCGGTCTCGGCTGCGAGCCTCTCGACGCCATCATCAAAGATGAGCTGGAAGGGATTGATCTGGGCGATGCCTTGACTGCGGGCGGATGCTGCCCCCACATCAGCCGCGCTGCTGGGATGATCGGGGCTCGGCACCGAGTGTACCTCTCTGCAGGCGCGCAGGTCCAGCACCACGTTCTCGCGTCCGCCGCCCGTCGGGATCCAGCTCATGGCGACAGCCGAGGGCAGCAGCACAGCCTTGACGCGGAGCCAACGAGGGTTACGATCGTGGACGTTGAAGTAGTAGAGTACGCCGGCGCGCAGGGGCTTGGTGCCGGGCTGCTCTCCAGACAACTGGATGGCTGTGGTACTGGTCAAAGGCAAGTTGCCTTCCTCCTTCTTGCGACGGTACGAGGCGGTGGTTCCTTGTGTGGCTGCGCTGGCGGTGCTGACAGTGTCGTCCTGATCCGACTTGGCGCTGTGGCGTCGTTCGGAGAGCAGGCCAGGAGCAAGGGTTTGGCCAGAGGCTCCAGAATTGTTGCCGCCCGATGTGCCAGCGGATGCCGACTTGCCCGAAAGAACACCCATGAAGCCGATCATGCTGTTGCGGAAAGCACCTTTCCTGCCAAGGCTACTTGAGCTCGTACCAGTGGAGTCGCGACGACCACCAGACTGAGTCTGCCTTGTTGATGAGGACAGGCTACCACTGCCAAGCACATT